>JAHMRZ010000006.1:1800000-2373907 GCA_021020635.1 Fusarium sp. PT
TTCGTCAAGAAGTCTCAAGTTTTTGGCTGTCAGCATAACATCATCAATGTCTTGGCCTTTAAGGAAATCGAGGCTCGCATGCTATATCGGACTATGAGCCAGGTATCAGTCATGGCCAAGAAAGCTTTACAGAAGCTTCTGCTTATCAAGACCAAGCAGAAGAACCCCACTATCGTCAAGGTCAAGAGTCGAGACCAGCAGCCAAGACTTGGCTCCAATCGACAAGTCTGCCTTTATTCCATTACTTGCACAAGGTGGCTGTGTGCGTGCCGGTTTTCCCAGATGCACCTGCGGTCCCGCTTGGCAAGTCTCAAAGGACATTACGACGGCCAAGAACAAGTTGTACGACCATGTCGCCAACAATTATCCGTACGATGGTTTCACTCGATAAAAGATTACGTGGACGTGAGAGCTGTGACACCCCAGGGGGATTGCTTGCTATAAACAAGTAAGCACCCACAATCACAAGCTGGATAGCTAGATGGCATAATTAGATGAGGTGCCTTTATGTCTAACCCCACACACCTCGGCAGTCCTTGCAGTTCTTGGCCGGGTATAGAGCGGCTAGAGGACTCGTTTCTGAAGCATAATACTTAGCTTCAAGTAGCTTCATTCTCATTCGCGAATGCGTATTTGGCCTGCGTCAAGCGGCATTGGATTGGTGACTGCGTAAAAGGTAACTTTAAATTGTGTGGTCAACTTATGCGGTGTAAACCTTGACTTGTTTGGCATACGATACAAGTCCCGAATCGACCACGTGGATTTTATTTACATCAGCTCATCGGTAAAGTGGACAAATTTGAGGTAATGTCGGTTTTCGTTCCGAAGCTATCTGAATATCTGCTTCGTGCATAATTCTTGATTCATGAACTATGCGGTCCTTATCTATTCCTAATTCAGGGTTTGGGTATCATTATTACGCTTGAAAAGATCCTCATCTCATTTCCCACCTATGACATCTTTGCCATGACCGTTTCCATGTCTTGGCGTTGGTCTCGTATTGTCCACTACTCATATCGTAGCTTACTTGAAAAGTCGTTTTCCATTACGGGAAGAGAACCGCTCAACACCGTCACCCTGCTGTGCATGCCAGAGCTGCTGCACTCCCACACCTCGACTTTCTCCTGACAATCTGTAGCGACGCCAAGCCTCGCGCAGGTGGTCAGGTCGCAAAGGGCCGCGCTTGAGATCAATGTCCTCCTCAGCTGCAGCAGTGTCGTCGTTGGTTGACGGAGGCGGTGTCGGTAGTTCGCTCTGCTTCTCTCCTGCATTGATCCATTCGCCCTGAACGTTGCGGGCTGCCTCGATGATTTCACCCGCAAAGAGCTTGGCAACGGCTTTGACAGCGGTGCTAACATTTTGGGGTACCGACTGAGAGACTGTTGCGTTGACAACCTATGAGTGTTAGTATCAAGACTTCGCGATGCATAGGGATTGCATACTCGTTTGACGACACTATCGGCAAGCTTAGCTGCACGCCAGAGCTCATATCGGTTGTACTGTTGCGTATCGAAGGCCTCGACAAGCATAGCACGTAATCGGATCTCCTCCTGCTTTTGCTCCTGCGTTCTCGCTACAACGTCCTCCAAGGCCATCTCTGCCTTCTCGTCGTCTTCATCATCGTCCTCCTTTTCGCCGCCTTGACCACTGACGGCGGTTGGGGCACGTCCTCCGACGAGACTGGGCGTCTGTTCGCTAGCATCATCCTGCTTTGCATTCTTTGCCTTGCGGCCTCGCTTCTTCTTGGGCGCGCCGCTGGCAGTAGTGCTGACGGCACTGCCGCTCACATGAGACTGGGCATCCACAGAGGGAGAGCGTGGATAAGGTGAGCGAGCTTCAGGAGGAAATGAGGTCTGGCGAAGAGGGTGGTTGGCAGCAGCTGCTGCGACGGCTGCCTGGGATATGCCCGATGGCTTGCGTCGTTTGTTCGGTGGTGCGCTGACGTCGAGGGTAGATTGTCGTTTCTTGTTGGGAATCTGAGCGGGTGACGGATAAGGCGGCGACATGCCCGATGGCGAGGTAGCATAAGGCGGAGAAGCCATAGTTGCAGGTGTTGATTTGCAGATGGAACCTCGAGATACGGGGATGCGACGGGATGCTGAGTCGAGATGGTGTTTCGTCGTGGTAAATCGCAGGGAGTGACAACGATGCGAGCAGATCGTTGGATGCGTAGTGTATACACAGCTAGGGGTCGAAAGAGGGCGCTTGAGCTGTGAGGACTTTCGGCAAAAGTACGTATTCGATATCTGTGCTTCGCAGTCGCACTTGGAGATGCTATTCACGGCTTTCGGAGGATGATCCGGTACGCGTTTCTCTTCCGGGGACGTGACGGATTCACTCCCCAGTCACGTGCAAAGACACATGATCGGACCCACGGCGCCCCGCCCGTTTGGAGTTCTTTGCAAATGAGACATGGCGGAATTGACGTCAAACCTTAGCACTTGATAAGATAAAGCAGCTTCGCGTGCAAAATAATTCCACTGGACAAAAGAGTCGTCCATCCCCGCGAATCCCGTGGCCCCTCATATTTTTCGGCTCTCCGATCCGGCCATTGGATATTTGGACCCTGACTCGAAGCAGGTGCCCGCGCTGATTCTCGTCAGTTATCGTCCGTTTTCCTTGCTTCCTCTACATATACCTTGGAAAGCATCATTCTCCTCTTCTTTATCATCTCCATCTTCAATCTCTACTCTTTCCATCAGAGCTTCTCTACACAATTTCACCAAGACAATCTCTATAGCTCGCCACCATGAGCCCCTCCGAAGACGGCAAGAAGAGATCGCAGGACGTCGCGAGTATCTCGAGCTCTTCTACCAGCAGCGACGATTCACACCGTCGCAGAAAACGCCGCGAGCGCAAGGAGAAGAAGAGAAAGAATGGAGAGACCAGCATCATTCCCGTCAATGGCGCAAAGCCCAATGCTTTCGCTCAGCGTCGCAACAGCTTGGCTAAAGCTTCGCGAGACCCCCGCGATGAGCCCCTCCCCAAGAAGCGCCGCGCATCTGTTGTCCCAGAGGAGGGCACCGTTGTGAAGCACCGATCTCCCAGCCCTGTCATTGATTTCGATGGTCTCAGCCGACCTAGTAAGCCACCTCCAATATGCATTCTCAACAATTGCTGACATGATTCCCAGGTCGCGGAACCCGAGAGCGCCGAGAGGAGACGGAAGAGCAGCAAGCTCAGCGATTGGATCGCATGCGAGGTGCTGTGCGCACTCTGCTTGAGTGTATTGGCGAAGATCCCGATCGCGAGGGTCTGCTTGACACACCTTCGCGTTACGCAAAGGCGCTGCTGTTCCTGACAAAGGGATACCAGGTCAATGCGGAAGACATTGTCAACAATGCTTTGTTCAGAGAAGGACACAGCGAGATGGTCATTGTCAAGGACATTGAGGTTTTCGTAAGTACTAGAATTCTTAATCGCAAAACACTGCTAACAAAGCTTAGTCTCTCTGCGAGCATCATCTCGTACCATTTACTGGCAAGGTACATGCGCCCGACACTGCATCTCTCAGCCTCAGCTAACTCTTCTTCCCCGCAGATGTCTATTGGCTACATTCCTAACGAAACCGTTATCGGCCTTTCCAAGCTTCCCCGAATCGCCGAGATGTTCGCCCGCCGTCTGCAAATCCAGGAACGTCTGACCAAAGAAGTCGCTCACGCCATTATGGAAATTCTGAAACCCCAGGGTGTCGCCGTCGTTATGGAATCGAGCCACTTGTGCATGGTGATGCGCGGTGTCGAAAAGACAACCACTAGCACAATCACCAGCTGCGTCCTCGGCTGTTTCGAGCGCAAGTCCAAGACTCGCAACGAATTCCTCAATCTCATTGGCATCAACAACCGATAAATACAACCGGTAAAAGGTTGGGACGGCGGTCCAAAGCAATTCTTCAACATGCTTATGATGGAAACTTATAAGCCTATGAAGAAGCATTCATCATGTATAGGAAGGGGGCTATTCGTTGGATACCCACCCACAGAGTACCATCACCTTTTATTATTTCTTTTGCATTTTCGGCGTTTACGGTTCGGGGCACATTTTCTCCTTCGCAGGGCGGTTTTGGGACACACAAAGAAAAAGGCCACGTCTTCAACATTTTCGGGTCTAAGTTGTCATCAAATATCTTGAAAAACAGGCGGGTAAAGCGTTTATTAGCCATTGTCCCATTAGACGTCCGGGCTCAACGCCCTGGAGAAAAAAGAACTTTCTACAACTTTTTGAAACAGACGATGATTGCTATCAGCTGAGATTGTGTGGCCTAATTTCACGTGAATCGTGTGAAGAGTGAATATTTGTGACTATCTTATGCGGCGCGCTTAAACACCGAAAAGGCGCATCTCATATATACCGAAACCCCATTAATTAACACTCAATTGTATTGCTGACCTATGACTCCATTCCCCTCTGGTATTTTTAAGCCGAATGAGAACGCCCTACATCAATAGCAACCCCATATAAAACTACCTATTCCCCATCTAACAGTGCATCCATACCATTTCTCTCATTCTCCAGTGAGGCTGTGGTCATGGTGATATCTCTCCCCACATCGTTTCTCTTATCATCTTCTTCGTCCTGGTTCGTCATCTCCTTAAACATTTGGTCCACGTGAACCTCGTCTTGCTTCATTATATCGTCGTCTATTGGGTTAGACATACGTCTCTCGCCCAAAGAGCCTCGTCCAGTGCTCCAGACATTTGGACCCCACATCTTCTCGGCTTGCTTTCTACCCAAATCGGTTCTTGATAGGATTTCCAAAGCCTTGTTTTGTTCAGAGTCGGTGTGGAAGTTGATGCCATCCTCTTGGCCCTGGAGAAGTCTGTCCTCTAAGGACATCGATGAATGGTCGACAATCAATTGCGGACCACCGACTCCCAGTGGTCCGGCATGGTAACCGTTGCCGAGATTGATTGAGTTGGCCCTGGAATGGCCTGATGATTGAGACTCTCGGCGATCCGAATGGCCATGACTGGTAGGGCTGCCTTCGCCCATTCGGGGATAATATGTCGATCCTCCATACCCATTTGCCAGGCCTGTTGGGAGACCACCTGGGTTAGAATGCGATGCTGCTGCCGCTGCCGCCTCTGCATTGGCTGCCTTACGGCGCAAACTGTTCGCTTTTCCCTTTGCGTGTTCGGGAAGATCGTCAGGGTTATCGACGCCATATTCGACCAACATTTTTTGAAGCTTTGTAGGACGGGGCTTTCGTGTGCTCCGTGATTGTTCTTGAATTGGCGGAGCTTCCGGTGCCACAGGGCACCATTTGTGTAACTCCTGGCGGAAGAAGTTTGTTTCGTGAGTTAATAAGACTTCGGCACCTTCGATTTTGCGCAGATAGAACCTCTGTGTCTCTGCTTCGGCTTCCGTAGACAACAATGGGTTGCAGTAACGGGCAATGTGGTTTCGGAAATTTTGCGCGTTGTCGATAATTTTGGACAGTATCTCCTCTTCCTCGGGTTGGAAAGGTAGTGTTATCATCTCTTCCGCGAGTGAGAGCAATTCTTCAAGCTTAGGTCGCGATGCGTCTCTAGGAATCTTCATGCGCCAGTCGCAAATGGGGCACGTGTACTTATCATCTTCCTTTACCTTACCACGGGCGATTTTGAGACATTTATAATGATACCTAGCAAGGTCAGAATTATACACCACTTCGTCCGAGATAACTTACCATTCGTGGCACATCTCACACTCAATCATCATTCCCGCCTCGACTTTCCTGCAGATGCAGAAAACCTGCCGAGACCGACTGTCATCCCACTTGCTAGAACTCGGCTCGGGGCTGACTTCTCTCGAAACTGGCTCCCCAGGCATTCTAGGTGTGTCATGTTCAATGTCGAAACAGTCCATGTTGCGCTCTAAAACATACTCCAGATGACTCTTGAGTATGTGGAGTGGTGCGTTCGATTTCCCAAAGAGCTTCTTGCCTTTACGCATCCAGTCCTCATGACGTTTTCGTTCATTCTCGAGGTCAATTGTTCCCTGAGGCTTTGAGTTGAGATCTTCCAGCTTCTTCTGAATCTCCACAACCTCGAAGTATTTCGGTCGTTGACGGAAGTCGGGATTACGACAGCGCTCTGTTATATCGAGGATCTGACGGTGGGCTTCACGCTGTTTGTGAAGTATTTGGTCGACAGCGTTCAGAGTCTCTTGCGACACAGGAAGTGCGTTGATCTGTACTTGATTCGAAAGGGCTTCGAGCTGTGGGTAGTGAACGAACTCAGCAATAATGAGTTCCTTTGCCTTTTTCTCCCATTGCTGCCCAGCCATCATCTGCTCTCGGTAGTAGGTCAAGTGATCGTTGTAAGGAGGAATTTCAAGCCTGTTGCCCTCTTCGATAAGATCCTGCACCTCCTTAAGGGTCATATACACTCCTCGATTGCTGCGTGCCTTTTGGTTCCAACTTGATTGCTCCAAAACTTTGGACAACTGATCGACCTCCGGGGTGTCCACATTAAAGCTGCGCCCTTCTTCGAGAAGTTCCTTAATCACGTCAGTTGTCAGGGTGGATGCGTTCTTCAAAGCCTGTGCAGCATTCGTCTGGAACTGCTTAATTGCTTCGGCACGCTCTTGCAGCTGCAAAATCTCCGGACAATCGAAACCAATATGCTCAGCTTCCTCCAGGAGGCGGTAAATGTTGGAAACGTTCCGGGACTCTCTCTCCTTTTGGTCTTGCTCAGAGCTGCCGATCGACTTTCGCGAGCTTGATTGCCATGCCTTCTCATTCTTGCGTCGATTCTGCTGCTTTCTGACAGTGTAGTTTGTTGCCTCCTCCACCCAGTCATTGCATCGATTGACGAACTCTTGCAGAATTGGTAGTGAAGGGAGGTTGTAAGGGATACGCTCACCCTCATGAAGTGTCGCACGCAGTGATTTGAGTGACGGTTTAGCTTCTTCGTCAAGAAGTTTCTCGTATTTTTCTTCCCACAACTCAGGAGTCTGTGCCTTCTCCATCACTTTCTGGTATATCGCAGCCATGTCATCATCCGCTTTCCGATAGTAGAGAATGTGTCCCTGGCCTTGGAATCGCGCTTCTTCAGATATATCACAGCAAGCGTGATACCCTGCATGGAATAGGCAGAGAACTTTGCCCGACTGCGTACATTTGAAGCGTGACAGATACGAGAAAGCCTTGCAGTAACTGCAACATTGCTCGTCTTCGTCCTGGACATCCTCGTCTTCTATCGTGACTGTCAAAGAACATGTGTCCTCGCCTCCAACGAATTGGCATTTATGCGATGTCACATCCAGATGTTTCGCGACAAATGCTTGCCTCTGAGCTGCCTCCCGTTTGTGTATCCTATCCAAGGCGGGTGCTAGCCATTTTGCGGTTTGGATCGTGAGACCTGTTGCTGCACTTTCTGCAGCAGTCCACAATAGCTCATCATGCGAGAAGCAAGGTTGTCTTCGAAACATCTGCAGTCGTTCAACACCAGCAAGTCCGTAGGGTTCCCAGTCATGAGGGGCAAAGTTGACAGCCTCGTTGAAGTTGAACCCATGATTGAAGCCAGCGTGGTACGCTTGAGGGAAGGTGATCACAAGCTGCCCAGCTCTTTGGTCAAGAGCATACACACGAACCCCTGCTTTCTTCAACTGCTCAGGGGTCAAGAGTGTCACCAGTTGAAACAAGAGGTCCGGTTGCGTCTCAAAAAGTTCAGGCACAGCTTCCTTCATGGCATTTTCGAACTTTTCCGCGTCCTCGCCCGGGATACCGTACCACGTCTTGGTTGCACCGAGATGCTGGTAGTTGGCAGAATAAGCGTAGTGGTCTTCATTGTGCCAACAGAACGTGGAAAATATCATGCCGACATATACCCAAGGAACTGTCATGCCAGAAATATCGGACTTGATGTGTCTGAACAGACTCTCAGGATGGAAAGGGAGAACATTGAGATTCCAAGGATCAGTGGCATATGGATTACTGGGATGCCTCTCAACCGTTGGGAATCCAGAGCCATGAGTGGTACAGTGAATATCAGCTCCGTACTCAACTTCGACAGTTTCCTCGAGGTCAGCAACCAATCTCCAAAATTCTGTTTCCACATCTTCTTCGGTGACAGGTCGATGACAGTTGAGTTCTTGGTCGAAAGGCATCTTCTTTTCAAAGTAGCCCTGTTTAAAGTCGTTCGCCTTTTTCTGGAACTGTCTAAGGGAGTACAGGCCTCCCTCTTCGAAACCGAACTGACCGTCTCCGACGAGACATCGTGCGCAGTTCCATTCAGTATCTGGCTTCCGTTTCAATGGTGGGTCAAGGCATGCTGGATGGTAGGAATGGTCGCAGGATTCGCAAACGAGCAGAGAACCAGCGTCCTCACCTTGTCCACAGGATTCGCATTTCTGTATATGTTAGTATCGTGACCTCTTAGAGCACAGTTCGACTTACCTCGCCTGGTGGTGGTGGCTCTTCGCGTGGAATTCTTGGCACTGAAGGACGGAATGGCGTCATGTGCGATCCAGCCACAGTGGGGACAGCATCTGTATCCCAAGTGTTAGTCTAGAAGTCATGTAGCCAATGGAAAAACAGGATCGGGCATCTCAGCTAAATCCCTGCCTCTCATCTGCGCTCAGAAAGGGAAAATGTTCTGCATTTGCGACAATAAGGATTGACGACAAATGAGAAAGTTTTGATCACCATTACTTGCCTTTTTTTAGTCGCTTGCTGCGACGGCTGTTTGCCGCCTCGATGTCATCTCTGTCATTGTCCTTCTTCGCCGAGTCAGACAAGCTTTCACAGCTTAATTGTCGCTTCAATGCTGTGGCCTTCAGAGCTGATGCCCGATTATCTGGTGTGTTCTTTGCTGAAGAGGTGGGACTGTCAAATCGTTTGGGATCGGGAGTGAAGCTTTTCGGCTCACTCGTCGCATTGCGATTCGCGCTTGTGAAGCCAGAATTCACCGGGGTAAAGCCCCCAGAGTTGACTGCAGTAAATCCACCTGATGTAGGTGCTTGCGAAGGATGGGGCGGAGCATCACTCATGGGAGTGTCGCGATCTGTTTCAATCTTCAACCCACTTATGCTAGCTTGAAGAGCATCAGAGGCATTGCGCGCTGGAGAGTCACCCCGAAGGCTGAGGGGTGTGTTGACATTCGATCGTTTGACTGGGGTTTGCGCAGGGCTTGGAGTCAATGGCCCGCCATATTCCTGTTCCAGCTGCTGATGAACACCAGGCTTCGCCAGGCGAAGGTATTCCTCATACGGACAGAGCCATCGCTGATAGGAATTTTTGAGAGAGGTCGATAGTGAGGACATGATCTTGCCGCTGTACCCCAAATCTCTTCCAATCTCTGCCCATTTTTTATGTTTGCAAACATTCTCAAAGCCGCCTCTCGACTCAACTGCTTTCTTCAGTCGATAAAGGTCAAGTGGCTTTTTGTCCACGTATGGTAAGCGATGAAGATTGGTGCCGTGCTGTTTGTGGAATTTTGAAAGGCCATCAAGATATGTTAGGTTAGCACGTGTACCTGCGATGTGTGAGTTGGATATTCGAAAGTGGTCGGAAGAGGGTGAAACACGTACTCCCTTCCACGGAGTTCAGCTCTTGTTTTCGAGTTCTAAAATGGAATTTCTAAACAATTAGCACGGGGCCCAGACAAGCTATCGCGCATTTCTGACAGCCTGGAGAACGCGCTGGGAATGCGCTAAATTGTCGCACCTCGGTATCAATGGCAAATTCTGGATTCCATGTATCCGGTGGAATAATCTTGCAGATGCCAAAGTTCTTCGCCTCGGGGCTGATCTTCCGTAAATATTCGAAGGGATCCCGCCATTCTTCCTCGGTTGGGCGATATGTGGGTGCCTCCTCCAGGCCATGAGGGCGACTCTGCTTTGGTATTGTTTCCCTTGCTGCGGTGGGCTGCCCACGACGTTCGACCGAGGTCAGGTCCAGAGGAGCACTCGTGAGCGAGCTGAGGGGTGTCTGTGGGTTGATCGGATGATACCCATTGGAGTTCACCAAGGGCTTCGGTTTTGAAGAGACGCCAGCGGTGGTGGCACTTGGTGAACTTCGAGAGCTTGCATTCGTGCCGTTGGAGATCGTAGGGACTACGATGCCGACTGTCGGTACTGAAACCATAGTGAAAGCGGGCGGCGTTGGATGCGATTAGCGACTAATAGGGATGAACGTATTCGAGGTATCGATCGGGCGTTACGATTACGCGGCGTGCGTCGACTTCATACTCGGGCAGGCCGTATCGTCAATAAACCACAAGCATCGCAGACTACGGGGTCTGCAACGCGACGAGAACCAGACTGTATGAATGATGACAGTAGCAGAAATACACGGTGGTATCGTCTTGAGACCGGGATCTGACTGTAAAGTTAATTCATGTCATACGTGGAGAGAACATTATCGAGAAGGGAGCATGAGGATCCATATCAACTAACACGCAGAACAGGTAACTCACGAGGAAGGTATCTATATAATAATAATCGACGGTGCAAATCTCAGTCAATATATCGTGAACCTCGAGCTAAAACCAATCACAGTCGATGGTCTTTGTGGTTTAGTTGCAATTCCGAGCAATTCACTCGGTGCGTAACGGTTGATGCCGAAAGGAAGAACCGAGAGTAAAGAAGGAGCGGAGGGTGAGGATGAGGGTGTGAGTGGGAACAGAAGTTGGGAAGGTGGATGGGTCGAGGGAATCCTAGATCTTGGAGGCGCGAGCGTCTTGTACCTTTTGCACACAAAGGGAACGAGAAGGGACAAGGGACAAGGTAGCGAGGGTCTCAAGGGAAGGGTGTGGCAGGAGGCTCCTGGCTAGGGTGTCAAAAGAGTTGATCGTCTGGCTTACACGATAAAAAGAGTCAGGTTAAGCTCCGGCTGAAAGTGGGCAATATTGTCCAAGTATTTCTGTCACCCACCATAAACGGCCAAGTTTTCTGACGGCCTGGGTGGTAAGTGCGCGCCAAAATGGACGGCAGCGGGCAGGTACCTCTATTTAGCACTTGCCTGGCGCCAGGTACAAAGTATCCGCCGTCCTCAAAGTCACTCACTATACGGAGCAAGGCCCGGTGGGTTCGGACCACTAAATACAATGGTTGTGGGAGTCTTGTTGAACAACAATAACTTGTGAATTCTCACTAGATGGAGGGCTTGTATTTGCTCCATATCTGCTATCCAAGCAATGTTTTACACACCAAATCAATGCTTTGTTGGTCGTCGCAGCCTTGAAAAGCACCATCCTGATACAGGGACCCGAAAACTCATGTGGCGGACCCACTAGCGACGACATCCGGCCGGTGCCCCCATTACCGAGAAGCACATCGTTCATGTCCACAAAACAACAGATTCGAGTCAAAGGCTGGAAGACATCAAATTTTGGGCAAGTTGGGGGTTCATTCCATTATCATCATTCAGGTTTTGTCAGCGACATACCGCCCTCGAACTTATTCCCGAACCCACAAACATAAACTTTCGCGACAATGCCTGTAGTCAAAGCTCCAGGGAGGATGCCTACAGCCTTGTGAGGCACATGTCGACATCGTTATTGAACAACAAACTGTGATCTGACAACAACTGGAGGTTCAGTGTGCAGTCGAGTAGGAATCGCAGTCTGATAATCGCCAATTGATTATCATACGGCCACGTCGTCATGGAGAGGGAGGTATCCGAATGCGGCAGAGCATGGTGACATTGAGACCAGTCACGCGCTGACTGGCATCATCATATTCCCTGTCCAGTGTGTGGCTGCCTTTGTCCCGCTCGCATGGCCCCTAAAAAGTCTGACGGCTACAGCTCAAAATGCGGGCCCAGAAAATTCCAATCTGATATTGAACTTTCAATCAACAGGGATCAGTTAATAAGTGGCTACAACCTAGCCAATCACGAGCAGATGACGTTCAGCGCAAAACACCAGGGTCCTGGTCAGCAACTCATGACATGGGGAACCCGGGGCAGGTTACAACTCGCCGTACTCCGTGGGATCCGCAGAATACATATCATTATCACAGAATCCGTCTCTTCCATGGGAATTTGCTGTGGTATTGCTCGAGTTATCCAAAGCAACATATAAATACAAATTCGATAAAGATCATGCTCATGGTTGCTTATTTCCAGGTCATCAATCTCACGGTTCGGCTCGGCAGGCACAAATCACCAATTAACTCTAGACGCAGAGGTTTCGATAATTTCGCATCCGTTAATTGACGAATACTAACATTTACAACATGAAATGGCGGTAGCTCAATACCTACAGTCAAACAAAAAGCAAAAGCGGGTATCTTCCCAGCCAACACCTAGAACAACGCCAGACCCCCAAGCCAATATCTAAACATTTTCTTCAGCCTGAGCTTCAGCCGCTATCATCTTCTTTGTACGGCGTGGCTTCTTCATCAATTTGGCAACCTCTTTTGGCCCTCTTAGACGAAGAGTTAACTCCTTCATCATGTCACTCCAATTTATCTTGCCACCACAGTTAGGACATGTGCATGAAAGTGGTAACAATGTGCCCTCATCTTCACCTTGAAGAGCATGTTTGCCCCAGCAGTCGATATGGCCCATGGCTTCACACCCATTGTGAGGACACATTGGTTGTAGTCCTTTTCCTGGCTCCAATGCTTGGTGACAATGCACGCAGTTTCCCTCCCGTTCGAATGCAACGATGTTCTGCGCTTTCTCAACATAGGGTTTTAGGAGTGCATAATCAAGAGGCAGTGCATGAATACCCCAGGGTTCCACTGACTCTCCATCTGGTTCAAAGTCTGTGGTGATCTTGATACCCTCTCGTGGTGTTGCATTAATAGATTTAAGCCTGCTATCCCAAGCCTTCTTGGACACCTCAGCAAAGAAGTGCAGGGTAAGTGGCCAACGAGCAAAAGCTGGCACTCCGAGAAGCAAGTGAAGATTGGAAACAACAGATTTGAGGCTGTGAATAGGCTTTCGGGGCTTCCTTTGACCTTTTTTTCTGGGAGCTCTGGCAGTTATTCGTTCCTCTGATGAAATATGCGTTGTCAAATGAGGATTCGTCAAAGCCCATCTATAAAACTCGGTCAGCAAAAAAGATCTACACGATACGACCTTGACTCACTCAAACTTAAGAGCAGCAATAGAACTTGGGAATCCAGTTACCACAATGATCATCTCCCAAGGCCGTAACGAGTCTTTTGCCGTTCGTACAGCACCTCCACGAGAGACACCATTGTGTTGGTTCAGACGCCTGGGCGGATGGGGCGTAGAACCTATGTATATTGACGCATGGCGTACAGTTGAGCGGAGCACGTAGACCGCGTAGAGAGCTGGTATAGGTCTTACAAGCTGGGACATATCTGTGATGAGTGTTGGAAATTGGTGTTTACTAGGTGTGAACATGAGTTGGAGGGGCGATGAAATACATGACTAATCAAGTGATGATGTCTTTTAGCCCCTTTCAACCATCGCCATCATCACTTCATCGAGTAATGTGAGACCAGATTCCATCATGATAGTATTAAGCCTATGTATTTCCCCAAGAAATTCATGTCTACATAGAGTCTACCCGTTTGCACCATAAAATAGATATAACCTACAACAAACCCTGCTTCTGCAAATCATAGTACACCTTTTCAGGCATGACATTGCCCTCTCCATCTTCCATCTGTACTACACTGCCCTCATCAACGCGAGTTCGCTTCTTCTCCTTTTGGATCTTGTCCCAAAGTTGAAGCGCCTCTTCAATACCAATGATATCCCTGAACAGCGTTGTGTTGGTGATGCCCAGACACTTGAGACCGTAGATGTGTCGCGCTTCGTTGAAATGCTTGTCGAATGCGCGTCGGCCCATGTATACAAAGTTTCCGCAGATCTCGCAGGGAAACTCGACACCCAGACCGTGAAGACGGTACAGCCAGAAGGGAATAGGCTTGCCGTCCCAGGCAAGAGGGAGTTTGAGAGGGTTGTAGATTCGCTCTTCGCCATCTTCGTCCTCGCCTTCGCCGTCCTCTTGCATCTCCTGGGGTGTATCGTCGGCGTTGAAGAGGTTCTCCAACTCTTGCGCGCGCTCACGTTCGGTCATACCCTGCTTGCGCTCCACGTTGACCTTGGTATCGCTACGCTCGGTGCTCATCGCGCTGGCCAGTCGCTTGACCCTGTATTCTCGCTCTGCTACTGCGCGCTCTTTTAGTCGTATCGCCGACACGTTCCCGTTCGAGGTGCCGTCTGTGGGGGCTGAATCTTCCTCCTGGCGTTGTTTCCTCTGCTCTGCCGCCTTGACGTGTTTTCGCCCTGTGAGATGGTTCTTGTAGACGTTTTCGTTCTTGAACTCTTTTTGACAATCCTCACACCACACTGCATCTGGTGTGCTGGTCTGCGCGGCAGTGCCATTCGTTGACGCCGCATCTTTCTCCCAACCCTGAATCTCGCCCTTCTCCCACGCCGCCTCGAACTCGTTATCGAAGGATGTGAGAACCTTGTCCACGTTTTCCAGCGGTCGGGTTCGTCGCATGAAGCTCTCGAGATAGTTTGCTAGCTGACCAACATACTTGAAGTACTGATCTGTCAACTTGTGGGGTCGCGTGACGCCGCCTTGTCCAGGGGCGAAGTTATCGAAAGTCTCAAGGTATTGAAGATATGTGAGTCGTCTGACATTAGGCAGGTTGAGGTATGATTCGTGAGAGGTGTTTAGATCGAAAAATCGTCCGTAGGCCTCCTCTCCGGAGAACAAGGAGTCCACAATGGACGGTAGCGGCTCCCCATCTGGTCTCCTAACCTTGTATCGCTGCTCGGAATTCTCTGCCTGCTCGCCGGGGTATCTTTCGTGGTGATCACGGACTTCTTTGAGCTGCTTGTAGAACTGGTCGAATGGGTCGCCAGTGCCGATTTGTTGAATCTCTTGTGCCCGGACACCGTTTTCGTCTTTGTAGATATCGAGAAGATTGCTTGACTGGATTTGGATCTGATCTAGTAATTGGGAAATCTCATGGTCCCTGTTGAGGCGATCACGAATCTGAACAATTAGCAGGGCGATTTATCGGGCATTTGGAGCTACTCACATGTCTAGGCTCATCGCGAATGCGATCAGCAATTCCTTGTTCAAGGCGCTCTAGATCCTCATGGATGTAGCGCTGTTCTTCGAGAACGAGCATTGCGACAACTCTTTCGATGAGTAACCACTAAAGAGTATCAATGAGTGTATAATGACAATTCACACCTGATGAGTGATTGATGAATGTCAAGATGAGCTTGATGCTCAAAAAATTGCGGATCCTCCTGGTCGCGAGTTTCAGTGGCGTTCAGGCGCGCATTGTCGCACCGAAGTATATCCGGCGCTGCGCGTGCTACATTTCTGCTCTAAAAGTTCAAGGCCAAAACTTTGACCCCAGAAAACACCCCAAACTTCATCGCGACAACGTCATTCTTGTTCTTTCCACAATTTTTGATCAACAATAGACGCAATCATGGCTGAAGGCGCAGGAGGAATTGACCGCAAGGCCGATGAGAGGATGGAATTTTCCACCTCCAAGGAGGTTACGGTCCATCCCACATTCGAGTCTATGTCGTTGAAGGGTATGTCGCAAGCTTGTGTCTTATGATCTAGCTAACAGTATGTAGAGAACCTTCTTCGCGGAATCTACGCCTACGGATACGAGTCACCATCCGCTGTTCAATCTCGAGCCATCGTCCAGGTTTGCAAGGGTCGCGACACCATTGCCCAGGCCCAATCCGGTACCGGAAAGACGGCTACTTTCTCGATCAGCATGCTGCAAGTCATCGATACCGCAGTCCGAGAGACACAGGCTCTAGTTCTGTCACCGACACGAGAGTTGGCAACACAAATCCAGTCCGTCGTTATGGCCCTGGGTGACTACATGAACGTGCAATGTCACGCTTGTATCGGCGGAACCAACGTTGGAGAGGACATCCGTAAGCTCGACTACGGCCAGCACATTGTCTCCGGTACGCCAGGCCGAGTAGCAGACATGATCCGACGACGACACTTGCGCACCAGGCACATCAAGATGCTGGTTCTCGATGAGGCCGATGAGCTCCTCAATAAGGGATTTCGAGAGCAGATCTACGATGTTTACCGATACCTCCCCCCTGCCACCCAGGTCGTGGTGGTCAGTGCCACTCTCCCCTACGATGTGCTCGACATGACCACCAAGTTCATGACCGATCCCGTTCGCATTCTTGTCAAGCGTGACGAGTTGACCCTCGAAGGTCTCAAGCAGTACTTTATCGCCGTCGAAAAGGAGGACTGGAAGTTTGACACCCTATGCGATCTCTACGATACCCTCACCATCACCCAAGCTGTCATCTTCTGCAACACCCGCCGCAAGGTCGATTGGCTCACAGACAAGATGCGTGAGGCGAACTTCACCGTCAGCAGCATGCATGGTGATATGCCCCAAAAGGAGCGTGACAGCATTATGCAGGATTTCCGCCAGGGTAACAGCCGAGTGCTCATCTCGACTGACGTGTGGGCTCGTGGTATCGATGTGCAGCAAGTCAGTTTGGTTATCAACTACGACCTGCCTAGCAACCGTGAGAATTACATCCACCGCATTGGTCGTAGCGGTCGATTCGGTCGCAAGGGTGTTGCCATCAACTTCGTTACTACCGAAGATGTGCGCATCTTGAGAGACATTGAGTGTAAGTCCCCCTGTGAAGGTGTATCATAACGAAACTGACTGTTTAGTGTACTACTCTACCCAGATCGACGAGATGCCCATGAACGTTGCCGACCTCATTGCTTAAGCTGAGAGTCGATGGGATCAGTATGATAGCACTCAAGATAGTATGAAGAACGTCGCGTCGAGCTTACGTGGAAGAGAGCGGAGGAAGGGGGCCATGTACTATGCCTAGTAAGTCCCATGTCTCGTGCGAACTCGACCAAGACTAATCCTCCCAGATCCAAAAGTGCAGCAATTAAACAGATTGTCAGAAGTAAAACGAGATGGGGGTATCAGTCGAACCCTGAACTGAGGGCTTGTAGCAAAATAATCAAAATCATACTCGTACTGGTCGTGATCCGGTCTTATCTCTGCTGTCGCCCGAAGTTTCCTAATTCGTCTAAGCACCATCTTGATGCAAGTGGATGCGCCAGCTGTTGATTGGGGCTCCCGACAAACCGCTGATCCATGCAAATCCGATTTAAACCCAAACTCCAATTTTAACGTCCATCTCTTTTGTTTTAGAGTCATTGCGACGAAGACCATGAATTTGTTACGTGATGGATTGCTTCTTCTGATCAACACGAGATCTTCCCCACGGGGTAAATAGATTACATCTTCATTAGATGGTCTGTAGTTCATCTATCCATGCGTGCAATGCAAGAAGTTGGCCCGGTATTGACTGTATGAGCTGAACCCAGCAATAATGTGTGAGCCAGATGAAGGATAGATATTTGCCAAAACAAATTCACATGAATAGTACTGTTAGTTCATGTTCAATCTGAATCTTACATAAATGTAACATAAACACAGCCATCATACCCGGACCTTTATACGAGCATGTAGACTCCCGTGATAGACAATCCTTATCAGCTCTTCCAACGCATGAGATAAATTCGCCTTCAAGATAACAACCCCTACCTGATTTGCGCCTAGGCCAGCCGTTACCCGACCCATCCTGTAATCGGAATCTCAAACCGACAGCGCTATACTGTAAATAGCGTATACTTTGCAATCGTTGAGAATGCGGAGGGCTACGCTAGCGCAACGACATGCGAGGCACCCTTGTGCAGCTCGATATCTGGGGTAAAGATAAGTGACACAGATATAAGAAGGTCGACATCCCTTCACAATAGACCACAGGCAGACCACTATCAATCATATATCAATTCGAATTATAACTTGGTTTCTTATCTGCCAGAGAATGCTAGTAACCTTCTTACTCTCTCAACCGACCATCGACTCAAGCTCTGGCGTACCATGGAAAAAGCAGCACCAATGAACCAGGCAGAACGCGATGCCCTCGACCTCGCAGCTCTCGGTCATACCGAGGGTCTCACCCGCAAATTCAGCATGCTGAGCATGTTGTCCCTCGCCTTTTGTATTCTGGGCACTTGGGCCGTCTGCGCCCAGAGTCTCGCTACCGGAATCCAGAACGGCGGACCAGTGACTTGTCTCTGGGGACTTGTCCTTGTCACACTATGCAACGTCGCCATCGCCATGTCTCTCGGAGAAATGTGCTCTGCCATGCCAACAGCACTTGGACAAGCGTTCTGGGTGGGAAAATTATGGAAGACGGCGACTGGACGATTTATGAGTTACATCACAGCCTTTATCAGCGTTATTGGATGGTGGTGCCTTTCCGCTTCGCAGGTCGCTTTCATGGCCGAGTTCGTCTTATCCATGAAACTCATGTTCGACCCCGAATGGACAGGAATGAATAACGGCTGGGTTCTCTTCCTAGTTTACACAGGAATCAACATCTTGTTCACCTTTGTGAACTACGTTGGCTGCCGCTCGGAAAAGTTCCTCCCCTATTTCAACAACTTTGTTGCCGTTGGATTCGTTGGACTCTTCGTTGTCTTCTGTCTCGCCCTTCCCATCTTAGTCGGAACAAAATCAGACCTAGAATATCAACCGGCCAAGTTCGTCTTTGGAGCTTGGATCAACGAAACAGGTTGGAGTGACGGCGTGGTTTGGTTTCTTGGGCTGGTACAAGCCGCATATGCTTTGACTGCGTACGACTCTGTTATCCACATGGTTGAAGAGATCCCAGCCCCTCGACGAAACGCCCCAAGAACTATGGTCATGGCTATTGTTATGGGTGCTATTTCAGGTTTTATGTTCTTGGTTGCTTGCCTGTACTGCATCCAAGACCTTACCACAACGCTGGATCCCCCTTCAGGCTTCCCCTTTATCGAACTCGTCCAGAATATTGTTGGTCTCAAGGGGGCTGCTGTTCTTATCGCCTTGTTCACTTTCAACGGTTTTGGTCAGGGCATCTCGATCGTGACATCGGCTTCGAGACTTACCTGGAGTTTTGCCCGTGATCGAGGTCTTCCCTACGCAGATTATTTCTCCCACGTTGATCCCTACTGGCAAGTCCCTGCACGATCTTTGGTTCTCCAGGGAGTGATTATCAATCTCATTGGACTCTTATACCTCTTCTCAAGTACTACTCTTTCGGCCATCTTGAGTGTAAGCACCATTGCTCTGACAATTTCATACGCGATCCCTATCGCTGTGTTAATGGCTGTTGGTCGGGAGAAGTTGCCCTCCGGAGGAGAGTTTGGCTTGGGCAGATTTGGACCAGCGCTGAACATTATTTCTATCATCTATACTGTCATCACGACTGTGTTCTTCTTCTTCCCAGGTTCGCCAAACCCGGCCATAGCGGATATGAATTTCGCTATTGCTGTGTTTGGAATCATGTTGATTATTGCCCTGGTTTTCTGGGTCATCAAAGGCCGGAAAACTTTCATGAAAATCGAAGACTTGTCTGATGATGTTCTTTATGGCCAAGGGGAGGACCATCAGCCAAAACCTGAGGATTTCTCTGAAAAGAGGTGAGGTCGCAAACAGTTGTTTACTAGGTGGACATGAATGATTTAGCAAAAGAATGTTTATAAATTTAATGTGGTTTATATACTTGCTTGGCCTTTTGAAATCAAACTAGATTAACTGGTCATCCCTCAGGCATAGAAGAATTCTTCCATCTCGGGATCCTTAATTGTCTTTTCTTTCGCAATGTGCACCCGATGAAGCTTTTCAGACATTTCCATATATTCCTCACTTATAGCTTCTTTAAAAGGATCCCACTTGCCGTCCTTGACATAAACCTGCAAACCCCTATACCAGCCAGCATGGTCATGCCGAAAACTAGTATCATTCTTCTTGATGAGTATATTGAGGAGAGTTGTTGCTGTAGCAAAGTCTCTTTCTTCCGCAGCCAAACAAATCTCTTTGAGTGTCGACATTAAGCATTCCAAGTCGCGGATTAATAAGCTGAAATAGAGTGTGATGAAGGCTTGTTGCTGATCGGGGCTTGGGCGATGTTCGTGGAATGTTACTGGGTAAGGGTCTGTCAATTCCGCATGTAAGGCGCCGAGAGCAGTCAGTCCGCGGTTGATGTCTATCAGCTGCGGGTCGATGTTATCCAGGTTCTGCCGTGAAAGTTGATCGATGATTTTGAAGTCCTTGGAATATGCTGCCTGCATGAGAATATTCAGGTGTGCTGAGTTGGTAACGTCCAATGACGCACCGGCACTGACAAGGGCGTTGAAGACAGTGACGTTTCCGTGCCATACCGCGCCCAAGATTGGAGTGTACCCTGATACATCCCTCGCTTCCAGATTAAATCCTCGAGTCTGTAGGAGATGGAATATATCAAGAGCTGCCTGTGGATTTGAATCGAGAGAGCTTGCGAGGAGATGCAGACAGGTTTCACGGCTGCTGGTGAGCTTTGACGCAGATGCCCCGGCGTCGAGCAATAACCGGACACATCTTGGGAAGAGCTGTGATATAGCATAGTGCAGCGCAGTCTTACCAGCGTCATAGCCACTGTCAATCCATCTTCGACACTCGATGTGCTCCAGTAGCTTCTGCATCATCAGCTCGCGCCCCAGGCTTGCGCTGTTCATCAGAGGAGTAAAACCGAGATAATCTCGTTGGTTAACATTGGCCCCGGCCTGTATGAGTTTCTCAAGTCCCTTATAGTTGTCAGCAGATATTGCCGAGTGAACGGGAGACCGTCCGGTTTCGTCAAACTGATCAATGGCCCATGGTTCCTCTCGTAAAGCTGTCTGCATATCACCACCATCCCATGCGGCTAGGTGAAGTTGGGTCAGGCCCACATCGTCCCAGCCGTTGACAAACGCCATTGCTTTGCCTATTGCAACGTCCAATCTGCTCTCAAGTAGCACACTGTAGCTCTTGAACACGTAACCGGTCTTTCTGCCCAGTGTCAGCAATGCTAGTTACAGCCTTGCTCAAGGTAAACGAACTGTGGTAGTCCCTGACATGGTAAAATGTTTTCCCACAGCTTCAAAAGGATCTCAACACATTCCGGACTGTCAGATATCGCCGCTATCTATAACTCTGATAAGCTATTGGTACTTTAGCAGAAACTTAATTTGCTTACAACTAACAAGCCTATACCCCGAACTGTGTCGTCTGGGAAGTACACACATCCTTCATTAAGACTAGTTTGCAACAAATCAGGGTACTTGAGCATCCCCCACATGATATCAGGTACAGAAAAATCTCTTGCAGGACGCAGGGCGCAATTAATGGTCTGTCCTCGGTATGCTTGAAAGGATAGGATACCTGACCAGAGCCACTTTGGGAGACGATACTCGAACTCAACCCCAGAGTTAAATCCGCATGTCCGGCAACAAGTTTGAGTGTCTTTGTATCTGACGAGCCATGAACCTAGCAAGAAGCTTGACCTTGTACTGCCATGCTTTAGTCGTCTTTGGTGGCAAGTTCCGCATCTTCGCGAACCAAGAGGTTGAATTGCTCTCACGTTTACGAGACTCTGTTCTTCGTTGACGACAATGTCGTGTATATCAGTCTCTTTCGAGGGTAGACTCGATAGTTCGGTAACATCTTCTTCCGTTATTGAGCGAGATTCTTGAACCGGTTGAGGTAGGTCCTGAACCGCGTTACGGGTCTCTTGTGCGTAGTATGTCAACTGCTGTGTGACGCGGTGAAAGAGCCTTTTGTCTGTGTAAGCTTGTGACGAGAAACTCCAGAGAAACTTACACTTCTTGTCGTACATTCCCTCTGTCCACCATGGAAGAAACTCGGAATGTGATAGCCATATGAAGGTTGAATTTTGTAGCCTACGCTCTTTCGTGAAGCTCTTCGATCTTACTGGCCTCGGAGAACCACTTCACCTTATTTGTAAAGCGCTTTGGATCATGGGCCTTTGTGGAACACGAATATTTCTCCACAATCTCAGACAGCTCTTCCAATATCTCCTCCAGTTCCTGTGTTGTGAATGAGACTAGTGGGTGCTCTGCGGTTGTTCCAAGAAGCCGTTGCGCTGGTATCATGGGGTCGGTCTGCTCCTTTGCCTGCATGATGAAGTATTCAATCATGAGAATCTATTCCTGAATTAGATGCACTACTCATAGTATACATGGTGATAACTTGCCTCCTTCCTCAACTTGTTGCACCCCTTCTTCATCTCGGAGTTCTGCCGCAAGAAGTCGACAGCCTTGAGTGTCCCTTTGACTGCTTGCGCTAGAGCGATAGAACTCGCAACAGCCCCGAGAATTTCGAGACCTGACATCGCGAAGATGATACCACGAGTGAATAGTGTGATCAAAATGTTTGTAAATGGTTTATGTGTAACTGCAGAGTAAGGAAAAGTCGGGCAGGGTTTGATCAGAAGGGGAGAGCCTGATCAGGCTGTGCTGGCAGAGTCTGCCTTTCAAAGGCTGCCATCTGCCCAATCAACAGGATGTAAGCCGACAGCTGAAAAACATGCAAGTGAAGTGCGCCCAGCGGTTGAGATTGCACTTCCCTTTGATGGCATACTATCATCCCATCATTCATACCACACTGCGATGTGTAGGGAGTCCAATAAATTCGGCGAATCTTACAATGTCCCATTGCACATTCACATTCATTGTTGCCTCATTGCCAAGCGCGAAAGTTCATTGGGAATAATTGAAAAAGAAGAGATCTCAATAGTTAATGAGATCTTTTCTATCCGAATACATCTAATGTTCTCATTTACTATTCATTTGTGATTGGATCTAACTTCAAGATGCCCTCAAACGAACCTACCCGGGACTCTTACTGTAAAAAATTACACTCAAGATCTGGACAGCATAATTTGAACCGAAATTGCCAGGCATATGAGGGATTTATGGACTTGAATTGCTCTTGCCAGATTTGTATGAGTATCCATATTGCCAGCTGAATTCTATTGCCACTTACAAGAGAGGTAAATCCATTATGACGTGGGGCTTTCAACTCATGGATTTGACCGCCTCATGTCCACTTGCGTATACGCACCACTACGTAGTAAGTTCCAAATCATCGTGACAGGTTAGACAACATGCATAGACTAAGAGTTTCATCCCGTCTCCAACTCTAGCGTAAGAATCTTATCGTGATGCATCTTCATCTACAGACTAGATCTGGACGCAAGTCTCAGGGCACACTCAACACGCTCGTACCAACCTACATTATCCCCGGAAACAGATAAGCTTCGATCTCTGTAACATCTATAAGCCATTCTATGGCTTGTTTCGACATCAAGATGGTCATTGTCAAGCCGAAACCGACTAGCCAACAGCTTCATCTGTAGTATGCAGCACCCTTCTAGAAATCCTCCGTTAGTCAGGACAGTCCGGATTCTGAAACGTAGTAAGAAGTTTAATTGACCAGAAGAGCCTAGGTTACCGATTCTGTGGTCGCAATGCGATGAAGCGAGGAACGTAGAACGGATCATCGGAGGGAAGGTCTGTTTCTGGCCATGGCTGAAACGGCCGGGATAGCCATGTTCGTCAGTTTGTCTGAAAGTCGTTGGAAGGTTCAAAAGGCACATCATAACGGGGCGTGCATTCTGAATTCTCAATCTGGCATTGCAGCGGACTTTCACTTGAGAAATGGGCATGGCAGCAAGGGGTCAGATGCAGTTGTGCGGCACACCAAATCCCCAAAGTATGGCACAACGTGGGAACGACAGGGGTGAAATGACTCCCTCATGAACCCTGATAATTAAATGTTGTATCCGTATCCGTAGTTCTAACAACTCACTTTCTCCCATACCTGATTCAACTCTGCAGCCCAACTCGTCTCGTATTGCATCCTACTCCAACAAGGCTGCATCAACTCACAAAGCCCAAGCTAGATATCAACGAGCGCAAGAGTCATGCAAACAAAACCGTCTGTAGTCTGGGGCGTGACACAGACACGGATTTGTATCTAGGTCAAGCCTAGCTGAACCTAATATAGAAAGGCCGACGCCACCACAGGGCACCAGATACCAGGCTGAGAGAGAGTTTTGCGAGAAAGAAAGGGAAGGTTGCCATGTGGGATTAAAAGGCTTGTGTCTAGCGAACCGTAACGCAATGTAATGAACCTGAGCATTGGGTAGTCGGGGAAGCAATCCGACGACAGGGGGCTTTGATTGGGGGACATGGTGTTTATGAAAGCTGGTAAATTACCTGTGACGGTCGGTAAAAACAACGCAGATGCCACAAGCGAAGTGCAACGGAGTACGGATACAACTACACCAGATACGAACCTGCAGAGTTTTGGAATAATATCGGCCAAGGAGAGACTTGTGCACCCGCTCACCCGAGTCAACGTTAGCCAGGTATCCGTAGTTATTAGCTATGGCGCGGAATGGATATGCAAGATTGAGTGCTTCGCCAAGAACATTGCTCCTTTTAGCGTCAGAACACACCCGGACGGCAGACGGGCAGACGTCAATTGACGAATTTCCCTTTGTCAACGTTGAGTAAGTCGGGTCGTTGAAAGTCTCCGTCGTCTGGAATGTAAAAGACGGCACATCCAGTCAAGCCATCGCATTCGCGAGCCCTTCTCCCGGGCTTCCATTCAACATCCCCTAATCTCGTTGCCGGTGCCAATGATCTTCCTTGACTCTTGTCATGAAAGTTCCGCTTAGCCAGGAACAATGACAAGGATCAAGAGTTCGGAACAGCTACGGACAGGCCCCGGTGAAGCCCCAATATGGCTTGGGTCCGCCGGGGGAAGACGATCCGGGCCGATGCTTTCAAGGGTCGGAGCCAGTCTTGGTACCAAGCGTTTTTATCCTCTTGTCAAGAGAAGAGGTTCTTTTGTCTGCTTGGCCAGAGTGGTGGATACTCGTCAAGATTGGTAACGAGATCGACGATGTTGACCTTGAATTTCTGTGGAAAGAGAAAACTGTTTGCGTAATGGAAGCATATTATGACATGTATTATGCTGTAAATTAGCTCTGGAATAAAGTTGTTGTGCTGTGCCGAAGCTTGTAACGTCACCAAGTCAGCATCGTTGCTGGTGCGTGCGGGTGAGGCGCGGATTGACGATGCACAACATTAAAAGACCACCACGCACAGACTCTTAATGGCGACGCTATTGCTCTTGGGCGACCAATGATGTCCGAAGACACTTGATAGGGAGAGTCAGCAGAAGCTTGATGGAAGAGAAGCCGTTATGAGCGACCCCAAGGCGAGGGTAACAGAGACAGGCCCAGCGCAGCTTAGGTTTTACCCCTGACTTGTCTGCTAGTTCCGGGTGATTTAACAAGCAAATTGTCTTCATGGTCTTATTTGTAGCTACTACTAGTCGTTCCGGCGTTCCTTTGGGACAGTTCCTACTTCGAAGTAAGTCCAAAGAGTAAGGCCAAAGAGGCAGGCCGACCGCAAGCTATTTGTATTAGACAGAGCGAATAATGACCCGTGGTTGTCACTCGGATGGTCCATGCATGGTAGATCAGCGAGGGTGAAGACGGGATCGACAAGAGCTAGTGGATCGTTGAGAAGGGTCTTAATTATGACACTCGAGTCAGCGCTGTACTACACATCGTGTACGTTATCATAAATGTGGTGTATTGTTCATCATTGAAGTTTGGGTGGAAGCTATCGAGATATACTCCGTACTCCGTACAAGCGCGGATAATTACACAACCTCGTACCTGACCATTCCTTCAAGACAGGGATTTGACCCCCGGGACAGGGCGGACAATACAAGGGTTCGGCGTGACGGTGCCTGGCGGACTTGCATCGCATAGCAGGGCTTGACAGCGGACAGCCAGGCAAAAGCTTGTGTAGCAGTGTGGGTGGT
Source organism: Fusarium sp. PT (assembly GCA_021020635.1). Classification (NCBI taxonomy): domain Eukaryota; kingdom Fungi; phylum Ascomycota; class Sordariomycetes; order Hypocreales; family Nectriaceae; genus Fusarium; species Fusarium sp. PT. The sequence continues at coordinate 1,825,669 of JAHMRZ010000006.1, forward strand.
TAGGTGGTATTGAGGCTGACTCGAATTCTAGGTGATACTCACAGAACACTGCACATGCTGAGGTATGGTGGTTTACTGGTAAAGTGCACTGGACAATATGTATCATAGGATCTTGTACGAGTCAGTACTTCGTATCACATCTATTATTCTACCGCAACCTCCCTTTTTCTTGTGAGATACAACGTGGTAATTTTGTGCTCATTATTGTACAACCAGACACTGGTTCATTTTGTACCGCATGGAAATACCACCATCTACCGTGTGCACTTACGCACACATGCACGCATGTCTCATTTATTCAAGCTTCGATAGCTCTACGGCCCGTCTGTCTCTGATTGCCACGTGCTGTTCCGTCCCCGTTGCCATGCCTAGGCGTGTGTTGTAAGATTGAAGTGGAGTTTGCGGAATAAACAAGTTGCATATTGATAGTTGGTTCTGTTGTCTCGTAATATCAATGTAACAAACATTGGCTGTTGTTTGCTGCATGGGCTCATTACGGTATATCGCAATTGGTGTTGGAAGATGAGGTTTGCTTGGGTGGCTACTGCCTCAACACCACTCTTTCCACTTACTTACACCATCACCTCATTTCTTGATAGCCTTGTTTTACTTTTTCCACCTTCCACCTTCAATACGCATCACCCTTTTCTTGGCGCCTTTTCTCTTTTCCGCTTTGCTTGGTTAGTTGCTTGTCAGTCCAGTCATTCATTTCATTTTCTTTTCTTCCAAAGCCACTTTCCTCTTTCTGCCTAACATTCCGTCCGATTGGCGTCCTTAATCGCACTTTAGCTCCCACCTTCCGGGCTGCGGCCTGCCCCAGCAAGAAATCTTTTTTCTTTCTTTTTTTCTTGTGCTGTCACTTCACTGTGGAGTGAGTCTCTCGTCCTAAGAACAGCGCGATTCTAATGGACATTCCACAGTCTCTTGTCTCTTGTGTCTACTGAGAAGAAATCATCGTCGCACACTGCATCTTGGTTGTCTCGCTTCGTGTCGATCCTTCTCCGCGGCAACAATCCTAATAATTCGACTTGCTAAAGCTGCCGGCCGGGCAATTCTTCTTAATTGTCAAGTTGGCTGTGTTAGTGCTTGGGCTTGGCCAGTCCGGCACCCGCTAACATCGCCGTCTCTCTTTTGTACAATGTACCAAGCGCTTAGAAGGCTGTCGCAAACCGTCCATGACTCGCTGCGCCCATCTCATTTCCGTCCTCTCACTCGCCGTTAATCAAACCGAGCCGTCTCCAATAGTCTGTCTAGCTGATTTTGGCTTTTCAGCAAGGCTGTCAATTAGCATCAACACGACGTACAACAACAAGGGTTTACTATCTTCACTTCTTGAAGCCAAACCCGAATCAGCCTTATTCTACAAGAAACGCCATTGCATCATAAATTACCAAGTCCCATGGCCAAGAACATTTGTGCGATTCATAAAATATCGAGATATGAATAGAACATCTTCATAAGATATTCTTACTTCTTGTCTCCGCCGCAAGCCAGACGTCAGTACAACAACCTTGTACGAATGCTTGCAGTTCGGCAAACAACCTGTAAGAGACCAATAGTTAGCGGTTTGGGCAGCTAGAAAAACACACCGAAAACCTTTTGACTCGTGAGGCCCCTCAGAGCAAACTAGACAAGCTTAATAGCCGTCGTATCTAACAAGCGCAGCGCAACCAGTCCCCAAAATCAACCGCCAGTGAGTGCTCCAGTGCCCCAGTGCCCGGTGCAGCAGCATCCTTCACCATCCCTGCGGATCCCCTGCTCCCTGGCGCGATCGCCGACGGACTCAGGGGCCCCGAACGACGCTCGGGCGCCTCCAACTCTGGTAGGCTCTTCTTTGCCTGGGCCGCTGCTGGGCCTAGCTCCAAGCCTCCAAGCCCCGAACCCCCCGCAGAGGAGTCGAGGGTCTCCCCCCTGACGCCTCTTTTTTTTTCTCAGTCTCTCGTCTTCCTGTCAGCCTGTGTCAGGGTAGGACTTCGTACTGGTGTGGATACACTTCACTGCTCTGCTCATCTGTTCCGAGATGCCTAGGCCTCCCTGGTCAGTCAGTCAGTTCAGTTCAGTCAAGTTGATTTCTTAGTTTGGCTCTTGGGTTCCTCAAAAGCGCCGCGCCCCGTCTGCCTACCCCCATCCCCTTCCCTCTTATCTATTGTTTCTGTGTTGTTAATAATTTTGCTTCTGCAGAGGCTCAGAGACGCTGATACAGGACCTGTCAGAAATCAATTGTTACTATCCCTTGCATCAAAGGTCCAAGGCCAACAACCGCGCAGCGCATCCCGCGCCGTCGAACCATTCTCGCTTCGTTCCGATCCTCGACGTACCCACGACGCACGACGCTCGTACCTCTCACATTTCCGTCTCTGCTCGCGCGCCCACGGACCCTTCCCCTCCAGTCCAAGTCGTGCTTAGAGGCCCCACCTCCCCGAAGCCTCTACTTTCTTGTCTGGTCTTTCTATCAGTTCAAATCAAAATCTACAACAAACACCTGGCAATTCCTGGTATCTGTACAACAATTGTGTAACCGGATCTTCCGCGAAGCCCGTCAATATGGGTTTGTTTTCTCGCAAAGACAAGACGCCCAAGAGCGACCAGGCCATCAACACCTCTCAGTCCAATGTGAGCGTAAACTCATCGTCGAGCTTGCGATCTCCTCCCGGCAACCCTCGTAACCCTCTCAATCGAACATCTGCTACTAGCACATCCGCCGGTGGCCCAATGTCTCCCGTCAAACTACCAAAGATCGACCTTCCTCGACCTCCGGACCCTCAGCTTGACCCTGCCGGTTACTTGCGAAGTCTTGGTGCTGTAAGGGATCGAAGCAAGATTGTAACCGACAAAGCACTGCGCAATGAGCTGAAGCATTTCGATGTGGATATGAGCAAGTTTCCTGATGTTGTTACTTTTGTTACTGGAATTATTAAGGTACAGTTGTGTCCCGGAGGCAGTAGTGTCCATATTTTGGCTAACAGACTTGTAGCGAGACTACGATGCCCCCTTTCTTAGCATTCCCAGCCATGGCAGATACCAGCACTTTGCCGTTGGCGGCCGAGACCGTATCGCCCAGTTACTATCTACCTGGCCTACCAATGTCGACAACACAGAGCGCTGCCGACGTTTGATCGACCTTTTCCTCGTCAGCGTACTTCTTGACGCCGGCGCGGGAACCTCCTGGACCTACAAGAGTAATGAGAATGGTCGCGTGTACAAAAGATCGGAGGGTATCGCAGTTGCCAGCTTGGAGATGTTCAAGACAGTGAGTACAGCTTTTCTGTCGCATTACAAGATGCTAATGAAGGCAGGGATTGTTCTCTGGAAACCCCAACAACAAATTTCAAGTCGACAAGGATGGCCTTAAGACATTGACCGTAGAGAAGCTCTGCGCTGGTCTTCAATCAAAACCAGGCAATGAGATGACTGGCACGCAAGGCCGCACTGATCTACTGCTCCGCCTCGGAGAAGCTATGGCAGCTAAGGATGATTACTGGGGTTATGAAGGCCGCCCTGGTTGCTTAATCGGTAAGTTTTGAAATCCAGCTCTATTTCGCACAAAGCTAATCTGTTAGATCATCTTCTCGGTCACCCCTCAACACAGGCATCATCAATGCTCATCGTCCCCCTACCCGTGCTGTGGAACGTTTTAATGACCGGCCTTGCTCCTATCTGGCCCACGAACCGAACCGCAATCAACGGCGTTACTCTTGGTGATGCCTGGCCTTGTCAGTCTATGCCTCAGCCCGGCGCATCACCCAAGGTTTCCGCTTTCCCCAACAGCTCCAACGCCGCGGCTTGGGAGTCTATTCTACCATTCCACAAGCTCACACAGTGGCTCACTTACTCGCTCATGCAACCTATGCAACAACTTCTCAAGATGCACTTTGCCGGAACTGAGTTGCTCACTGGTCTGCCTGAGTACCGAAACGGTGGTCTCTTTGTCGATATGGGTGTCTTGAACGTGAAGAAGGATGATTTAGAGAGAGGTCTGCAAAACTACAACGATTGGGTGCAACGGACAGGCGCCAAGGGGGTGGAGGTAGCACCCATGTTTGAGCCTAGCGACGATGTCATCGTTGAGTGGAGAGGTTGCACAGTCGGTTTCCTCGATATGCTATGCGTCGAGGTTAACAAGGCGCTAAAGAACGAGTTGGGTGGAAACGAGCTCACCTTGGCGCAACTTCTAGAGGCTGGAAGCTGGCGGGTAAGTCATTCCCTGCCCTATAACAAAGATTACACTAACACGAACCAGGGTGGACGTGAGATTGCCGAGATCAACAGACCTAATACCAAAGAGCCCCCGATCCTTATCGAGAGCGATGGCACCGTATTCTAAGGCTTCTAATGCCCTTCTTGGATGTATTACTGAATAAATATGACGGAACGTGAGATACACTGGGTATAGAGGAGGAGAGCGGGGGCCGAAACTGAGCTTCAAGTTACTCTCTTCGAAAGCATCAGCATTTAAATTATCCATTACCAGAGGATGGCCGTGAAGGCAACTGGGGTTTATTACATGGGCAAAGAGCTGCGGGCGGAAAAGGACCTTGGCAGTCTGCCTAGTTTATAATTGAGACACAAGTCGTTAAAGGCGTTTACGCTTAACTGTTTCATCTTCATTTCATTCGTCTTATTGGGATGTGTTCTATTACATCGATAGATACATGCTAGATACTTGCTTTTTATCTTATCCAGCGCCTGTCAGCTATGCAAAAGCTCCTATCCCCCGCTTTATCACTCGCTCCCTCCCAATGCTAATTATACAATCCTGATCCAATGGAGCAGTTTCACCACGTTACTATATTTACAGTTTGTTGATACATTTGCTTATCGCTTGTACTTCTTCTCAAACTCTTCACGCTCCAGCTTTCGGCGCATGTCCTCAAGCTTGCGCATCTGCTCCTTGCGCGCCTTCTGCGCCCGCTCCTCTGCAGTTCCACTGTACTGGTTGGTCATGGTGCCGACCTGATCGGAAACTCCCTTTTTCATCTCGCTGAGGTTCTCAGTCAGTCGCTCACGGAGGCCCTCAATACCCTTGGCTTGGGAAACGCGAGGGGGCTTGTAAGCGGGTTGCTCGACCTTGAGGACGGGCAGGTCGAGAACACGACGGACAGCCTCATTGTTGAGAATGGCCGAGGTTGCGAGAGCAGCTGCTCCGGTGGAAACCATCATGATGTTGACACCAGCAGCGAGATAGCTTGTGAAAATGAATGTGACACCGCCCATTACGTACATCATCTTCTTCATCATGGCTTTTTGAGCGGCGGGTTGGTACTTGGAGTTGAGCTTGAAAAGTTAGAAACGTCTGGAATAAAGGCGGAAGAACTTACCAATAAGGAAGTGACCAAGAATCCAGTACCCATGGCAGGTAGAAGATAGAAAGGATCAGCAACCGTTAGATCCTGAAACCAGAGGAAGCCAGAGTTCTCCAGAGAGGGAACAGGAATATGCGTCATGCCGTTGATAATTCGGAACAGACCGAAACTGAAAGGAATCTGGACAAAAGGCCAGATCATGCCCGTCATTGAGGCATTGTACTTTTCACGAACCATCTTTTGAAGGAACTGCCCCTTTTGCATCATCTCACGATCCTGGGTTTGGTAACCCTTCTTGATCATCTCGATAGCCTCCATACCCTGAGGGTCTTGCTTCACCTGGTTCATGCCGGCGCTGAACTTAACACTGCGCACCTGGGGGTAGAACATGACGGCACGTAGCAGAAGGGCTGTTACGATGATGGAGCTACCCCAACCAAGGCCAGTGTAAACGTGGATGTGCTCGAGCACCCACTGCATGACTGATGTAGGACCCCAGCCATAGTTGAGGCCAATTTCTCGTAGGAAGCCGATAGTTTCGGGCATGTTGAGAATGTTGGGATTGGCGAGGTCGGCGATTGTGGCAAGATCGAAATCGGAGGGGGTCACTGAGGAAGGTTCAGCGGCCTGGGCTACTTCTGTGACAGTCTCGGCGGGAATAGCGGGTGCATCGTTGATGACGGGTGTGGGATCGATGGTCTCGGGAGGAGTGGGAGCCTCGGGTGTTGTTGTGATGGCTTCAGCGACAGGCTCTTCGGTCTTTTTCTTTCCATAGATGTTGTAACCCCAGATGGAGAGTGTCCTTGAGGAAGAAACACCACCCAGAAGAATAGGCGCAGCAATGTTCTTAACTCCAACCCTAGCTCCAGCCGTAAGAGGCGTGCGAGCGCTCTTTAATGTTGTACCGAATTGTCGAGCATCTCCGAGTTTTCGACCAAGAGTTCTTGACGAAATCTACAAATTGTAAGCATTCAGAAAATCGAATTGACTGGCTGGGAGCGTCATACGGATTGACCGCAGAGTGGCCTCTGGAAAGCGCCCGAAGGCAGAGAGCGCACAATTCCTCGGCTGGGAAGCATGGCGGCGGTGATAAGTGGGATGGTCGGATGAGCAGTGATGTTGTTGCTGGGAATTTTTTGGAGGTTTTCCGGCACCGGCGGGTAAATGTCGGGTTGCGAAGTCCGTCGCCGATGACCTCCGGGTGGCCTTGTCATCGGCCTCAGGCTGTGACGAGTCGATAGCAGTAATTAGAGTTGAGTGAAACATATGATGAGCCGAGTTGGTTGTAATTGAAGCCGCCGCGTTCGATTGCGCGATATTTACATTTTGAACCGCCGATGCAACGAAACGCCACAATCCATGTTCCTGTCTAATGGTAGATTCTCGAATTATTTAACATGATATGCATTCATCCGTCCCTGCTCTTTCGTATATGCAATGGTAGATGGGGCGTGGAGACGACTCTAAGGCATACTGGGAGCGATCCTGTACCCTCTCGAGAGATGTGTTGGGATTTCTCGATGGCTCTTGATGGCTTTTTCACTCCAAACTCGCAATATCGTCCAGCGAAGGGCGAGGAACGTGGTGCTTTTCTCGAAGCTCAATGCCAGGTCCAATAGGATGAGTCCTTCTTCGGGTGAGAGGGAAGACCTGAAACTGTTAGCAAAACCCACATAACCTTATTCGCATAGAGATGCAATTAAGCATACCTTGGTACCGCCCCATCCAAGTCGAAACGCAGCTTCATGAGCAAATAGCTCTCCGAAACCAAGCATCATGCCGTTGACAAATGGTAGTAAGAGGTTGATGGCCGCCCCTCGTAACAACGACCACACAGTAGGGGGTTTGTATAGGATAACGGGAGAGTTTGACGAAGGAGGTGATAGTAGGTCCTCGCCCGCAGAGTATAGTTCGCTGTCGGAGTGCAAAGTAATGCCGGATTCGGCGAGATGGTTGTGTTCGTCGGACATAGTGAGAGTCGATACGATATATTTGATGATGTTGGTAAGCTTAGAAAAGAATATCTGAATCGGTTGAAGCTTGGGTCGCAGTTGTCGTCTTGGTTTAGGTAGCTACTGCACGGAGGTTGTTGACGATCTCGGCTCTCAACCGTCGCGACTCCCCCAGATCCTTACGTAAGGCTGCAGCTGGGGCAAATGGTGGGTCGCTTGTGTCACCGTCAAGGAAGGTGGGGTGAAGGAGCCCACCGCCACCACAGAGCTTCTGCTTAGCTGAGGTGACGAGCAAGCTGCCTGCCTGCTCTTACTTTCATCAACAAACTCATCATACATTGACAATTACTTGTCGTTTCTACCTTTTTCTACCTTCTTTGCAACTTGCGGACTGTATCCCACCTCCGTTACCCTTGAACACTGATTCACATCTCGATACCCCGCCTCATTCATTAACATGGCAGACCACGAAAGTCAGGTCGTGGAGTTTGCCGGTCTGAGCGGCGCAAGCCCTAAAGAGGTTCGTAACTTTCAAAGATCCGAAAGCATCATCAAGCTAACACTCCCAAGGCCAGACAGTATCTTGAAGCGCACAACTGGGACCTTGCAGAGGCAAGCAACGCTTGGTTTCGCGATGCCGAAGAGGATAGTCGCGATACATCGACGGCTCCAGCTCCAGCTGCAGCGCCCGCCCCCGACAACTACACTGGTCCCCGGACCCTCGATGGTCGACCTGCCCCAGAATCTGCTCGTAGCAGCGCCCAAGCGTCTCGCAAGCCTGCTGCGTCGCAGCAAAAGAAAAAGGGAATTGCTACTTTAGGATCTATTGGTAGCTCATCCCACCAACATGACCATGGCGATGACGACGACGATGATTTCGATGGTGAAGACGACGATGGTAGAGGCAACTTGTTTGCAGGTGGTGAAAAGTCAGGTCTGGCTGTTCAAGATCCGAATCAAGAGGGCGGCCCTAAGAAGATCATCAGTGACATTCTCGCCAAGGCACGAGCGTAAGTGAACACTGCTGAATGTAGACACTGGTTAACATATTTAGAAATGCTGCACGCCCTGAAACCGAAAGCGAGGCTGGACCATCCGAGCCCAGCCGATTCCGAGGAACTGGACAAACACTTGGTGGTGATGGTGTTGAGAGCCGTGCCATCCCCGATCCTCTCGGCCCAGTCCGCCCTGGCAACGCTGAATCCCAAGAGCGAGTCCTTCACATCTGGCAGGACGGCTTCAGCATTGATGACGGAGATCTCCGTCGATTCGATGATCCTGCCAACCAAGCTGACCTTGCCTTGATTCGAGCTGGCCGTGCTCCTCTTCACCTCATGAATGTGCAACATGATCAACCCATCGACGTCAAACTTCATCAGCACGAAACACCATACCAACCTCAGCCAAGGCAGTACAAGCCTTTTGGTGGCTCTGGCAATCGACTTGGGGCCGTTGTGCCTGGTGTTTCAGAGGGCTCAAGCTCTACTACTGCTGCACCTGCCGCTGCGCCATCGTCATCGAGCGCTCCCTCCGTCGATGACTCTCAACCGACTATTATGATCAGAATTCAGATGCCTGATGGCACCCGCCTCCCTGCTCGGTTTAACACAACCCACACTATCGATGACGTCTACGGTTTTGTGCAGGGCGCATCAACAGACACCAGAACCAGACCATGGGTTCTTTCTACGACATTCCCCAACAAAGATCACACTGATCGCAGTCTTGTCCTTGGAGAGATGCTCGAGTTCAAAAAAGGAGGCACAGCTGTTGTCAAGTGGACTTGAGTTACATGTATTGAATGGCGTTGAGGATATGATTTTTCGACTGGCCAACTTGGTGCAACCAGAATGCCAGCATTGACTGATAGATAGGTTATAAATAGAAATCACAGGCAGGCTAAAATTGCAGCATGATCTCATGCACACATCTCGGTACATCTCACTCTTCGAATCTTGAAACGCTCATTACTCTTTGAGTGGTATCTCAACACCTAACGCCTAAATAACAAAACCTGCGCCGCGATAACCCAGTATTTTATCTGACATAGCATCGGCTCACGAAGCAGCCGTAGCAGTCGCGTTGGCGGGTTAGATTGAAGGTCCGTCGAGGAATCTGAAGTGCTCAATAGCAATTTGACAATTGAGCATGGCAGCATTGAAACGAGCCTCTCCCGGTGGAAGGACAACCATGAGATAGGTGTTTGTCGTAAACTTGAGAATAAACAAACTAAATCGGTTGCCAGCTTTGTGCTCCATGCGAATAAATTGCTCGGCGTTGCGGGGTGTACCCGTGAACCGTGAGATGCTTTGCTTGAAGTGCTTCATGATGTTGGACATTCGTTCTAGGCGGTCCTCAGTAGGGTTGCGTTGGCCTTCTGATGATGTCCATGATGATACGGCGAGAAAGGATGTGCGTTCGAAGAGGAGAAGCTCTTCTGCTTCAATAGCGAGCCCTAGGTTGGCAAGGTTGCGTTCGATAACGGCGAGGTTGGGCACGAGATCGTGAATAATTGACGCCCAGGCTTTGTACAGACTCTGATCCCAGATAGAGGTCGCAAATGGTGTAAGCTCAATCGACGACGCAGCAATACCGACGGAATTTCCATATTCGAAAGTCTTTTGTCGGACAACACGAATGCGCTCATCGTAAACGGACTCGCGGGCTGTAGGGACGACAAGGTCCATCTTGTGAATGAGGATGTATATCTTTGCCGCGGGCGAGTATTGTAGCAGGGCCGAGAGGATGGAAACGTAGGTGGCGAGATCACGGTCGACGTCGCGCGACTCGATATCGAAGACGTAAATGAGGACACCGACGTTGGAAAAGACGTGGACGCGCTGCTGCGATAGGTAGTTTTCCATAAAGGCCTCTTGACCACCGCAGTCCCAGAGGTTCAGGGTCAGGTTACCGAGGAACTTGACATGCGAAAGATCGATATCAATAGTTGCGCCTCTGCTAGTAATTAGCTCTGACTTCATCAGTATAGCCAGGGGAAGCGAGCTCACAATCTCCGCGTGTCGCGGGCAATGTAGTTGCTAAAGATGATGCTCCTCATGCTCGACTTTCCAGAGCCGGATTTTCCCATAAGCAGCACCTTTTTCTTCTTGGGCTTCTTAACCTCACCAAGAAGTTCAGGAGCGGGCTGGGCCTCTGAGAGGGAGTTGTCGATGTAGGACGCCATGATGCGGGTGGTGCTGCTGTTGTTGTGGCTGCGCAGGAGAGAAAGATGGTGGAGGGATCCAAGTTTGGAGGGGAGCTTGGGAAAGATGAAGGGTAGCTCGTGGCGCTTGATTGTTTGGGGGTTAGTGGCCCGCCCCCGGAATCGGAGGATGAAACGTTAGGTCTTGGCTGGGATGATGTATTTATTGCGTTAAACAAGGGTCTATTCAGTAAACTGATTGAGTATATAGTGTCAACGTATTTAGATTGTAATCTGTCTTGTTTCTCCAATAACCAACGACGCCGTACTCTATCTCGCTATTCTAAGTCACGACTGTCATTGTAATGTAGGACCTGCTTTGAATTTGAACTCGCACGAGGTAAAGATTCGAAATTGGTCACACGATATTACGGAGTCAATCCCTTTACTTATGAATATGAGAAATGAGTGTCTTATAATTGAGACTCTCATGAGATCAGCCTAAAATCATCACAAGTGAAATGCATAAGCGGGGTTTGACAGTGCAACTATTCATACCACACCTCATAGACGACAGAAAGCATCTTGACTTACTGCAGATTCCATTGTCGGTTCTTTACCATACTCGAGCCTTTGTAGCTCAGTTCTGCAGGTGGAACAACCGTCGACGTACCACACAACCACCAAAAGCTGCGTTCATGGACACGGTTCATGCGTATGTTTTATAGTTCCGTGCAAAAGTTCTGATGATAAGCCAACCATCTTGTATGTAATAATATACATGTAAAATATATATTTATTAGAAATCTTTACATAATACTACTAAGAGATTATATAGAATTATTCAAAATAAGTAGAGTTTATTATAATTTATGTAAGACTACACAGAGTACCTATAAAAGATGGGAAATTATCGGAATCTTTACATGCCTGCTATACCTATGAGTTATCTAGTAGTCACACAAGCCTGCGAGTTAAGCCATGAGCTGTCGTATCCACCAGTTGATTTAAATGTAATGCTGGATTCAAGGGAAAAGACATGATCCTGTTTTAAATCGGCGAGATAACTTGTGCTCCCAAAATGAGCTGCTCGCGTGGGCTGCTCTTTCTGGTGAACCTGCTAGCACAATTGTCCGTTTTTTTATCAAGTTTAATTGACTCTTATCATCAGAACTAGTCCAATCCATCTCGAATAAAGTCCAATCAAGGCGCCAGTTCATGCCTTCAAAAATCTTCAAGGCATTCTCGTTCCATCGACTGCTCATCAAGATCTGTCGATTAAGAAGGCCTAGGGTAACCTTTCTATTAAAGCTTGGTCAACCCTCATCAACCAATCCCAGACTCTCTATCGGCCAAGAATGGAAAATCAAGCTGTCTTCTGCTTGCGCTAGGGCCGTAGGAGCATAGCTTGGTTTTTAACTCAATCCGCTCTCATACCAATGTTATCCATGTACAAAAGTTCCTCCATCAACTTGCTGCTGCGAAACCAGTCTCGCTCAATGGGTATTCTATATCAAGTAGCCGCCTCTATAGTGCCGTCATTTCACCCGTGCCGCCTCAAGATGATTGCCTAAACGCCAATAAATAAATACAGAAAGCCGACGAACTCCACAGACACCGATACCTCAAGGAAGTAGGCTCACGTCTCGTCATAATTGTCGCAGATCTCACTGACCGCTCCAGTGAGAATCGCCCATACATTGGCTGTGGAGGTCTTCGAGTCGACGATGTCACTGGGGAGAGTTAGTACGACAGCGTGGCAGAAAAATCATCGACTTACACTTTATGACGCTTACTGCTTTCAAACACAGCCTCATCATCAAGGTATCTCAGTCGAGAAAGGCCGTCGGGATTGTTACCAAAGCTCACAAACTGAAAGGTGAAGTCTGTGTCTCTGACACCCTTTTCATCCATCCGCCGAATGACCCTTGATATGCTCTCCTCAACACCACTATCCTGGATAGGGCCACGTTCCCAAACTCCATCCGTCAAGACCAAAACACTTGTTGGATATTTGGGGTTCACTATTTTGTCGTCTGCAAATATCTTGTTGAGCAAGTATTTCATATTGCAGTATCTGTCAGCTTCGTTCTTATCGAACCATTGGCGAACAGGGGCCATAAGCCTCTCGGTGGAAGGTCGAGGAAAAGTCCTTGTATGTCGCTTGGTTGGATTGGATGCGAAGCGAACGTCCACACCTAGAGAGTCAAAGTCCTTGACGAGCCACACCAAAACCTCGACGACCTTGAGGACCTCGCGAGACATGATTCGCATTGACTCGGAGTCGTCTATCAAGATGATGAAATGTCGAGGTGTCATACGTCGACGGAACTTGAGATAGCCATCCAGAGTCTCTCTTCGGCCGTTGTTCTGACGGTGACGAAAAGCATCATCCACAGTCGTAGTTCCGTATATACTCGTTGGCTTGGGTACGGGTGATGGGTGAAGTAAACCCAACCCGGGAGTTTCCAATGTTACTTGTGCTGATGCAGGGGAATGAAAGCCAACCTGGTCAACTGTCGATGTGGTCGTGTATCTGCGAGATATAGTCGAGTGTCCGCCGTTACCATTTGCAGGGACCCTTGAACTTTGCTGACTGTAGCGATTGTTTTTATAGTGAGCCTCAATGTCCTGATGTGGTGAAGCACTACTTCCATAAGGACTCTGAGGTACCCAATGCTTGGAGGTTGGCCTCTCATCGGCCGGACGTGACGAATGGTTCTCACCCCAATCGTTAAGAGTGAGATCCGTTTGTATCGTAGGAATATGCGGGCTCTGTTTTGGCACCATAATTTTGCCATCGTTGACATTTGTTGGGGAATAAGTCGAGGGACCCGGGCTTGAAGCTTGCAAGTTACCGTGTTGTACGGGTTCCTGAACGAGTTTGTCGCAATATGAGGTATCTGTTGTGAACTGATCCACAACTGGACTTTGCAACGTTCCATTGGACAATTGGGTATACATTCTGTCAAACTGATTCCAGAGAACCATTGGATCTTTCCGCTTCTTAATGGATACAAGCATCCCAAGCTCTGCCAAGCGGCATACGCCTTTCGATAAGGATGATGCGCCCTGCAGGTTCTCCAAGGCAGTTTGATGAGCGTTCAAGACGCAGTTGAGTAGCATAGAACCATTGTGGAAGCCCTGTTCAAAACCGCTGCCAACTATAGTGAGATAGGATTCCTTGATCTCCGTATTGCGGTCAATAACGGCTCTTTCAAGCGCGGCGATTCCGCCGGAGATCCAGATGGTGGACTCGCTGACGACACATCCTAGGGACCATATATCAGAGGCGGCGTGAACTTGTTTGAAGTCTCTCTCTTCCTCCTCATATATTCGGGAGGCCTCGGGAGCGCCTGGTGGTATGTTAGTTAGCAAATGGACTTAGAACTTTGGCCTTTTGGGATTCGTTACAGTAAGTCCTGTTTCCATCATTGTCCTGATACGTAATTGGTTTATCATCGATATGATGAATTGATATGGCAGTGTCGAAATCAGCAAGCTTCATCTTGAAACCAGAAGAAAACACCCCGTTCTCGCCGGGAAACACTAGAATATTAGCGGGATTGATGTCTCGATGGGCACTGCATATGTTAGCTTTAAACATTGATATGAGAGACAACAAGCAACGTACAAGCCTGTTCTCTGACCGTGGGGTCCTCCTCCAAGGTTTTGTATCTTGTTGATGGCTTTTGTAAGACCCATCAGACCTCGCCAGTAGTGCATACGCTGTTCAGGCGTGTTCGGCCGGACGTCTTGGTTGAAAAATTGAAGTAGGCTGCCACCACTTGCATACTCGAGTATAATGAAGCGACGATTGTTTTGTTCGAATGAGCCGAGATACTGTACGATATGTTCGCAGGAGTCGATCGAGACAAACACGTTGAACTCTTGGGTCCACGATCTTCGAAAGACTTCTTTACGGTATTCTTTGAAGACAACAACACCCTATGATGAGTAAGAAAAGGAAGTTCATGTAAGGGGAGCGCAACATACGGTAGGACTCCATGATGTATCGTAGCACCCAGCATGCAGAGTAATCACTCGAATATGGGACTTTGAGTTTCGTGTCTTGCTTCCAATTATCATCTCTGACCTGATCGGTAGAATCTGCCGTGCATCGATGATCCTTTGGTCCATTGGTGAGCTATTCGAGAAGATGACAGGAAAGAACCTCCATTGGCTGTTGCAGAACTCGCGCATCATGTCAACCTGCGTGGGGTCATCTCCGAAGCAAGCAGGGTTGAGAATGGGCAACTGTTTATCTTGGAACCCATAGCGTATAAAGAGAGGAATCAAACGAGTTCGTCGAATGTAGACGAGGATGGAGAATATGGTGATGTAGCCCGTAAGAATGGTGGAAGGTCGTGCCTGAATGGAAGGATCGAGGGCACGTGGGATGCGATTCTCGCCGCCTTTTCTCCACCAGGCTTCTGTTTCGGCAGGGCTAATGAATGACACCTTCTTGTCGTGGCCATCTAATCCCATCAATGAGTTCCGACTCACGAACTCAATGAAGTCTTCATGGCGTTCATCGTAGGCAGGAATGCCCTGTGAGATATAGGCGCCTGAAGAAGCCATGTCAGCCTAGATGAGAAGAATTATAGTACTCCTCAAACGGTGAAGCGACGAGATATTAATGTGGTGTAATAAGCACTGTGGGTGCAAGGTAGTAGAGACAAGACAAAGAAGAACGTCATCCGCAAGGTATGTGGCGATGTATTTATAAATGTAACTCGGCTGGATTGCTAACAGTTAGAATACTACATTCAGGTCAAATAAGACTTTACCTCGAGTGGTTCGCGTTTAGCACAGCCTCATCCGAAGTGTTCGAACACTTGCACATTACACCACCAAGACAGAGCGAGGCAGACGAGACATAATTTGAGCATCGACAAGTATGCCCCGAAGTACGCCTAAAGGGGCTTAAATGCAGTGCCAGGCTCTTGTTGAATCTACAAGTGCAAATGCAGCCCGAGGCTTCCCATCAACACTGGCCGATATTCGCTGCAAAACGTCGCTACTATAATAGTGCACATAGTTCGACCGCTCTAAAAAGGAAAACATTGCCGAACCTAGTAGGCCGAGCCATTAGGCAAACAATGTGCCTTACACCTGCATGCGCAGCCTTAACGTTCGATACCACCCTGCATACACTACTTACTTGATCTATCACAATGACATTTAGGCAGTAGCAGCAAGTGACTTGTGATCTATTGTATGAATCTATATCTAAAAAAAATCTGGAGCAAGAGTAAGTGGAGTTACAAAAGAAAAGTACCAAGTGACCCGAAAGCTTGCGCTGTGTTATTCTACATCTAAACCCTTTCCCAGTCAGTAGCGAATGCCTCAAGCCACCATCTTGGACAGCCGTCGCAACATACACATAATAAAAACCCATATAAAGACTATCACGAGAGTGATAGTAGCGGAGACACCAATGAAGAGACCGAATATCTTCCCGTTGAGCTTCCACGACTCGCTGGGATTGGATGGAGGCCATTCGAGTATACCACTCTGGAAGAAGGTCTGCAGATGTTGTTAGTGCTAGAAAAAGAGAAAAACTTAGAGTTACTGACTGCAATAAATGTTCCAGGTAGAAAAATCATTGTGACAAAGGTGATGATGTGCATTGATGTTGTTTCTTGTTTTGTTCTGTTGGCAATATCCTCCATCTTTCGAGCTGATAGCTGAGCGCTCTCGGCATAGATCTTGTTGATCTGGAAACTCTTGTATTGGAGAATTCCATTGTACTAAAGCTGTTAGATTTGGAGTCGCACGTTTTAAAGTTGATCTTACCATGTCTTTGCTCTCCTTGACGAGTAGTAGCAGCGACGACAGTTGCTCTTGTCGAGCCACGATGTTAGCCTCCACGTCTCTGGAACGACGGCAGAATTGGAGAACGGCGTTTTTGCAATTTGTTTGAATATCCTCCATCTCAGGAATACGATACTGATTCATTAAACTCTGGTAGTGTTCTCGGATTCGCATGATGACCTGATTGTTGAGCTTAAGAACCAGAAGTGCCTCTTGGATCTTCTCAAGAGCAGCCTGTAATATTTGAAGTTCGTCAAAAGAGAATACTTTTAGTGTTTCGAGTTTATCAATGTCGTCCTCAAATCGATGGGGGCTATCTTGAGGCTGCTTTGGGCGGCTGAAAGATACCGCTCTCGCCAGTGTCCGTAGATGAGTGCCAGATTCCAAAGTTGGCGTACGAGATAGAGGATCAGGAAAATGATCTTTGAAACCAGTAACTAGCCTTTTGATCTTTGCAAAGTCGGGCTGATCTGTAATAGTAACCGTTCGAGCCTTATCTGCTTTCTTGCTGACTTCATCAACGATTTCGTTAATGTAGTATCGCCAATCGTCATCGCACCAGTTCAGTATCATGGCCAGCATGTCAACAGAAGCAGAAAACATTTCAGGGACAGTTTGTAGCGAATTTGGATGTAAGAATTCGTTCTCGGCCAGAGCATCTTCGAATTGCTCCTCGTTCACAGAATTTCCCTTGCAGGTCAACCAAAATGCTTGACCGCTGACAACGTCAAAGGAGTGATAAACTGCGAGTTGCCGGATTGCCCAAGATGGAGATAATTTAGTCGTGACCGAGTTAGAGCTTTCCACTGATCGCAGAACGAACGAGTATCTGATTTCACGTCCAGAACGGCCGAGTTGTTCGATAGGGAGGGTATGTTCCTTTCTGGACAATAGTGTATTATTGTCATTGAAGAGAGGAAGATTGCACCATTCATATGGTGAGTGTGATGTTCGGAAAGAATAGAGGCATGTCAAGAACGCAGGTGGAATTTGTTGATATGCACAAACGTATTTGAACATGGCGACTGGGCATTTGAGGCGACTCTTCGAAGATTGGGCCTGGATTGAACTAACCGCGTTAGTAATGAGGGGATGTAGTTCGTACGCATGTACTTACATATATCTTATTTTTGGATCTCGCCTCTTCTGTTGCAGATGCTTTACCAGATCATCCTGGGTCCTATTGTTCTGGCACAGCAACCTGCAACTGCACTGGGTGTTGCAAACGCATGTTTCCAGGATCCTGAGAGCAGTATTCCCAGTCTTGGAACTGAACATACGAAATGCTTCTCTGTTCCAAGTATCAACCTCGGCTTGCCGTACCTTTTGACTAAGGCTTCCACGAAAGTTGGAAGGATAGTTTTGCGCCGACGCACATAAGCTATTGACATCATCCCCTATTAGAGGTAGGTTTGCTGCAGAGGTGGAGATAGAGTGATGGGACATGATTTGGTCAGAAATGAATGGACAATAAGCTGGTGAACTAAAGATCTGATAACCGGCTTTGCCGATGCGAACTCATTATAACATCCAAGAAAATGGTATTTCCAAAGTGCACCTATGACCGATGATCTTTATTCAGTTAGGCGAAATGGTTAGGCTTGAAGCGGACAGGAAGGAAAGAGGCAGTGAGTGTTGCAGATTAGAAGGAACAACCGGAGAGGCTGTGTTGTACCTGAAGGTGGTAGACCTTACGCAACCATACCGACAAGTACTTAGATTTGAGTATTTGACTCAACCAGTGTTTGTATACGCAATGTGTTAATTAAGTATAACCAAGGGAGCTTGATACAAATCGTATATCTATCCTTAGTCACGCAACTCGTCAATTTCCTCCTCCTCTTCCTATCTCATTGTCAGCTACCGTATTATTTGATGAAACTGCATCACAAGATGCATAAAGTGGAAAAACAAAAACTCACATCCGTCAAACGTCGTGCTAGATAGAAGACAAACTCATTTCCCGAAATCTAGAGCCGAGATGTGAGCCTCAAACTCAAAGACCATAACAAAGCATCGCCATCTTAGGCCGACAGGAAATAGATGTACCTCAACCTCAATACTCTGATCATCGAACTTGTTGCGAAGATATTCCCGCACACGGTCGCATCGCAACCTGTAGGCTAGGATGGAATGGTGCTCCATGGCGAAGGCGGTTAGGCCCGGTGAGATCGAATGCCTTGCGTTTCTAGGTAGTCAAGGCAAATATGATATCTCGTATTTTTCGCCTTGGGCGTATTTTCTGCCTCGAGGGGGGAGAATCTGCCTTGTGGTGTTGGTTTTGGAGATGGTATTGGGCGTAAACCTTAGTCGGGCGGGATGCTAGATATTCACCCTCCAGGCAAACTGCGGCTCAAAAGAAGGCGGGGATATATGCGTGACACCCGTATTCAAGCCTGATGCGCATCGTCGCGATTGGCACAGGAATCATGGACAACACAACAGGCCGGGGTCTGGATGCGCATCAGGCTCTCGGAGCATCGCCGCCAAACGCCATATTTCAGCTTGAAAGGCGCTAATGGGCGAAAGGTGGTTTGTTGTTTCGATCTCGTTGGCTGGCTTTGCAGATGCTGCTAGAATGCCTTACTTTATAGGTCATGCGAGTGATTGTAGAGCCAACATGCAGCAAAGTGCAACCCCAATTGAGTGCAATGCACGAGAGATCACTGTGAGCGGTTCCTCGAGGCTGCCTTGCAATACAACACAACATAAGCTGGACATAAGATGGTTATTACTTTGCTTCACATCAATAGTGTTTCTTTGAACAATTGCCAATATTCGACGAAGTTTGTCCATAACTCCAAACTGTGAGGTGGCTATAAACAAGCGTGTCGACAAAGTCTCAACTTTGGAGATTGACGACCATATATGTGATACTTCTTCTGAATAGCCATGAGAAACTGAGACAAACACAGGCGATCAGCTGGAGGATTAACACTTGGGCTTCTGGAAGAAGTTCCAATGTTGGTGTTGGTGTTTTCGCGAGAGGTCTAGAAGATAAATAACCAAAATAGATAATCTAGGAAAATCGGGCTTTGGCGCACCCGCTGGCAAATATCATGGGTAAACGATTCTCTATATTCTATCGCTACCTGTGTAGCGAATACCGAATTATCTTCGACCTTTCTTCGACCGTATGATACGGGTGAGGGATTGAAGCGGGAATAGTAAGGGAATTAAAAGACGATAACCGTTACATATCACATCTGGGAAATAACCTTAACCTTAAGCTGTTATATCCGAAGACCTGTGGAAAGCTACGTCTTTTTCCGTGGGAAACCGTTCACTGCGGCGCATCTATCAGTGTCAGCGTCTCAATCCGTTCGAGAATGCTTTGGTCAGATTCCTGAAACAGATCAGTTCCACACAATAAGACTGAGAAGCATCTTATCGATTTGATGAGATTGATTCCTGGAAGGAAATCATGCCAGATGAAGAACGGGAAGGATCGAAACTTTGAGCTGACTGAGAATGAGGTATCATTGCAGGCACATTCAATAAGCCCGCACACAGGTCAAGTCCGTGTATCGAAACCACCGGCGAAAGCTGAAAGATAGATTTGAGGAGGAAGAGACCGTGAGCAGGTATCTATCTATAGGTCAGTTCTACACAATGATATCAGACCAAGCTATTCGACACTGGTCATTAATTTAGTCGAGAAATACGTCATTGAGCCGAGAGTAAAAGTATCCGAGGCGTGCATGGATGGTGTCACGGTACTCAACACAAGCACAACATTGGATGCCAATGCCGAATGCGCCCTACAAGGCTGTTTATAAACACAAGCTTCAAACAAGTGACAAGCGTTGAGCTGAAGTGGAGACATAAAACTTGACTCTGTTCCTGGATTACGATTCATCTGCATCATCTCCCAGGTACAAACCCAATAATAAGAGCGGCAAATTTGCTCAAATGCCGTGTGGGAACGGACACGGACTTGGGAAACCTGGAGAATCTGAGCCACAGTCCGTTCCTTAGTGACATTCCATGGAATCCCTGCTAGATTCAGGAACAGCGCCCAATCATACACCAGCACGACCGCATCAGAAGCAGCTCCAGGGGCAGAGACCAGCTGCAAATGCCCTGAAATCAGAGGCCTAACACAATCTCATCAGCCCGAGTCCGACGCACTGAGCTTTAAATGTTCACAGCCACAATTCAGCCCAGCTTCAAAGTCCGCTCCTCGACGACACCAAACTCATCTCCCAGCGATCGCTTTCGCCTACGGGCACGGGAAGAAAAGCCACGCAAGTGAAGGACGACTAACTACAAGGTCCGCCTTTTTGAGGTCATCTCACAGTGACATGATGAAAAGGATAAGCTAAGGATCCTCAGTCGTGGATCTAAATGAGAGCGATTTCCCCGCCGTGGACTTGACAAGTTTAATTGATTCAAGCCAAGCCAAGCAAGTCGAAGCGCATCTCATCAACACTAGCTCCAGAAGGAACAAATATTCGCAATGGCTTCACGATCCGAGAGCATCCCTTTGCTGAAGACATGTCAGACGTGTTTCCATGCCAAGATTAGATGCGAAAAATCCCAAGAATCGGGGAAATGCGACAGGTGTTTGCGCTTGAACAAGACATGCGTCTTTAACCCTTCGCGACGGCGCAAAGCTTTAAGACCAGGGTGAGATGAGAATACTCACTTTACCGCAACCTACTAACTCAAAGATAGACCTTCTCGAAATCTTGAAGCTGCGAGCCCGTCAAGATCGAGGTCACCTTCTCTTACATCGGCCAATGCCGGTCCATCCAATTTCACAGACAGCTCACCAACCTTCACCAACACGCCCAGCAGCATTGACACAGATGCGCCCCAGAACCCATTTACTCGGGGGCTATTGTCATTTGAGAAGGGACAAGATCTTCTCGATACCTTCAGGATCCGAATGTCACCTCATTTCCCTTTTGTCGTTGTTCCAGAAAATGTCCCTATCCAGGGGCTGGTTCAAGACAAGCCAGCGTTGTGTGTAGCCATACTCGCAGCAGCTTCACATGAGGACCTTGGGCTTCAGCAAGATTTAGGGAGACTTTTCAATGAGCTTGTCGTAATTAGAATGATAAAGGGGCCTTTTGCAAGTCTCGACATGTTGCAAGGGCTGTTGGTGCATCTGGCATGGTATGTAACCCCCGTGGCTCACATCTTCACCGCTAACGACGTAGGGCGCATTATCATCACGGAACAATGAAGTATACTCAGCATTTATCACTTGCAGCCAGTATCATATCGGATATGAGACTAGATCGACCTCGGATAGCGTCCCTATGGGCTTTGAACAGGGAGACCAAGCATGGTGCTGGGGAGATGACACATGATGAGATGAGAGCTTTAGCTGGGACATATTATCTCTCTTCAAGGTACTTAACCCTCAAAGTTTTCTTGATCCACAGCTCACCCGTCATAGTTCCGCAGTTTTACTACAAAAGTCACATCATTTTAGATACTCACCTTTTATCCTCGAATGCTGCCATAAGCTTCTATCTGGGGGAACTTCCCCTTCCGACAGACATCTCCCATACATCATTTACCTTCAAAAACTCACTGAAGAAGTTGACGATGCTGTCATTGAAGCCACAGGTGCGATGCGTGGTTCAAGACAGGATCGACTACCAGCCGAACTTCATAGAATCAGAGAACGATATACCTCGACAAAATCATCATTACCATTTCCTCTTAGCGAGAGTCGTGAGTCCACACTCGACTTATTATATGAGCTCTACTTACGTATATAGCCACAATCTTACTACAACTACATGTCCTCGATCTCCTCATCTGCCAACCTTCACCAGATGGCGTCTCATACGGTCCCAGTGGCTTCCAGAGTTTACAACAAGGCACAGACCAAAACCGTCTACTTGACTGGCTATCGCAAAGCATGTCTGCCGCAAAATCCCTTATCAGCGTGATCCTCTTACTTCCCCAAGGCGAAGAAGATACAATGCCCAATATCGGCTGGATCATGTTATACTGCGCAGTCTCACTAGCCGTACGCCTCGATCTCGTAGCAGCGCAACCGGAGAACGCTCAAACCGCAGGCCATCTCCGCCGTATTCTCGACATGCCTCACACCCTTCGTCAAATCGTGTTACGGATGGAAGCCGCTTCCGGACAGGAAACAAGTGAGGGCGAAACAGACCCATACTATGGTCTCGCACGAAGAGCACGCCATATCGAGAGATGGTACCTCGACCGCTGTGCGCCTGTCGAGTCGCCCGAAGTTGGAAGCTTGTTCGCGTCCACCGAAACATCCCCATCAAATCCTTTCACCACGACAGATATGGGACTTACACCATCGTCTTTCCAAGAAGCCAGTTTGGTGCCCAGTGTACATATAACGGGCGAAGCAGAGGACTCCTGGATGACGAATCTGCTGGCGGATATGGACGTTGATGCTGGAATGGAGAACTTGCTGTTCACTGGGCCGTTTGACTTTCTTGGTGATCGCCAGACATGAAAGGGGCGTCTGGAGGAAGTATATATGCATCTCCATAGACACGGACACGGTGAAGCGACGGAGTTGGTGGACCGATAGAATTTTCATCCGTTGGATATTTACGATATTTGCACACCTGAATCAACCATGCCCGTATGCCGCCGGACTCATTAACCGAACTCCGTCTATACTTTCTATGTTCATATATGTCGTGACTATTTTTTGCCTTTCTTTCCCGCTGTCTTCTTCTGCTGTTCCTTGCCCTTCTTGATGGCCTCCAGCAGCTCTTCAACCTCAGCATCCTTTTCCTTCTTGGTCTCGTCCTTCGCCGTTTTCTCATCGGCAGCCTTTTTGGCGGCTCTCTTCTTGGCCTGGATCTTCTCGACCTTCTCGATCAGAGTATCACTCTCCTCCCACAGCTTCTTGGCGACATCTTCGTCCTTGACCTCTTTTCGTGCAAAATCCACTTCCATACACTCTTTGATGAGTTTTCCACCAGAACCTCGGGCAAATTCATTGTCCATAGCGGTGTAGAGGATAGATTGGGCAGCCATGTGAGGAGACTTGAGCAGAAACCAAGGAATGATGTAGCCAGTGAGATAGACGGCAAGTCCCCAGAGACTACCCCGTGTCAACCACCGACGGGTGCTCGGAGTTCGGGCAAGACCAGGGTCTACAAAGACTACTCGGGTGTTGTTGGGGGCTTTGTCGGGTCGGTCGTAGGCATCAAGATGTTTCTGGAAAGCTTGACCAAAGACGTTCATGGCGAGTTTGCTGCGAGCGTATGCGGTGCTGGGCGTCCAATTGGCCTTGGAAACAGGGTCCTTCAGCGATGGAGACGCGATGTAGGAAGAGCAAGTAGGGATGATGACCCGAACATCTCGGTCGATGGGCTGCGCTCGAAGGGCAGGGCTTAGAATTCCAAGCAAGTGAAAGTTGGCCAAGAAATTCACCATCCAAGTCTCTTCAATGCCTTCGTCTGTCTCCTTTCTCTTTCCACCAGGTGGCGTCAAGACTCCCGCACACAGAATGATCATGTCCAATCGTCGGGGCGGCGCATTGTCGATCCACTTCGTCGCAAACGTTCGGATACTGTAGAAGCTAGACAAATCGACTTGTTCGGTATAGATCATATGATTATTCGTTTTCTGTCGAAGATCCTGGATGTACTCGACGAGAAACGGATCCGTCGGATGTACCTGCGTGAGCAGAACCAGCTGCGCACCTTGCTTGGCGAGTCCGACAGCTGTCTGAGCACCTATCCCGGACGTTCCGCCCGTCATCATAACGACCTTTCCATGGAGGGGGAGTTGCGTGGGATTCGTGCGACCAGATGTCCAGATCTTGAGGAGGAAGAGGAATGTGAGGCTGAGGATGGTGTAGATTATCGTGCGGCCATGTTGGCGGATGGGTTCGGGGATGCCATTCTCAAGAACGCCAAGAAAAAGAACGAGAGGCATGACGATGGATTGATGGCTGTGTTGTATCAGCGCATGATACAAATCAGGCTGTGTTGGATGAAGTTTTGATGTCGTGGCCCTCAATTAAGGAGTTGACCCGCACGTGACGTCAAGTTGACTTGGACTTCAATCGTATCTTATCTTCAATTCAACTCCGTAGATTACAAACAATTCAACAAATAAGATATTAAATCGATACTATTTAATCCTTTGCTACCAATTCCCGTGACTACTCTCGAAACCTGTCGTCTTTCTTCTTTCTCATCCAAATTTCACCAACTGGATCACCATGATCAGCTACACATTCCCAGTCACCGGTACCGTGCATCGCAGAGGCCTTTCTAACACCCCGACCACCACCTCCGATAATTAGATTTCCTGGACGATATTGATCATCCATTTTCATGCGACGAATGACGCTTCCGTGAACCCGGACAGTATGGGGAACATCTCGAACTTCACCACCTGGGAGGGGCCATCGGATGGGCTTCCATGATCCGTCGGTCTGAAGATCCATCCTACGGAAGGGTAGATACTCCATGATCTTCCAGGCTGTGACGGCAATAGCACCAAGGCCTTGTCCGTATTCCAAAGAGTCATGGATTTTCGCAGTGCATGCGCCATGCATAACCCCATGGAAGTCTTCTTTGGGATCCCTTGTCTTTTCGTCCATTGGCATGTCTGGTGCATGGGCTGGCCCTCCACTACCGCTTGATACTCGGAGATCAGGAATAGGAGGCCTTCCTGTTGCATCTTGCCAGTCATGGGCAACACAGCATCCCATTTCTGCAACTTTCTCGTCGTCAAATGGGAGACCAGCTTTTTGTGCCTCTCTTACGATCCACGCAAGTGGGATGTGACTGGTGCTTTTACTCCCTTGATGGATCTCCCAACCTCCACCTACATCGGCATGGCCTCCGGAAAACCATACCTCGTCGATATCCTGGGCCGTGTCATCGTCGATGTTGTTGAGTTCAGAAAGCTCAATGCCAGAGGCATTCGACACGGTTTCCGCATCGCCACGGCTCTTTCTCAGGCACGATCTAGAGCGAGGGCGATAAGGTGCTAATGTATTTCTCTTCTTCTGGCCGCCTCTTTTATCATTGGGAGAAAGGTTGTTGCTCTTTCTTCCTCGATCTTCGTGTCCGTGGAGCCCTTCGCGAATGTCATCGCGCATTTCGTCGACGGCCTTGTGAAAATGATGTTTATCCTCCTTCTGTTTAGGTCGGTCCTGATACATGAGATCTTGACGAAACTTGGCTCGTCTCTCATCAATACTAACGGCGTGGCGGATCACTCTAGCGCTGCTTCGTGCGGTATACGGAAACTTGCTGCGTTGCATCCAGGCTGTCTCAAACTTGGGCACCGAGTTGACAGTATCGAATAGCCCAAGAAACCGAATGCGACCAACAGGGCGGGAGAAAGTCTCTCGGAACCCTTTCATGAACTTGAACATCTCGTCTCTCTTCTTTTTCGCTGCTTCAGTCTCTTTGTTGGGCGGTTTGTCACAATCTTCCTCGTCTTCGGGGATTTGTTCACGGCCTTGCCATTGAGCGAATGCCTTCCAAGCAAATTTGACCATCTCTTCATTGCCGTGCGACAAGAGCCCGATGTAGTCGAGCATTTCAGCCAGAAATCGTGCGATATACGCCCCTCTACTGAAACCGAACATATAAATCTCATCGCCAGGGTTGTAGAATCGCATGAGGAATCGATAGCCTCCTACGACATGCTGATCGAATGACGAACCGACTGCCGAGTCTTTGGCTTTTTGGTACCAAGAGCGGAAACGAGCTCGAACACCGCTATGGGTGAGCGACCCAGAGATAACATAGGTGCCAATGCCAGCTGGATTGGTTAGTCAAGAAGGAGCCTCGAGAGAAGACTTACGTTGGTAGTAGTGATACTGGTCACTTGCTTGGCGGTCTAGCATTCGAAAGATCTTGAGAATATTGCTGTCGCTGTCGTCACCGTGGAACTTGTTTCCAGTTCCATCGAAACAGAGAACAAGCTTCCGAGGTTTGCGATCGGGGTCTGCGATTACAGGACCCATTGCGGGGGTTGGTGGTCTGCTCTGGAAATCCCGAGATGATGGGGGATGCTCTTTAACAGACCCGTTCAGAGAATCGGGCATAAGGTGACTGTAATCCATTGTTGCACAACTTTACTCTCGAGGTTACACTCGGTCGGGGATTTGTGCCATCACAGGACACAATCGGGTCGACATGACAGCTGGGGACAGCCTTCTTATTGATGAATCGGGCTTGGCTGTCTCAATTCCACCGAGTCACCATCGGATATCAGATTCTGTTCGAATTGACCAGTCGTGGTACACCCTCATGATGACTATTTCATTCCGATGTGCCCCTCAAAGACAGTCTGCCGTGCTGCAAGAGTGAGATGCGGCAGACCCAAGCTAGTAAGACTGTCTTAGATGGCGGCGCCAGTGAACAGGTTGTGGGTGTTTTCAGGCTGAGAATTTCATGATCTACGGCGATCTCTACCATCCCGACACTTATCAGACGAGCCGCCTGTTTCTAACTGGCGTACAATTTCAGCCCCAAGATATTAAGACGTTCAGCACACGGTATCGTCGAACCAAGACAGAGCTTTGTCGTGCCAACTCCACTGAGTAACCCTTGCTTGCATTATTCACCAACCAGAACATGCTGATCGTCATCAATTGCCGATAGCTGTGGAATTGCGTTTTCCGCTATTGCCTGCGTCAAGCTGAGAACCCTTTTTAGGATATTATTGAGTCGATCGATCTAGCTGTGGCTGCCTATGAGTGTGTTGTCGATCAGCATCCCTCACTTTTTGGACCCAGTTCCCTTGTGAAAGTCTGAGCGCGCATCAATTGGGGGTTCGATATGCAGGCTATTGCGGAAGCTATCAGCCGCTATTGAGGGCCGTCCCTAGAGACTGGAAAGGTACCTCTAAGTCGCCCAAAGTATTGACGTTTTGCCAATAATAATTGGACGGTAAGACAGCAATAAGCCATCGACGTTGGTGGCAGACGAAAGTGCGCAAGGTTTGTCCATTGTTTCACACCACTACATATCAATTGCTGCTACACGAACGTATTGCTTGCTGGGTCTAAGTATTCCGATAAATGACAATACCCATTCATAGCTTGCTGTTCTTCCACACAGCAGTTCTCTTCTCGACAAAACTCAAGACACCCTCTTTCATATTCTCACCACCTTCAATACCCTGATAAACACCCTTTTCAATCCGGTTCGTGCTGTCCTTTGGATTCTCAGCTTCCCAGCCACCCAACAGCCCCTCGCGCGAGACAATGATCGAGTCGGGCGAATTGTTAGACATTTCAATCGCCCATCGCAAGGCCTCTTGGACAACGTCGTCCAATTTGACAACCTTGTTCACAATGCCCCAGTCGAGGAATTGCTGTGCAGTATACATGCGTCCCAATAGTGTGATCTCGGATGCGCGTTGACGTCCCACAATGCGAATGAGACGCGGCAGAGCGCCTGCGATAGCGACAACACCACGCTTGACTTCTGGGAGACCGAATTTGGCTGTCTCACTCGCAATGACCATATCCAGGTTGAGTATCATCTCCATTCCACCACCGAGACAAAGCCCATTGACTGCTGCGATAATGGGTTTCTTTCCACGTCGGTTGCTCAATCCTCCAAATCCGTTATCTGCCCATTTGTCCACCTTCTCTGTGCTGGTTTCCGCATTTTTGACATTCCACTCTTTCAAATCCGCACCGGCGCAGAACGCTCGTCCGGTACCTGTGATGATTGCGCATCGTAGTGTGGGTTCATTGTCGTACCATCTCCAGAGACGATCGAGCTCAAAGCTCATTTGTCGCTGCAGCGCATTGAGTTGGTCTGGCCGGTTGAGAGTAACAAGGAGAATATGAGGATGAGGATACGAGAGGACAGTATTGGGAACATCTGGGGGCGTAAATGACTTTGACATGATGATTAGCGTGAATATAATTGATATGAGGATTCAAGGATTGATGAAGATATCATGGAGCTCTTGTATTGATGGCGAGCTCCAACTCTACGGTAAGCTCGTGTGGGGAACCTCGGCACCTCGGAAGCTCATCTCAACATGGAAATACCCCAGACGATCCGTCCACCCCCTCACAGTGAACCATAAGCCATGAACAAGGATTAAAGGATGAATTATTTATTCCCACAGCTCTCAAACGCCTCTCACCTCTTGTATTGAATGGTATTAAGTTCCCAGTTTAGTTAATGATACAGTTTTCAGCCGCTTTTTCTCAATTCCATCATGCTGGCAGTCCTCGCTTCTCGCTCTCAGTGAAGAAGATGACCATACGCCAGAGCTTCTTGACAAGATCTTCTGCTTCGTCGTCGAGTGCCTGTAAATGTTAGCATTAATCACATAAACATAGGAGGGGACGTACTCCTTCTAATTCCTCCACCAGAGCGGCTGCTGTGCCGTGGGCGCGAAGATGTTCCTCCACTGCCTCGACAAGCATTTCCTCTTGAACACCGAGATACTCGACAATCTTCTTCTCGACAAATGGTCGAAGCTTTTCCTTCACGACAGCATCATCCATGTAATCCCACTTGACAGTCCATCCCCAAAGACCATCTTTGTCCGAGGGGATCTCCTGCGCAAGGGAGCGCACAGCCTGCGAGATCTCCTCGTCCGTCATGTGCGCTGTGGCAGACGAAGGATCAAACTGGATAGGGACCAATTGACGCTTGGTAGAAGTATCGGCTTCCTCGTCGTCCAAAAGACCCTCCACCTCTGCGATGGTGCGCCGTTGGGGAGCTGCCCTGGATGCCTGGGCCTTCTGAGCTGCGGCTCCGAGGGATAGCTTGAACGGCTGTGGTGCAGCGACGGGTGTTTCTCGCTCCTCCATCTCTTCGGCTTGCTTATCAAGGAACGAGTCAGCCATACCGCGTGCACGTTCCATCTGAGCCTTCTCGCGGCGCTGTTCATCGTGCTCAGCTTTCCTGTCGGCTTCGTCTCGTGACTCCTCATCTGCTCGGTCCGCTGCTCTCTTACGAGCCCAGTTGCTGTGATCGCGGTAGTAAGGGTGTGTCTTGCGACTTGCTTCTTTCTCATCATCCCACGCCTTTTCTCTCTCGAGCTGTTCCTCCTTTCTTCGTTCGAATGACTCTGCGTCCTGGCGTTCTCGCTCGCGCTCTCGATCTATGGCTGCCTGTCTTGATCGCTCTCGGTTGCTCCACTTGCGCTCGGCCTCGAGGTATGCCTTGTCATCGTCTTCGTCCTTCTTTGACTTGTATCGTCGGTAAAGCTCTCCATCGCTAGCATCTGTGTCGTCATCTTCCTGGTGAATAGAAAGATCTGTGTTAGAGATACCTCCGTTCACAAAGGCGACGCGATTTTGACCATTTTGACCCTTAGGTCCTGATGGTGCATTCGCGATACTGCCTCTTGGGCCTAGAGGAATGTTGTTTGTGGCTGGTGGTGAGTCAAGTCGCGATGGCCGAGATGGTCCGTTGCGTCGTCGTTCCATCTCCTCCATCTCTTCCTCCTTCCGTAGTCGCTCGAGATCCCGTTGAGTACTGCGCTCTCGAAAAGCTGCTATCTCCTGCGCAACGACTTCTCGCATCTCGGCAGGGATGTCTGCAAGTTCGTCATCTTGTGCCAGAGGAATATTCACCACCTCGACATTCTCCCCAGACTCGGTATTGCCCATAGTAACATCCTGAGCTGCTGTGTTGGTCGTGGGGTAGAACAAATCGTAAATAGCATCCTTCAACGATGCCCTGGCTGCTTCGACCTTGTCCGTTCCGATAGAACCATCTTGACTCTCTTCGTATGATTCGATGTATTTGAGTGAACTCTCATCGACCGTGACTTGAAGCTTTGTCTTTTCAATTCCCTCGAATGTGTCGTCCTTGGGTCTATCGGAGGTAACTTGTTGTCGCTTGACGGGAACTTCGATCTGCTGTTCGTGAAGTAGTTTCACCGCTGTGGAAAGCGACCAGGGATCGTCGAAAAGAGCAAATCCAAACTTGGTGCCCTTGTGGTCATCTGTCACACTAATTGCTGAATCCCACTTGCGCAGCTTTCCAACAGCTCCCAACAACCGCTGGACGCCATCATCACCACCAACACCATCGGGAATCTGATGTATAAAGATCGTCCGCAGCTTCTCTTCGTTCGTAGGGGGAACAAGCACTTGGGGCACTTCTCTCGCACCTCGGTCTCGGTCCATTCCTCGGTCCATTCCCAGCCCAGGTCGTCCACCGCTGGGGCCAGGCATATCACGACCGTTCGCTGCGGGAGCACCAGTCTTGCCCTGAGAGGTACCGAGTCGGATCACGGGGGCGTTGAAGTTGATGTTCGGCATGTTTGCAGGCGCTTGGAAGTTGGGTGGAAGGCCGCTTGGACGATTAGCTTGTTGGGCGCTAGACTGCTGGACACCTGGGGGTGCCATTCCCGGAGCAGAAGACATGCCTGGAGGAGGTCCTGTAAACAAGTTAGATGGGTATTGAGGGTATTGTGAAGTGAGCGCACCTAGACCAGGTGGAGGAGCCATTCCTGGGGGGGCATTGTTGGATCCGGGGTAACCTCCATACGCTGGAGGCGCGCCGTAGGGGTTGTCTGCAATTGTTAGCTCTGCTCATGTTGATCCAAGGAAAACATACTGCCATAAGGATTATATGCCATATTGGCGCGCGCGTTTAGCGCTGTAAGTTCTGTCTGATTAAAGTCGTGTAGAGCTTTCGATTATGGCTGTGACAAGTTCAAAATTGTCAATGATACCAGTATTATGTTTCGCGCAAAACTTCTTGATGCGGCGCAAACGTGTTGAGGCAGCCAGGCACGAGGCTGAAGATGTTTCAAGGTGGGGCCGACAGCTGATCCACATTTCCCGCCTTACCGCCCCTACATTTTTCCGACATATCGCGACTTTTCTGCTTCGACGGATATCTTGATCAACAGCTAAAGTGACGACAGCCAATTGGGCGATTACGTTGGAGATTGTTCGCAAGATGTAAGCTCAATTAAAAATGTGTATACAATTCATATGCTGATGTTTTCTAGGGCTGCTTCATTCCGAACTGGCAGCGCAATGCTGTTCAGAGTAGCTACACCTTCAACATGCCTCGCAAAGAGGTCATTTACGACATCTCTCGCCTTCCGAGCCGGTCCCAAGATTGGTACAGATGAAGAGGCACCTCCAGCTGTTGCTCCTAAAGCTCGTTCGAGCCCTTATGTTGTCGATCCCGCTCAACAATCTCGACCAAGCCCTCTTGCCGATGCCACTCCCGCTGATGCCAATCCCGTGGACCCCAACCAACCTCGACCCAACCCTCTTATCGGCAGCGTCCCTCCTCCCCCTCCTGCCGGCACCTCCACCACCGAATCTAAGTCCAGTGGACACAACTACGATGCGACCAAACCCTTCAGTCTCGATATTGCTTCCATTATCGCCTCAAGGGCCAGCACATTCTCCGAAACAGCCTCGGACCCTGTGACTCGTCCTCAGATCCGAGCCAAGCCCGTCACAGGCCGCACAGTCTTTGTCAAGGACAGAATAACCAAGACAAGCGGACCCACACCCATGGTTGCTCTCCGTGTTCTCAACAGAATCGTGCGGGATGACAAGGTCAAGAACAAATTCCACAGCCAAAAGTTCCACGAGCGAAAGGGTCTCAAGAAGAAGAGGCTTAGAAGTCAGAGATGGCGATCACGATTCAAGCATGGATTCAAGGCGACCGTGAGCAGAGTTATGGAGCTTAAGAAGCAAGGATGGTAGATGTTTGTGAAATACTATTAAAAGCATCATGTACAATAGATGTGAGCATGTAAAGTATGATTAAAAGGATTCATTATCGTGGCTACATATACTCGTCATCTGACCAATCTCGAGTTGGACTTGGCAGTGGACTGGCCTTGATCTTTGGTCGCGATCTAAACACAGCCTCCATGTCCTCCTGCGCCATGAGTTCATCCGTGCAAATTGTCGTCTCTTCTTCATCGACCTTGGGGAAGTAGTTGTCCTCTTTTTTCGGTGATGCCTTGGGTTTTCGCAACGAGCGTCGCCTTTCCATTTGAGCCTTCTTTCTCGCCTTATCGAAACCAGCCATGCTCTTCTTTGTCCTGGCAATGAGATCGAACTCTTCGTCAACTGATTGAGTGGGATCCTCTGCGGAAACAGGTTCTGCGGATGTTGGTGGTGATAAGTCAAGGACTTCGTCATCAGGAAAGCCGAATGATTCACGAGCCATGGTTAGGCGAGTTCGTTCGGCGAGTGAGAGTGTATGTCGAGGTCTAGGTCGTGCCCGCTTCACAGGCGATGGCGAGGCCATGTTCATGGACTCAAGGATTTGATCTGCCATTTCTTGGGTACCAGGAGGGTCTGCAGGTATCAACTCTGGAGATTCTTGTAGAGGCAGAGGAGATGGTGGGGGAGACGGCTGAGGTGATAGCTGGGGCGAAAGCTGGGGTGAGACATCATATTCGGGTCGTGGAGATGCCACCGCAGGTTCATCTTCAGGCTCAGGAGAGCTAGTCCTTTCAACTGATGAGGCGCGAAGGATACGAGCTTCATCTTGGGACGGCTTGCGCAGACTTTTGGTACTCGAGGAAACAGAGGCGAAAGAGTCGCCAGTATGAGCGAGCTTGGGTCGGACGGGGAATCTCTTGGACATGTCAAGCTTCGATTTAAAAGACTTGATTGGTGATTCAGGAAGCCCATCCTCGTCTTCCAATTCACTGATCACTTCTTCCTCCTGTTCTGGCTCGGGCGCAGGGACGTTGATTGCCGGAGGATTATGAGAGAAGGGACGCTGTAAAAAGTCCAGAGCTGAAGACTTTTGTGGCTTTGTGCTTTGTAATTCCTGTTCCAGAGTACTAACGAGGTCATCGTACTCTTCAATGAGCTTTGGTTTGCCGAATGTCGCCTTCTTAGGGCTGACCCTTCCTAGTTGCAATGCTTCGTGCGCGCCAAACCCAAAGTCAATGCCGTTTTCCTTCTGTCTCTGCTTGACTTTTGATGGCGATGGCTTTGGCTGGTCGACGGATAGCTCTTTACGGAAGCTCTGCCATTTTTGAAGTCGTTCCTTCTGTACGCGAACTCGTGTGTCCAATTGTTCAAGCAGGCCACTACCGTGTTCCTCAAGCTCATCAAGTCGGCCTTGCTGGACTCTCCGCCAAACGCGATCAAATGGCATCCCTAAAAGTCCGTCCTTCTTCACGCTGGCATCGCCATAGAGCAGCGTTTCCATCCAGCGCTCATTTCCAGACCAATTGTTTCGGAGTGTACGCCACATCTCACGCCTGGCATCTTCGGATATTGTCTTGCCGCCCTCTAAAGCCTGAAGTGCTTCCTTTCTCCTCGCAATGCCCTTCTCCTTGATGGTCAATAGGTCGGAGAAGTCGTGGAACCGCGAGCTAGCAGCCACCTTGCTGTTGAGTATTCGACTGATAGCAACCTTGTGCGCTAGAACCATAGTGTTGAGGTCCGTGTTGTCGCTCTTATATCCTCGATCCTCGAGTGCAAGACCAAGTGCGAGAGCTATATGTTCACTGGTTGATACCTCCTGAGCAATAACATGTTTGAGTACAGCAGAAGAAAATGCTGCAAGGACCTCTTCGAGTCTTTCGCCCCTGCATTCGTCTAGCATTGTCTTTCGTATAACGGCATCCCTTCCAAGCACTCCATTTTTCTTGGCCTGGTCGAGAGCTCGTAGAAGGGCGGCCCGAAGGTTGACCGATTGACTCTGGTCGATAGGGGGAAAGAATGGTTTCAATTTCTGCGAGTGTTAGTTTGATCTCATCTTCCAACTGCTGTCTTACCTTTTTTGTTTCCTCGGGATCCCATAGCGCAAAGAGCTGGAAAAGAGCCCATTCAACGCAGTGTACCCTCTTTTTCAAGCCTTGCGCACTTGAACCGCCGGTCGCAAATGTTTCGGCACGAATGTCGGGCCAATCCTCATGTTGGTCGAGGTCAAGAAGATTCAAATTGGTCAAGAAAATCGATAAAGCAGGAGGTCCCTGGTGAACCTGGGGAGCTGGCGAAGGTGCATGTTGAGCAGATTTGTTTGTGAAGCCAGCCACTAAACGGGCGGATCGTGTACGTGGAGGCTGAACCGCAGCCATGGTGACATGTTTGTGTCGTGATCAAAATTCGGTCTGGCCAAAGAGCCGTTTATGTAGTTTCTCGGTAGATATGCTGGTACCACATGAAAAGGCGGAGTGTAAATAAGGCTGGTGCAGAGTAAACAAATGGAAAGCGGCGGTGGAGGGGTTCAACCGGCGGTAAGTGGGGCCGGTGGCTACCCTGCATTACATGACAATGTTGAGCTTGAAATTATTATGATGGGCGTTGGAATCCTCTCAGCGTGATTCTGTATTCATGGCGAGTCTTGAATTTTCCGATCATGAACTTGCAGTTCGAGTTGTCATGTGGTCGATTCAAAACATCGTAATAAAAGTAATCTTGAGGACGCCCATGTAAGGCTTTGACGTCTTCGGTATTCTTTTCACAAACATCTTTGAAGCAGAACCATGTATCTTTTTTGCCGAAAAGCACAAAGCGTAGGAGATTGTTCTTCTGATGCATGTCAGTTAACTCTGGTTCAAGGAAAGACAGAAAATCCTTGTGGATTTGATCATGGGAGACCAGTGGCACCGAAACTTCACAGTTGTGAGTAATGGCGAGCTTAGTGAAGGGGTTTTGTTCTTGAGAACTTGCTTGAGACAATACTCCTTGAGCTTGGGCTTGAGTAAGCTCGGATCGCAATGCTGCAATTTGCTTTCCCAACTCCTTGTTCTCATCTTTTAGTTTATTGTTCTGATCCTTGAGGGTATCTTGTGTGTCCCTGTTGTTTTTGTTGTTCCATTTATTCTCGCCACGTGTTTTAGAGGCCATGATGCGCTGAGGGTGGTTCGTATTGTTTGTGTAGGAAGGAGTCTGTTGGAGGTTGGGAAGACGTTGTATCGCCAGTCTTATTGCTTGCGAGTTTCACTGATATTCGAAAGCGACATGGAAGAGGAAAGAAGGAAGAGTTTTGTGCGAGAGAAAGAGAGGAAGAGAGAGGGGGGGAGATGTGAGGGTGTTGCTGTGAGGCGGCACTTGTAAGGAGTGGGGTGAATATTGACTGCTCTTAGGATGGAGTAACAGCGGCAGACAGCTATCAAACAGCCCAATTCAAGGCAAAACTTGTCTTGACTCTTTCCAGGTATCTCTATAGATGCTCTGTCATCTCTCTGTCCTCAACCTCCAGCTACTACTAGACACCTCCTGTCCACCCTCGAACACACATAAGCCGATCATGTATAGCAAAACCGACATCACTCGCCTCGACGGGCTAAACGACGACATCTGTAAAAAACATACAACAGCGGGGATTCGCTGGTCGTCACCGACCCAACTACTAATCCGCCCCTTACTAGCTTGACTCTGGGAGAGCAGACGGGATCCCGTATTTTCTAGTAGGTATGGTCGTATGTGATGGTTGGAGTACTGTCTAGAGGTTATATTCATGTCATAGTGACTGAGGGGGTTAGTGGTATCTTATTTACAGGATCCTATCACGAGTGCAGAGATGTAACCCTAGCTGAGTTACATCAAGCTTCATGTATGTTAGTAATTACTCAGTCACTGTATGTGAACATCAACGATAGGTAAAATCGAGACATTGGACTAAAGAAAGTTAGATTCAAATACAAAAACGCCTATCTCCATCCTAACGCCTTTCTATAAACTCCAAGCTCGTACTTCTCTCTCTTACATCTCGCCTACATCTAGAAACTATTGCTTCTCTGTCGAACCTCCTTCACACCTACATCTTGCTGCTGGTTAGTCTCCCCGGATTGTCCGTAGAGGTACCCTTCCAACATTCGAACCCTGCTGTTGGCCAGGAGGAGTCTCTGCTCGGCCTCCTGCAGCTCGTTTACATGGTTGCTGTATGGATGGTCCAAATGGTAGTCCAGTTGGGCTTTCGTTGCTTTCAAGTCTCGACGTAGCTTTGAAATCTCGAATCTCGTACCCCTATCCACTTTGTCCTCACTGTTGGGCAACTTAAGCGTCTTGACCAGGTCTTGCAAGACTTTGTTGTTCTTGATCAACCTAGCACTTCTTTTGTTAGCAGCTTCTTGCTCTTGAAACAGATTTTGGATTTGGACATCGGCGTCCCTTTTTTCTTTAGCCAGCTTGTGGACTTCCTCGTAGACGGAGTCTCTCTCTTCCATCAGTTTAAATACCTGCCAATTCTGACCATCATCATCGCCGTTACTGATCTCGGCTTGTGATGGTTCACCCATGTGGTATTCGGGTACCAATTGCGTCTGATCCCTCTGTTGGATCCAATCACCATGATCGTGATTAATGAAGTCGGTTTGTGATGATACACTGCCATGGGGTCTGTAGTATTCGGGTGCCAGCTGCATCGGATCTCTTTGTTGGAACTGAGGATGGGTGTTCCCCGCCGCATAGGGTCTGGTTCGAGCCTGACGGTTCGCGGGGTTCTGCCACTTGGCCATTCTGAAGAGTCCTTGATGTTTAGATACAATGAGTCGAGTTTCTAATGAGAAAGTGCGTCGCAATGCTGTTGAAATCTATCAAAATTGGTCAGTGAAAAGCGTGGTGGGTCAAGTCTCTGTTTCAATTGAATGGAGTACAAGGTGTTGAAATGTTAGAATTGGTGTTGGCTGGCCACTACTACTTATACAAGAGTATAGGTTTTGAAGAAGAAATGAGAAAAGTATGATCTTGTACCCATATTCATTCGCCGATTGACGTTCCGAGGTTTAGTTGACATACCAAGAGATGAACAGTGAAAGTGAAGGGTGGAGTTTAAGATATTCAAACAATGTTCATCAAGACTCTACGAAGTTCCTACACACTTCGATAGGTCAGAACATAAGAGAGAACATATAAAAGAACATATAATCCTGACACTGTCAACTGAACACGACCATCAGCAGAACATTAAAGCAATTATTCTCTACTTCTTAGATCTGACGGCACTTCAAATGACCGACTTCAGAAAATTGAGACCTAACCTCACAATCAAGACATATCAAACTATTATTTGTGCCCCAAAAAGAGGATATTTTGCTACCATAATGTTAAAAACGCCGAAATGCATGTACCCCGTTGTAGCATATGTCCTCCATTACAGAACCAGAGACGGTGACTGACCTCCCGAAGAAACAACTCCGCGTTACAGAGTCTGGTATAATTTGCAAATGTATGATAAAGGAATTGAATGTAGTGGAGCTCATCACTGATGGAATTTGGCTCAAAGTTCAAGTGATAAACGTATCCCGAAGGAACCTTAAGACGATTGGGAAGTGGATGGGCTCATTTAGTGGCCGAAAATTGGCGACATTGGCACGAACTTTGGATCAGAGGGTATTGACTTCATATTGCATTGATGAAATCTTGGAGTTTCTGTCCAGGATCATGTATTGCTAGGACTATATCATGCTTTCGTACTCCCTACCTTTGGCGTTGTATGTATCCACTGTACGACAGTAAAAATTCAAGCGTGTCGACTTTCTTGTTCATGTTGTTTAGAAGCTTTGCGATTCTTTGTTTCTCTCGTCGAAGCTCGACGACTATGCGATTCTGTATCTTATGTCTTTGTGCGAGCCTCTTGTTCTTGCTAGGCGTTTGTAGACACGTCGATCGACAGTTGACCAATATGCAGTCTCAAATCATCGATGATCTGGTTCATCTCATTACACTCTGTATCCCATATTCTCAAAAAGTCCATGAATTTGTTCAATTTATCAATTGATACCTTGCAAGAAAGCTTCTCAGTTTCTCGTTGCTGTTCTAGACCACGAATCCTCATTGTTGCCTTGACAAGATTCTGGTGGAGTGAGAGCATGTTATCGCCTATCCCAATTTCACCAAGGCTGGTATTGTCCATCTGGTCACCTTAGTATCTCAGTACCACAATTAGTTGGGTCAACACTAACGTACGTGCGAAACTGTGAGTTCGTTGACGATCTGGTCACCACGGGTAATGCGGTTGTTCATGGTGAGTGTGAGTGGCTGTGTGAACAGAGAAGAACAACAGAACAGAATCTGGTATATATCAGGCGATTTAAGGATATATGCAATCTTACGAATTGCAAAGAGCAATGAGGTCAGAAATGAAAGAGGACAAGTAGACTGCGTCAGAAAGAAAGGCAATCTGAACAACGAGACAAAGGGGCTTGTTGAACAACGGACCAATACAGAGAACACACGATTCGCATGAAGACATTGCCCTAAAAAATCTAAGCTATCCCAGACGGTGAAAAGACACTTAAAAGGCGACACTGACCTGCTACTCAATTGAAACGTCCCAGAACCCATACACAACTTAAAGACCAACCTCAAAATGAAGACAAAACCCACTTACAAAAAGTCGCCCTCAGACAGCGATTCACCCTACCTCGCTGACACCTATAAGTCAGTACGAAAAACTCAACGAAACAAAGCGAAACGTGAATCCCGACAGGACAGAAGAAGACGGGAGATTAAGCGCGAATGGGACCATAAAGCCACCTTTGCCTGTATGACCAGACGGGTCGCACACTGGATGGAAAGAGCTCTGAAAGCTGAGAATGAACTCAAGGAAAGAGAGATTGCCGAGAAGGAGTTGGCTGAAAATGAGCCTGCTGAGGAGCTGCATCGTGCGCTCTGCGACAACTCCCAGAGACCTTCTCCAAACCCACGATCATCCGTTACCAATGGGCGCCCCTTTCAAACAA
This sequence comes from Fusarium sp. PT, assembly GCA_021020635.1. NCBI lineage: Eukaryota > Fungi > Ascomycota > Sordariomycetes > Hypocreales > Nectriaceae > Fusarium > Fusarium sp. PT. The sequence continues at coordinate 1,864,482 of JAHMRZ010000006.1, forward strand.
TGTTCATGAGAAACAGCAGCGTCTCTCTCATTCCGTCCACCTCAATCACTCGTGCATCTGCCTCAGCGGAAGTGCCTGGCTGTGATTTCACAGCCGTCCCCTTCGACGAATTCCTTTCCGAGTTGGAATCATCCAGGAAAAGAGCCGCTGCTCGCAGAGGGTTCGCAAATGAAGAGTTCTGGAAGAATCTTGAGAATCCGGCTGGCAAGACGGCGGTTCAGAATCACAGATATGAAAGACGAGACTATCCAGGTTTGTTTCATTTCTGGAAACAAGTTACCTAATCACTTTTTATTTGTAGTATACTAGCAATGGCGTGGTTTAATATAGCAAACTTCTGACCTGGAATTGCATGGAGACAACGTTGATACCTTTCTGAAAGGACCGCACCAAAGTGAGCTTCCAGTGACAAATAACAAAAGGGATAAAAGAATCACTATTGGGAAAAGAGAATACAAATAGCCATTTGTTATGTGGTACAGGTATTCAACTTATATTTATTGCACAGGTGAACGCCAGTGGTGTTGTATAGTGTTGCGCTCCAGCGCACATATATCGTTAGGAAAGGGGCGCATCACCGAGGAAGCTATTATTATCACTTCAGGATTAGGCAGCTTCACCAAGAGTGAAGTTAAGTTGCTCTGGATTCACAATCATTCCTTATTATTTATGAAGTAGTGGTGGTAAGGAAGCCACCTGCCAGTTGCTGAGCACTGTCATGCCTACGTGGTCAGTTTATTAATTGCATCCAATCTCAACCTTCCCCCACAAACATCTCACAAACTTCTCCACCTTCTTCCTTCCCAACAAAGAAGTTACAAAAAAAGGCGACTTCAACGACGCGATCATGTCTTCTAGCCGTGCAAATAGTGCTGATGATGCCTCAGCTTCGGGTCTGCAAGTCATGAATGCAACCACGGTTAGTTGGCATTTACAACGTTCCTTTTTTGTTACCCAGAACACTGACCATACTTCTCTACAGACGGCGTTTAGAAATCAGTTTGAAGACCTTCAGCAGCTTTTGAGTCAAGCCCAGCAGAGTATCTCTCGCTTGGAAGGTGCGCAGGAGATCATCGTTGCTCAGAACAACGAGCTCAAGAAAGAAAATGATCAGCTTCGACTGCGAGTTGCACAGGCTGAGAGCAAACGCGAGCGTACCGGATCTACGAGCAATAATAACACAGTACCAGTCCTGCAGCGAACAGAACGGCAGCTCTTGACCACACAACAGGCGGCAATTCCTCAACAAACGCACGGGAAACAAACAACCCGACAGCAGACTTCAGGCCAACGTACAGACGGCAACAAAGAAGAAAGAAACAGCTCGCCCAACGAACGCAATAGGAAAAGGCGACACCGCGCCATCTCTCACCAGGAAGGAGCTCAATCAGGAAGTAGAGCTGTCGAGTTTCTCGACAGAGTTCATGCTAGTACTGGGAAGAACTGTATCAACATAAATTTCGTTTGCACCTGGGACAAACTCCTGGACGATCTTTCCAGTGCTCATGAGCCAACCACCAATAAGCGAACAAGCCGAGCATATCTGCAAGAATTTGTGAATTCCGCTCAAACGGAACAATGGTTCTGCTTCCGTGATATTTGCGAGAGTGGTAAACGGGCTATCGATCTCAAGTCCACTCGTACCTGTCCATCTCATGGACCGAAATGCGATATAATGATCAAGAAAGACTTCGGCGTTCTCGGTTACCAGATCAGTCTCACGACCTTTCGAGACAAGCAAAGCAGAGGTTGAGTGGAAGCCGATGAGTTTCTTCTGATGCTTGGACCTAGCAGGCAAGGAATGAAGTAGTGCTGGATTCACGGTAGTTGAGTCAAGTTATCAGCAAGGGGGGCTACAGTCGAATGAGGTCTGGGGAAAGAATTGACATTGAAAACCGCCGTAAAGCATACATGAATATAACAATTACAGGTATGCTATGTGGCATCTTCAATGAAGGAAACACTATGAGCACATCATTGCTTTCAAGCCTCTTTCAAGTAATCCACATAGCTTTCCATGCCAAAGATCGTTCCGTTGTCAAAGCGGTAGTAATGTTGTTCCTGGAAGCGTAGTCGACAGTTACCTGCAGTAGTTAGTGAATCCGGGTTTCATCCGCTCCAGCTCCTGCCTTCTCACCTCTACATCTTCCCCCTAGCGGTGCAGTCCCCTCTTTCATCTCCTACAATCACCCGCCGAGCACAGAAAAGAAACCTCCGCAACCAACAAATCATGTCTTCGCATTACTCAGGGACTCACAATGACGGACAACAATATGATGGCCGTGAAGACTATGTTGAAGAGTCTCGTAAGTGATCACCAAAGCTTCCGATGTGTTACTTGTTACCAATACGAGTGTAGGATGGCATCCGCGTGCCACTACAATTGTCCCAGCCGACGATACCTCCTCCACTCGCCCTTTGACTCCTGGGCAAACGGTCTTGCGACGCGTTGTTATACCTTCAGGCCAAATGCGTGAGTGGGAGCTTCAAGACGAAAACTCGGATCTCAGAAGACAACTGCAAGACTCCCAGCGAACCGTTTGCTGCCTGCAGACTGAGCGCGACGAACTCAAGACTGAGGTCGCAGAGCTTCAAGCTCAACTATCCTACGCAACTGGAGCGCTGACCACGCGGTTTCGGAAAGAGCTTGATGATCTCAGGGCCGAGGACAGTTTAGATCAGAAACTCAAGGACCAAAACACGATGCAGAGTGCCGCGATCAAGAGGCTCACGACTGAAGCTTCCGGACAATACAACACGATCAGTGAGCTCAAAAGCGAAATCTTTACCAAGAACAACAAGATCAGCAAACTGCAAAGGGAGAGACAAATGGCAATCAATGAACTCAATAATTATCGGAGTGGCAAGAACGACAACAAGCCGTCTCCCCAGCTGTCCAAGAAAGCCAAACGCAGACTGCAGCGGGAAGCATCACTACTTCCTCTAGCTGACGAATCATCCGCCGAGAATGCAAGAGTTCTGATCTCGAAATTCGTTCAAGACAGCAATCTCACAGACATCGTGCGTGCACAAATTTCTCGCATTGGAGCTAATGTTGGAGAGAGGAACAACATTTACGCTTTGCTTTACAGCGAGAACCGTGGTATCTACTACTGTATCCACGAAGCTTGTGAGAAGGGAAAGTTGGCATCGCAGAGATTGCGTCCTGGCCAGTCCGAATGTCCAGTCCGTGGTGCGAACTGCAATTTCATGGTGAAGGCTGCCACAGTGGGCTTATTGAGCGTATTCCAGATCTACAACCCCAAGGTTCCCGATCCCAATATTCAACAGAGCAAGGAGGTTCACAGTGGCAATTCAGGTTGACTGAGAAACCAATGTTGAACCCATTGGCTGCAGATTCTAACACGACCAAATCTTAACGGTATCTCCTAGGGGCAAGGGAAACTTGCGAGACTTCGATGTAACAATATAGGGGCCACAATAGCATAGTTTAAATGGACGCTGATGATTTGATTGCTTTCATCTCTACTCCAGTGATGTATTATTGCACGAATTCAATTTAGCAAAGCACGGTTACCTCTGGTCCACTCAGAGAAACTCTTTTCTTCAGTCCGGGTGTTTTCCAACTTTGCAAAACAGTTATGTGCCACGCTATTAGAGTGGGACCCAGAGATCGAACGTGAAAGGGAGAGTGATTGGGTGCGTGTCAATTCAGTGTAGAAAGTGCTGATAGAGGTTATCATTACGCGTGGATCTTGGCATGAGGCGAGTGCCCGTCCGTGTAGCCTGGCACTGCCAAACGTCATAGTCCTTTCAAGTAGCTGCGATACTCAAAACAAACGACTCCTCACAACAAAGGGTACCTCTCTCTTCCCTCGCCAAACAATCACCCTACCCGCAAAGCAAATAACACACATCACCGAGATCGTTACAATGCCGAAAACATCGACCAAAAGCCCTCCAAGCCACTGGCGCCCAGGCCCTTACGGGGCCTTCTTCCCAAGATCCCGCTGGGGCACTTCCTCTTCGCTGCCTACAACTCCATCGAACGGAGAGAACCATCCTCTTCAGAATGCCCAAGTGTTGCCGGCACAGCCTCGACCTAAAGCCTTTCAGCTGCCCCTTGCTATCACGACACCATCTTTCGAAGTCCCTGCCAACTGCACCGAAGTTCCCACCACCACCGTCACCAGTAGCAATGCGATTCTTCCACCTACAAGCAGCCCCCTGGCCGTCAAGACTCCCCAATTTCAAGCTTCGCATGGGCTCCCTGGTCGACCATCCTTCACACGCGAATTTGTTCGTTACGTACCGAAGCCGAAGCCAACCCCTACCCCTAAGTTTGAGATCAAGCCCGAAACCAAGCCCGAAATCAAGCCCCGGTCGGACTTAACTATGGTCGACAGCATGGCTCTGAAAGCCGTCAGCCGCCACGGAAATAGCACACAGCAACCTCCCGGGCTAGCCATCCACAGCAACAGCAGCGGTGGCGGTGTTCAGTTCAACGTCTTCACCAAAGTTCCCACGGTCTCCAAGACCATCGCTTTCAACGTCGAGAACGAGGAAGCCCTGCTCCAGGCCTACCGTCACGTCAAGGCCATGAATCCCTCCGCCGATGTCGGCGGCATTATGTTCTGTGTTGCTCCCAAGGGAGGGTCCTCCTCCACGACCCAGGATATCGACTGGAGTTCTTTAGCTGGCCGCCCCGATCGTAGCGGCCACAACAACAACAACGTCCCCCGAACTCATTCCCAGTACTATCGGCCAAGTCCATGTGAGCCACTCACTCTTTTCCTCTTCAATTGGTCTACGTGCTGACGTTTCGAAGATGGCAGATCCCGGACTCCGAAGTAAGGAGACAAGCATCCCTTGGGATCGGGAGATTGGGATAAGATACACACAGTTGGGACTATAGGGGGCTGAGTACTACATGTGTTGGGACATCAAATATTTAGGCATTGAGTCAAACTATACGTGGCAATGGAGTGGTATTCGAGTCGGGCGATTGACCCGGCTTCTCGATGTATGTAATTGTATACTTCAACTGCCGAAAGATTACCACATTTCGACGCCTACAGGGTGTCTACTATTGTTTTATTCAAATGTGTATGGATGGATGCTGATCAATCTCCGTAATAAACTCTCCGACTGGATGAGCTTAATCTAACGTCTTTCCATCAACGGCGAGACCCACCATCCGAATCCCTGGTCAATGTCGGTCAATGCCTGGTCAGCTGGATACACCGCATCGTAAATAATGGTTTTAAGGTCGATGAATTGCATTTGATATTCTTGTCAAAGATGTGTACTTTACTTTCGTTTGCAGTCACTGATTCACTTTACAATAAGTTACGTGCCAACAACTTGTAAGCCATGTGTTGATCATCGGCCAGGGCAGTAGAAGACACAAACGATTCCATTAAAGTACCTAATCACGGTTCTATCGATGGTGATCTCCTGTGATTGTTCAAATCAACCATTTGCTCTCAGCACCCTCGGTGTTCGTGAGTATGGGTCTTGCCGGCCCCTTTCCCATGCGCGTCCCCTTCTATCTCTCAATCGTCTTTTGCTACCTCTCTCATTCATGATGGGACTTGGAAAACCAATTCCACCGAGAGATTGGGAACTGCTTGTTAACTGTGATCGTCTGGTCAGTACCGTTCTAAGGTCGGGGGGCTACGTCAGTAGTCTCTTACCTCTGTTGATCCCGCTCCTGAGCTTGTCCTTGGTTCTTGGACTCAACTGATTGCAGACCGGCTGGTAGCTTCGGCCTTTATGGCTGTACCATAGGCTTCCTCGGAATCTCTCAAGTATCGCTTGCTTCGTAGTTCAGATTTTCGACGAAATAATCGGGCGACCGGTTGCCAATGGCGTAGACCAACATGAAGCGTTTGCCCTCACTTTGGACACTCCAGCTGTGGTTGACAATGTGTGTCTCCGTTAGCCTCACAGGAAGTCCCAACGGCTCGTATGTCCTAATGTAATCCCTGCCCTGGGGAATTGAGCGCATTCTGACAATTGCCACGAGGGAATAGTTCAAGGAGGCTCCTCGAGAAATCCGGTCGTTGGGGATGTCAATCTCAATCGGCTCTAACTTGAACGTAAGAAGGCTAGAAAACGGCAAAGGGTCGCTCGGATGCGAAGAGTATCGAACTCGAATAAGGTTCGGCGGTCGAGGAGCCATCATCTTTCCATCTTTCTCCAGAAAGTGGGTGTCTACAGCTTCTTGGAGCTGGAGACTTTTGTTTTGTGTGCCGTCGAATTCGAGCAAGCTGGCTTTGGCCAGCTCCACACGATCTTCACATTGATCCAGCGTTAGTCGCCCGTTCTGGGTCGTGAAGAAGCCAAATGGCAAAGTCCATTCTCTAGATGACCAGATGGTGCTGTTCATCAGGTCGTTTTCGCTGTAGTCCTCGAAAGATACACTTGTTGGAAGAAGCCGGTTCATTCGCTCGTCGATTCCCTTTCTGTCGATCTTTTTATCACAGGGAGAAAAGTCTTTCCACGCATATTGCAGCAAAGGATTTTGTTCTTCGAGTTGTGTCGAGCTTTTCCTTACAAGTAGAGCGTTGCAGTGCCTGATGAGATGTGCCAAGCAGTCAAGACCGCTGGTGTTCGGTTTCAACCGGCCAACTGGTGGGTATCTTCCAAGAAGAACCGAGAGGTTAGGATTTTCAGGTTTCCCGCCACACCTGTTGCGAAGATCCTCTGTATCGTTGTGGTCCACCATGTTGAGAGAGTTGATGAGAAGAAAGAAAGGGTTGTGAGAGAGAAGCCAGTGCCCGTTCAGTTGATATGTTCTTACTCCACTTTAATTCTGTGTTACCTCCGGTCGTCGCAAGCATTGTTTTGTCTTCTGGAAGAAAGCAGAAGGCTCCGACGTAAGGAGGTCAAAAACCCTACATACAAGCTACATACGGTACTTGCTTGCTGTAAGATGGTACCCCTTAGAATAAAACCATATGCAAAGTTACAGCATGAGCGAGCTATTGTTCTCTTTTGTTCTTTGGCACATGTGAAGACCTCTAGCAGCCTCAACGGCATCCAATTACAAGGTTCAACTGTCACTTAACTTTTAAAGTCAAACAAAGGGCACGCAATTCACAAAAAGTCAATTATCATGGTTGATCAGAATAGTTCAATTTCCATTTGCACTGAGTACAAGGTATAGACTAGCGGTGCCACCATAGCTGGCAAGCTACAGCCCTGGTGATGTTACTCATAAAATCCTTCGCCCTTCAAAGCAGCGGGATCTGGAATATGTCCCATCCAAGCGTCACTTAGCGACCTGAAAACCAGTCGCCCCGAGGAGTCATAGCGCGTTTGCACTGGCTGGGGCCGCGAGACCTGTACATCGACAGTACTGAGATCATCAGGGATCGAAGGAGGTGGCTGTGCCATTGGTTTCTCCGGCCTGTCGCGAGGGACTTCCTCTCTGCGAGCTGCTTTGCGTGGCCTCAGATCTTCGTCGGTGTTCTTTCGTTTCGTGGCAGGTGGTCGGGGTGGAGTGTCTTCAACTAGCTCAGGCTCTGCCCTTTCGAGTGCGGACTCAATCTTCCTTGGTGGTTTGCTTGGTAGTTGCAAACGTTTGGACTCGAAATCTGTCATGTTGTTTCCATAACGTTTGAAGTCAAGACTTTTCTTGCGCTCCACGCTCAGGTAGCAGTTCTTGTAAAGAACGGGCATTTCTTTACCGCTTGGATACAGGAGTCTGTTATGGGCCTCCGAAAACGCTTGGAAGTAAAACTCGCAATCGTGGTTGAACGCCCCTCGTAAAGAGTCGAGTCCATGGATGACAGCTGTGAGGTCCTGTGTTGCTACTTTGTAGAATCTCCCTGAGGTATCTTGCCTGAATGGAATTGTGAACTCCGCAATCTCAGACAGAAGCTCTGCTTGTGGAGTCGAGATCCCACCGCGAGCTACCATTTTCCTCTGCTCTTCAGCATGAATAGCGGCGTGAGACAAAGCTGGGTCTTGGTCCATGTTGCAAAAGTATTCCTTCAACAAGTTAATATCCATTTGGTGAATAGGGCGTCGATCATCTGTGCGACAAATAACGGCCCATTTGATTGCAAACAGCATGAAGGTCCATGGAGCAGGACCACACCACAATGGGTGAAAGATAATTCGCGACAATTTCTCGCAGAACGGGGCAGACCAAAACGGACTCGTGTATAGGTGACCATCAATCATCGTCGACGACTTTGTGTCTGTGACAATCACGATGTCATTCAGCCCCTTTGTGAACAGAGTGAGAGGGTCCATCTTGAAAAAGTGCAATGATGCCCTGAACACTAAAGCCGAACAGTTCATGATAGTGTTATTTGTGTTGGAGTCAGAAGTCAAGTGTTCGAGTGGAGTTCCCGAATAGTAAGTCTGGATCAGCTTTGCTTCATCGTCGTCTCTCCACAGGCCATCAAACTCTGGACTAGGCCCGGGGTAGCCAGGTTTTCCAGGGGCTTCATATATCTCCTTGGTCATGAAAGAGTTGGGGGCTTCTAGCCTTGTCCTTTCTCGCTTTATAGCCATGTCCCATTTTTTGTTTTCATTTCGGAGCGCTCTCACTCGGCGAGTCGAGCGCTGCGAGTTGTTCTGAGGTGGAACGCTCATTGGGAGTGGGCGAAGTTGTGCATTGCCAGGCCCTCTTAGTGGCGTGCTTCTAGTCCTGCGAGTAAGGGTCTGTTGCCTCTCATCGCTTTGGCCGCTTATTTGATTGAGCCCCTCGTCTTCGTCAATGTAATCACTATCAATGTCGTCATCGTGGTACACTTCTTCATCTTGAGATACAGGAGCTGGAACCACCTTTCGTGGACGCCCTGGTCTTCGCCTGGTGGGTTCTCTCTCCTCATTTCGTGACATATTCGCAGCTCGGGACGATGGTTGACCTTGCGAACCAGTCATAGAGACATTGCGAGAAAGAGTGTCTGGCATGACCTTGCGGGGGCGTCCTGGTCTTCGCTTTTTGGGCTCTCCTTCTTCATTTTGTTGAGTTGGAGCAGAATGCTGGACTTCAGCAGGAGTCGTCAAATCTGTTGTCGCTGTTACAGGAGTTCTCTCAACTGTGGGTGATGCCACGTTCGTTTCGGGTGCAGAGACAGAGACTGTCGAACCTTGCTGGCGAACATTTGCTCTACCAGTCCTGTTCGATGCGAAAAGGTCACTTATATCTGCACTATTGTCTCGATGAGACTGGGCTGAGGAACGAAGCAGTTGGCCATTTGGCGGTGCTCTAATTGGCATCGTAGCCGTCGATCGATGGGGAGCAGCAGATTCTGCCCTTTGTACGACATTTGCCGTTCGATCCTGCATGCGATTCGAATCGATGATCTCACTCGAGACAGTACGCTCAACCCCAGCATTCGTTGGGTCTCTGGGTGGAGGTGGAAATACCATCGGTTGTCTTTTTGGTCCTCCTTGAGGCGCCATGGTGAAGTCGACACTACGTGAATAGAGGCAAGCGAAGGGCAAGTTGTGTAGCAGATATTCTAGCTTGTTTACTCACCTACCTGGGTTATCAGGCATCTAAAAATAAATGACCGGCGTCCGATTTATTTCTATAGGTGCACTGTTCTCAGCAGTGCTTGACAGTGTTCACGGCTGCAATAGTAATATCCAATCTGAACCCAGTGCAAAGAGTAAGCCTTTACCCTACCTAAAGTACTTAGTTAAGGTCATGTCTGTGATGTTGTCTTTCTATTTAATAGGACACTGTCCTTGCCTTGAAAGGTCCATAAACCATATATTTTATACCGCTTTGAATCAATGTTGAACAATTCAAGGCATGAAGCAGTGTTTCAACAGTATCTTCACTACTGGAACGGCGTTAGCAGTCTTTAGCAGTCGCCGGCACTGGCAACGACTGGCGGATATCTCTTCACTTCGGTCCTTCACGCATCCCCACATTATCTTCTCCTGTCTCATGTATCCTTGTCACCGGATCTCTTTTCTCTCTTTTACATCACTAGCTACTTTTACTTCAACGACAGAAAGGTAGCTATACGATGTCTCAGAACTATCCACCGCATGGTGGCGGCAGAGGTCGAGGCCAGGGCCGCAGGCAAGAACCCAGCTTCAGTCGAGAGGACAGAGAGCGCGAATACTACAGACGTGAAGCACTGCAGGACCGACGTAACACAACGGAGCCTGAACGTTTCTACTCCCGTGAGAGACGCAGAGACGACTTCTTTGCCCCTCAACAGGAACCAGTCTACCAATATGGAGGCAGGCATTTCCCAACGGAGCAAGACGCAACACGCCAAAGGGACCAACGAGCTGCCTCTTACAGCAGTCAACAACCCCTGGTCCAACCAAGGGAAGGTAGCAACGACTTCTTTGGGCCCCATGATCGCCAGTTTGTTCGTGGCCGGCGCGAGCCGCCCCCTGAACAGTTCTCAGGGTACGCGAATAGAGGCAACCAGCCTTCCATCTCCCATCCTCAGCAATCGTCGGGTTACTATAGCAGAGGCAACCTTCGTGGCTCCCCTCCTCCCGAACAGAGCTCAAATTCTCAACATGGGGGCTTTCCCTATCATGGGTCCCATCAACACAATCCTCCCATCCGCGTTCCGCAAGCCCAAAGCCACCCGCCAAGCCGGGTATCAAACCACGTCCTCCATGGAGCCAATGCTGGTGGGCAACCAAAGGACCCGAACTCGAAGAAACGAAAACGCAAGCATACATCTCAAACCACTATGAGCACAAGAACTCCGGCGAGTTTCAACAACAGTACTCAAGGAATCAAACCCCAAGACGGCGGTACCAACGTAGGCGACGGACGTCAAAAGAGCCTCCATAGTGGCAACAAGGCCGGTGTAAATGTCGACAACTTCAAAAGCACGAAGACCATGACTGAGGCATCCACAAAACCAACAATCCCGAGCCATGCTACGGAGACTATGCGGACAAGATCGTCCATGGAAGACTTAGAGGTCAAGAAACACGGACACCAGGTATTCAAAGCCCTGAGGGCTTTCGTGCCTGGCTTTGCACTTAAACTGCCCGAGAATATGGCTGCAGAGATAGATGCAGAAATAGCTGCAGACCGTGTCATCCAAGAGCAAAAGGCGGTTCGTCGACGTAGCCGAATGGCATCCGGCATAGCTGCAGCAGGTACCTCGCACGGCGAAACGGCCCCGAAGGAAGTCGATATGGATGTATGTGGCAACTGCAGAGACAGGACCCATGTGGTCGCTGATTGCAACAAGCCTCAATCAGACGGACTTATCCATGGGTGTGCAATCTGCAATGCAGCTGATCACTCTACCTGGGGATGTCAGAGACTTCCACGCGGCGACGGAAAGACACTTGAACAACTCAACGAGTTGGTGTTCAAAAGAGCGAATCTGCCACCACTTCATGGCAAGTACTGGTATGCTCTTATGTACCCTTATATGGAGGCCCACCCAGACACTGAGGTTCCAGGATTGCCATGGACAAAAGAGTTCAGCGAGCCGTACCACAAAAGCGTGATGCTACAGCACAAACTTCGTTTCGAAATGGACAACAATGAGGAGGTTACTGTCGATCCCAAAACCCGCACATGGCAAGCCGCGGTGGAACATTATGGGATCCCACGCCAACGGGGTGCTAAGAAGACAAACAACTTGCGTTAATTTGCAACATGATTGTGTCGGTGTCTTGATATATAGTATTGTACAATTGACACAATACGCGACTGTCTACGTGTCCACAATTTCTTTTTGTTTCATCTCATCGTGACGTAAAGATCTCTTCATGTCTTTGTTGCCGAACCGTAGATAGTGACATATTGACAGTAGCAACAAACAATCCTGACAAGCCGAGCGTTGGTTCGATGTTCGACATTCTGGATGGCTCTCGGTGCTTTGCCTCTGTCCTGTGATCTTAGGTGTCTTGCCTCTCATCGCTCTGACTGATCTATTCGAGAGCGTTCTCTTGATCGAGGTACATCGCATTTATTAAACACGCCATGGATATCAAGGGCGCTGTTCTTAGTAGCCCAGTTCAATACGCCGTATTATTAAGGATCATCTTAAGATTCACGACCAAATATTCACGACCAAACATTCACGACCAAACATTCACGACCAAACATTCACGACCAAACATTCACGACCAAACATTCACGACCAAACATTCACGACCAAACACTCACGACCAAACATTCACGACCAAACATTCACGACCAAACATTCACACGACATTCAATTGTAGAGACGGGCTCAGCAACTAATTGTTTGAATTAAGAAAAGCTACGAAGAGGGTGGCAGTAAGAGCCCGGTTCGGCGGCCTACCCAATTTTGATCGTGGTCTGTAGTACGACTTTTATGGAGGTCACTTCCTCTACAAACTCTCCGCCCAGCGCATGATCTTGAGCTGTGATATTTTCACCACTCTTGAGCGCCATACATGTGCTGCCAATTCAATGCGATCATGGCGATTCATGGCGTATCCTTCCTCGAAAGAATCGACCCAAGTCTCCAGGGGCGATTTCACATTGTCAAATGAACGCTCACTTCTGACGATGGCCAGGATGTTTTGCTCCGCGGCACTTCTTTGGCTTGAGTACTGAGTCTGTGCTGCTGCGTAGCTAGCTGGCAAAGTATTGCATACTTTGGCGATACGTTCTGGACGAATAGATCTATTCTCCATACGTTGCAGATAACCAAGCAGCGTGGTCCACTTGCCAGAAAGGCAGATTTTCATCCAGCAATTCAAGGTCGTCCATAGCCTAACGACCAACTTTTGGTTCGTTGGTGCACTGGTCATGAAAAAGCCGTCGTCGCCCCGGCTGCCCTTGCTCACGAAGCCAACAGACAGCCATTGCTTGACATTCGGCAAGTGGCGGTCCTGCAAAGAGCCAATAACCTTCCTTGTGGTTCCCACGTAGTCTTCATCGTATCCCCATGCCAGACATAGGCGCTCATCGACAAATTCCTGCTGGATTCTGGACCAGTCTTTGCCATTTGGTCCCCAGACAAGAGACCAGAATCCGAAGTCAACAGGAAGCGAGAGCTTGAAAGGCTCTTGGTAGGCTGGTTGTATTCCCGGAAGGTTGCTTTCCCACACCATCATTCTTAGGCTCAGATCGGGCGGCGTACAAGGATAGGGGAATAGCTTTTCTTTCACCTGGGTAACCTTGACAGCGGCCGGTTGCGATGCGCTTGCGATCTTCGAAAGGCCCATACTTGCTGTCTGACCAGTCTCTGGTTGCGTTGCAAGTGGCAGCGTGGCTTCTGTCGGCTTGACAGGGGGTCTCACAGCTTGAGAGGATGTAGCCATGACTGAAGTCGAAACAGAAGGCTGGATTGCAGCAGACACAGACCCAGTGGATGCTGTCGTCGCAGGAGCTGCAATATGTACCACTCTCGCCTCTGGCGCAGAGATAGTAGACAGTGGACCTGACTGGGGAACATTTGCTCTGCCGGTCATAGTTGATGCGAAAGACGCTTCCACCCCTGTGGCGATCAGAGCAGTAGGTTTTGATCTCTGGACGACGTTTGTCGCTTCACCAGACTCTTCAGTCGGAGCAATACTAATGCTCGACACAGTACCCTCAACCTCAGCATCTGTGGTCTCCATGGGTGATGGGAGTAATGTCCCATCTCTTCTGTACTCGGACAGCAATTCCGCGAATCTAGCTGACTTGGCGGCACCCTCTTTAGTAGTCGGGCGGGGCCACGGCCAGGTTGGGATGGTCTCTTCGGGGCAGTCACAGACTATATATATGGTCAGTATCAGTAATACATAAGAGGAATGTCAGCACTCACACCACAACCCCCAGACTTCTTCGTCAACGGCAAATTCAAATAGAACTCTCGGAACGCCGGTGACGTCGTGACCCTCTATGAATGCAGTGGCGACATTTCGCTCAGCATGCTCACGCAGTTCGCTCTCGCGGTCTTCAGATTCTGCATCATATCGATGCCACTGGAAAAATGCTCTCATGTATTGGCGCCTTTGCACCAAGGTTGGTCGGAGACCAGGAAAGGGTTCGGAGAAAGGTGCTCTCGTGCAGAAACTTTCCACTCTAAGATGCTGCATGGCAGCGTCAACTTCGTTTGGCTCTTCTTGAGATGCCATAGTGAAGTCAATGGTGTTATGATGAAGAGGAGAGAGGAGAGAGGAGAGAGGAGAGAATGGTGGGTTACGGAGATGAGGTTCTTGGCTTCTTTACCTACCTACCTACCTACCTGACTTGTTAGGCATCCATATATTTATACCAGACTTGCCCTCAATGAGTACTCTCTGATTTATAGTATCTGGCACTATCTGGCAGTGCCTGGCAATATTCACTGCTAGAGTAATAATATATAAGACTTTATACCACCTAGTGATTATTTAGCCTCTATAGGCTATACCTCTTGTTTTATCTTTTCTTTTAGACTTTTTATAAGACTTTCTTTTGTATTTTATTATTTATAATATATTCTATTATATATTACTTAAGTTAAAATAAAAGTAAACTAATAAACTAATATAGATTAAACTTTAATATATTATATTTCTATATATTACTATATTACTATATTATATATTTATATACTTTTATCTCTTAGCTAAATTTTAAATATTTAAGAATCTTAAGACCTTTTTAGAACCTTATTAAACCTCTAAAAGTATATAATATCCCTAATATATTATACCTTTAAGTCTTAAAAGAGTATCTCTTAATATATTAATATTTAAATTTACTTTATTACTTTTATCTCTAGAATTACTTTTTTCTTTATACTTTAGAACTTATTAGATATTTAATAGATAAATTATTACATTAGCCCTAAGGGTTTTAAATATATTAAATATTATCTTTAGCTTTTAGACCTAGTTATATATTCTAATATTTTAATTAATAAAAAAAGAATATAATTATATTTATAATAAATAGTATTTATTATTAATAGTTTAATATTAATAGAAATATTTATTTTATTTATAAATTAAACTTATATTTATAAAGTATATTATAAATAGATATAACTTATAATATTTTAAATATTATATATCTCTTAATAATATTTATATTAAATATATTTTTCCTTTTAAAATAGTAATAATTATTGTTTTAACCTTAAACCTTATTAGGCCTAGGCTTTCTAAACTCTTAGTATAATTATTAATAAAATAGACCTTAGATAGATTAAAACTTAATAAGTTATTATAATAAAAGTTATACCTAGTAATTAAACTCTAATTAAGATAAATATATATTTTATATAGCTATATATATAATAGCTATTTCTTCTTTCTTTATTACTTAACTATTTCTATATAATAAGCCTATAATACTAGTTAATTAACCCTTATAACTATAATTAGTTAATTA
Organism: Fusarium sp. PT; assembly: GCA_021020635.1. NCBI lineage: Eukaryota > Fungi > Ascomycota > Sordariomycetes > Hypocreales > Nectriaceae > Fusarium > Fusarium sp. PT. The sequence goes on from JAHMRZ010000006.1 coordinate 1,879,747, forward strand.
ACCCCTAGTTCTACTTTAGTCTATATAGTTAACTACTTTTATAGTAACTAATTATTATAATAAGTCTTAATATAATAAATCTTAGCTTAAATAAAAGCCTTAAATTATATTATAGTAATATCTAAAAGGGTATTATTAAATATAATAATAAATAGAAATTTAAGGTATTAAGATATAAGGCTAGAGAACTTAAAGAGATTAATCTAAAGAGGGACTTTAAGGATTTAATTTTAGCTCTATATATTATATAGGATAATCTTAATTTAATTAAACTATTAGTCTTTAGCTATATGCTTTTAATACTTTATTATAAAATATTAAATAATAGTAATTATATTTAAAAGTATATAAATAGTAAAGTATTTAAGATTTAATTTAAAAGATTAAAAAGTCTAGAGGGTAGACTTATAAAAAGGGATTTAACCTTTTTAATTAAAAATTCCTTCCTTAAGGTAGTTAGGTTAAAGCCTTACTATAAGGCCTAATATAATAACCTAGAAAGATAAATTAATTAGATAAATAAGGTCTTTAATAGAATAGAGTATACTATATAGAGTATTTTAATTATAGCCTAAGACTATAAATATACCTATTGAGGATAGTAATAATAGCTTAGGCTATATATAGTATTAGAGAGGAAGATAGAGTTTTAGAGTTTTAAGAGGTTAAGGTTTTATAAGAGGAATATATATTTAGATATTAAAGTTAAAGTTATAGCTAAAGTAGCCTAAAGTTAAAAATAGCTTTAGGCTATAGGTTTAATTAATTTAGATTATATAATCTTTATTAAAAATCTCTACTTTATAATAACTATAATATAATAGTAATATAATATATAATAATATTAATATTAGTATTAATTAGGAAAATAATAATAATAAATATTATTTATTATTAATAAATTATTATTAAAAAGAATTAATATATATAGAATAAAATAAAATATAATATTTAATAATATTTCTATTAAATAGATTCTTCTTATTAAATTATTTATAGAAAATACTATTTGCTATTAAATATTTAATATTATAAATAGTATTTACTATAAGTTAAATATATAAATTATATTATTAAGTAAGACTTATTTATATAGTAATATATTATATAAATATTCTTATTATTTAACTTAAAACTAAAGTATAATATTTATTAAAAATATATTTAAAAAGAATAAAACTTTAAAGACTTTTTATTATTTAATTACTAGTAAATTAAAGAATATTAAGTTTATATAGAGATTATAAGTAGTTTCCTTATAATATTAAAAGAAATAGTATAATATATATAGTAGTTTTATTAACTCTAAAACTCTATAATGCCTAATAAGCACTTTAATGCTAGTCTTATGGTAAGAAGCTGTCTAAACAAGGGTATCCAAAATAAAAACTTGTTTCCTCCTCGGAAACCCTATGGTATAATATGTTATATAAGTCAAAATGAGTTAAGTCATCTAAGACTTCTCAGAGTTGAAGCCAGACTCGTCGCGGACAGTGCCGCTCTCCTCATTAGGCTTCTCCATCATTCCACCACGACTAGCCTCGTCGACGAGACCAAGACGGATAGCCTCGCGCTCAACCTCCTCGTGGGAAAGGAAGGGAAGCTCCTTGGCGGCCTTGACGTATGAAATCTGCTCGACGAAGCCCTTGGCGAAGATGATGTCGATTTCCTCGAGAGATCGGTTGGCAGTCTGTAGTATATTAGATGGTGTTCAAATGCGGAATAGACAGTAAAGCTTACCTCGGGGTAGAACCAGTACAGAATGGGGAAGAAGGTAGCGTTGGCACAACCAAAGAAGAGGTAAGTACCCCAGTGGATGTTGGCAATCATGATGGGGACAATCATGACAATGACAAAGTTGAAGAGCCAGTTGGTGCAGGTAGATGTAGCGTTGGCCTTGCCACGGGTCTTGAGAGGGTTGATCTCAGCAGGGTAGAGCCAAGGAAGAGGCAGCCATGTAGCACCGAAGGAAGCAATGTAGGTGAATAGACCAGCGATAGCTCCCTTGGAGATTTGAGGAGAGTTGGTACCAGGGTCGTTACCACCGGGGATGAGGAAGCCCATGGTCAAGAACATGGAAAGCATCTGACCAGCGGTACCAATGAGGAGCAGCTTGCGACGGCCGACACGCTCAATGAGGAACCAGGAGGAGGTAGCGAAGATGGCATAGACAATCATGTTGACACCACCAAGGAGAAGAGCAAGGTTCTTATCGCCAAAGATGTCAGTGCAGAGAATGGGGAAGTAGTAGATAACGGCGTTGCAACCTCCGACCTGTTGCATGAACTGCGAGCCAGAGCCGAGAAGCATACGACGGAAGTGCTGGGTCTTTCCACCAGTGAAGAGAGCCTTGACGGGGGTGCTCTTCTGGGAAGCGAAGCCAGAGGCACGAATGGAGTCGACAACACGGTCTCGCTCGGCGCGGGTCTCATCGCTGTCGATTTCGTAGCCACGGATGGCAGCAATGACGCGCTCAGCCTCCTCGTGGCGGTCGTGAGTGAGTAACCATCGAGGAGACTCGGGAAGCCAGACCATGGACACACAGAGGATGAGACCAAAGACGACCTGGAAGGCAATGGGGAATCGCCAGGTGAGGTCCTGGGGACCGTAAGAGCAGCCGTAGTCGATCCAGTAGGCAATGAGGGTACCGAAGGCAATGATACCACCCTCGATACAGATGAGGAGACCTCGGTTGGTGGTAGTAGAACACTCGGCTTGGTAGGTGGGGATAGTCGAGGTGTTGATACCGTTACCAACACCAGTGATTGTACGACCGATGATGAGTTGCGCAAGAGCAGAGTGGCCCTTCATAGCGGTGATCTGGATAATGACACCGACAATCATGATCCAACCACCAAGAATCATAGCCCTTCGACGACCGAGCAGATCACCAACCCAGAGAATGAACATGGCACCGAGCAAGCAACCAATCTCGTAGATAGCCGTGACAAAGCCCTGCATAGTGCTGTCCTTTGTCTCGGGGAAGTAATCGTGGAAAGGATCAGCGTCGATAATTCCTGACATGACACCCTGATCGTAACCAAAGAGCAAGAAACCAGTCGTCGCGACAGTCGAGATAGCCAGGGACAGTTTCTTGCCCGTGAGGCCTGCGAAGTGAGGAGGCATGATGGGCGGTTTGTGCGAGTAGCGGAGGTCAATGGAGAGAGGGAGGAGAGGTAGCAAGACCAGCTATGCCTGACGACAAAACAAAGATAATATAAGCTCACCCAGGAGCTGTATGCACAAACGCGTGTAACGAGAGAAAGACAATCCACGAGAGGGAACGTGACGGGGTCTTTATATTGACAATTGCGAGTGTCGTCTGGGGAGTGGGAAAACTCTGTACCCTCCTTCAACTCAAGGTGCATGTGCTCTTCTCCACGTCGTCTCCACGACTGAAGTGACGATCATCCTGGAACAAAGTTAACAAAGTTGGACGTTAGACATAAGGTCCGTGGGCCTCCATCTCCATCCCCCATCCAAGCGGAGCCGAAGGATGGATTATTGGAGACTCAGACACAAACACTGAGTCGTGCTCCAATAGCCACTGTAATCACTGTATTCAAGCCGCTGTAAACCAACTGCAAGTGCTGTAATCGGCTGGCCTTACAGGGCCTCAAGACGTGTCGTCATTCCGCACGGTGCCGGCAGCCGATTCCCTCCCTCCGTAAGGATCTCTTCCGGTTCTTGGCAAGATCCCGGCCGCCAGAACATCTCGGGGTTACTTAAAGAAGAAACTCTGACGTCAATCAATTCTACGGCAGAAGGAATGAGTGCGGCAGAGGCGCCAGAGAGAAGAAAGAGTCTTTCTAGGTTGGTTAGCTGGTGGAGGGTCGGGATGAAACGTGAGTTGCTTACAGCCAAACGAAAACCCCTGTAAGAAACTCTGCAATTGTGGCGATCACTCTTCTTTTTTCGCAACGGCAGAGACGTCATTGGCTCAGGTGTGTTTGTGTTAGTTGCGGCTGCAAAAGATGCCGGCATGTGCATCCGACGCGAAATACATGATACCAAGCCTCGGTTTATAGCTTCACACACGCATGCAGTTTGTAAGTTATATTGTGCACGGCCGGACGATCAACAACAGATTGAACCCCAATATTTCTTTCACCCACGCGAGAAGAGGGTCAATCGTTCTTGTCTGCAGCACCTTAAAAAAAAATGGCGAAGAAAAACAGGAGCCGCGGGGGAGGAGAAAGTGGGAATTGTAAGAGAGCCACTATATCGATGATCACCTCCTCATAGGGAGCGGGCGACAAGCTCGATGCGGTGCGAGGGTCCAGTTTATCGCAAGTCTCCACGGGGAAGAAATCAGGAATTTGTGGTTCGGAAGATAGTCGATGGATTGGAAGTGACAAATTGTTAATTTCCTGGAGGATATTCTCACGATCGTGACAGTAATCAAGGACATTTAGCGTCGGAATGTGGGCGATGTAGTGGTTAGGCACAGTGCAGCGTCGTAGAATTTAAGAGTTTTTCACTTGAGGAGCGAAAATGGCGTCGAATTCAGATTTGGCTTGTTTTAAGGCGTACCTCCAATTGCAGCCCAGGTGGACCATCGCTGGCAATTGTTATTGGCGCGCAAACTACAGAGATTTCAACGGTATCTCCAAAGATCTTGGAGTTTGCCTTATCTGGGGAGACTGGTCAAAGGGTCCAGTGACGGCATACTCAAAAGTTGCGTATCGCCTGAGGTGTACTTCTCAGTTCTTCAAGAATTGTTCTACGTAGTACATATTCAATTGAATGCGATGGAGGAATCGCATTGGAAACGCATGTAGTTCACGCAGTGTCTTGGCCAGCGGGAGATCTTCAGTGTTCGTAGGGATTTTAATGGAACTTGGACCTGGCTATTGACTTGGCGATCGAAGAAAAACATTGGCATGCAGAATTGTTGATCAATTTCAACAAAAGATTTACAAAACGAACAACATCAACAAGATGTAATTACCTCTCGATGTTTCACTCAATTGTCTTTCCATTCCATGGATGAAACCACCAGCCTCAACCCAGTGATGACAGAACCAACACCTCCCTCACACCGTGCCTCGGCAGTCCTTACCGCCGATCTCGCACTCCCTGATTCCATGCTGACATTGCCATGCAATCCTCGGTTTACTGCTTTTGGCAATTGGTCCCTTGAAGCATTTACCGCAGTCAGCATTCAACCGCAGCCTGACTAAACCGCAACGCTGATTCCTTTGTAAATGCCCAACACAACACAATCTACGGAGTAATCCTGACAATTTAGACCCTTCCGGCTTGGCTCTCCACTCCCAGCCCTGAAAGTCCAACTTCATTCTTGGCAACTCGGGTAGCGGCGCAAGAGAGCCAAGACGGGCGTTAGCCGAGCGTCTATGCGGGCATAGTGAGGGTTTACCGTGTACCATGACTGGCGAGAATTGAACCGCTGGTGGATTTCGCCAAGCTTATTTGCAGTATATGCTGGACATTCTTCTCATACGATCTTATGAACGAGAGGTATTGTCCGGTACCGCCAAGAGGAATAATTAATAACATTCATCTCAGGGTCGTTGAGGGAACCCTGTTTCGTTGCATTGAAGTTCTCCATGTTACACTCGTTTACCCTCCAGCCAGCTGTCATGTAACCAAGCTACCCAAGTAGCCAAGCTTTTAACCAACAAAGAGGAGTACAACGTCCCCCTAAATCTCTAATTACGAGCACCAAATTGTGGTACAAGAGTGACATGCGCCCCAGTATTAAAAGTGTCAACTCCGTGGATCCCCATTTCTCCAGTTGCGGGATGCTTTTCACCGAGCTTCTCGCCGAAAAACAAACGGACCCGTCCCCATCTCTCCGGTTCTTTTCGTTAAGCTTGACGAGATGGAGACTGCGGAGGTTGCTGGGTCTGGGGGATGTTTAAAGGGACGTCGGATATGCAATTGCACGTGGTGAGTGGGAAGCTGGGGAAAATTGCCACTCACGATACATGATCTACGTGATTGATGCACGATATAATACACTATCGGCGTCTAAATAGAAGTCAATTATCTTTCATTTAATTGAGAGTTCTTTTGGCGCGACTGTCGATATAGCTAAGTTCATCATATTTTATAGTTTGTAAGAAACCTACACCATGATTACATATAAATATGTGCCCATCAATCTCTGTCTGCAGGTGCTTGACCTCATCTCACACAATTATCACCGGCCTCACCTAACGTGAACTCATAGTTTTCCCGGCTTGCACATTGATATCTGACTGGAAACACAAACCCAAAGCAATCAGGAGTGTAATATCGGTATAGACAACAAGATGACACAACACAACAATCAGAAAAAGTACCGCTATATCCCGAGATCCAGCCCGCCTTCAATGTGGACTGCTTCAATGTGGGTTTCTCATCCCGGTGCCACTCAACAACCTCCCGTCCGTCACTTCAATCTCAGCCGAGGTGGAAGAGTCATTATTGTCACCGGTATCATCACCGGCGTCGTTGCTGCTCTTGTCTCAGGGACTGGAAGAGGGGGCCGCCCAGGGGCTGGTCTTGTAAGTTTCCCCGGTCACCAAAGAGGTGAACTTCGACTCCAGGATGCTCAGCAGCACCGGACTCGATACTCATTGCGAGATGATATACACCAGTTCACAAGAGCATGCGGCCCTGCATGAAAAATGAATGCTTTCTGGAGCTGCGAAGTGCTGACGAGCTTTGGATTAGGATACTGAAGCAGCACATCGTCGTTCGTTTTTGCCCTTGGTTCTGGTACGCTGGTAGAAGAAGGATGGCGGAGTCTACTGGCAGTGCCTGGAGGTGATGTTCTATTTGTTTTGCCAGTGCAACCAGCCGACAGCAAGTTTTTCGTCGCAAATATTTGTAAACAAAAAACACGCTCCGTTCTCAAATCGTTTCTTCCTCTCTCCCCTCACACTTGGATCCAACAACATCCTCACCGAAAGCGAAAATCGAGCGGCCCTCTCGATCAAGTTCATCGAAATGCCTCGAAAACGTGCTCGTCATTACTATCATTATCATCATCACCACCACCATCATCATCATCACCATCATTATGAAGATGGTCACGGTCAAAATGACCACGGTCGGAATGATTACGGTCAAAATGACTACGATCAAATAGGCTACGGCCAAAATGGGGATGGCCAAAATGGGGATGACCAAAATGACTACAGTCAAGATGACTATGATCGATATGATTATGATCGGAGTGACTATGATCAGGGCCAAAATGACCACGATCAAGATGCTCGCGGCCAAGTTGCTCGCGGTCAAGCTGCTCGAAGCCAAGTTGCTCGCGGCCAAGCTGCTCGAGGCCAAGCCGACCACGATCGATATGATCACGGTCACAATCAAATAGGTTACGGCCAAAATGGTTACGACCAAAATTACCACAGTCAAGATGATTATGGTCGATATGATTATGATCGGAATGACTATGATCGATATGAACACGGCCAAGATGCTCACACCCAAAACGACCACGATCGGAATGACCACGATCAAAATATTTACGGTGAAGATGGCCACGGTGAAGATGAACGTGATCGAAATGGTCAAGATCGAAATGATCACAACCAGGCCGTCATGCAACACCAGGAACCTTCCAATAGCGAGGCTGTCAGGGTAGACAGTTTAACTACCGCAGTGTTCCAGGATGCCTTTGTCTCGGTGGAGACCAGTCGTCTTCAGCCACGGAGCAATGCTACCGAAGGAGATTCCCAAGCCAATCAGGCTTCTCAAAGTCAACTCCGACCTCAGCTCCGACCTCGACCTCGGATTCAACCTGCTCCCCCGGCAGCAAATCCTTTTTCTGGTCAGTGGGGAAGCCTGACCTTCGTCGAGAAGGCTGTTGTGTACGAACTTAGCCCACCTCATTCTTCCAGCCCCATTTTCGTGCGAAACGAGAAGCGGGAGGGTCCTCATATAAATATATGTTGGAAAGTTCCTGGCAAGCACGTCTGGCTGGCGAGAGTCAGCAGTATAGACATCAACACTGAGCTCCTTACTATGGTTCAAGCCCTCGGTCCCCCAGGCCGGTCCTGCTTCGGCGCAATATGGAGTTTTGAGAAAGATTCAGTAATCTCCCTCATCATTTCCACCCACGAAAGTGAGGATGGTGAGAGGGTCGAGAACGGCGAAGGAGAAGTCATTCCTGAAGGCCGCGAGAGGATTCCTACTCTGGGAAGACTATTGGGTTTCCAAGTCAAGAAAAGTCATTTGGATTACGTGATGAACCTATGCTACCCGCCGCCAGGATACCATTGGGGGAGAGGTGACATTTACGCTTCAAACCATCGATCGCTTTAAATGCAATGTCATCTTCTGGGCCCATGAATCTGGTACTGAGACTGATGATCACAAAGGAGACACCCTTGAGGGCCTCAATATCATTCCTGGTATCCTAGGCGAAGATGGTTGTCTAATCGTCTAGCTGGAGCAGGGAAGATTCAATCTCCCTCATCCTTTCCACCCCTCAAATGAGGATAGTGAGAGGGTCGAGGGCGGCGAAGGAGAAGTTATTCCTAAAAGCCGCGAGGAGCTTCCTACTCTAAGAAGCCTATAAGGCTTCCAGGCCACGGAGGGTCTGTGGTATGACCTGATGGTCAGAGGGACAGGTTGGACGACACAAATGTGAAGCCAATAGAAGATCGGGCCGGGCCAAAGGTTGTGAGAGTTGGATGCTTTCATAAATCTTAAACTAAGGAAAATAGCATCACAATTCATAACCTGTTCTAGCCCTATCGGATTGAATGCAGATTCACGGTGACTCAACTCAGCTTTGCAATGATGTAAAAAGCCGTTCTCAAGATTCCGTGGCTTATGCACTAATGAGATGAGACCATGTTGTATATAGTAGAAAGCTTCCTTAGCAATGACATTGTATGCCTGTGATAAACAAATATCTTTCCAGGCCTGTACTTGGCCAATCCTCTCTATCATTCTTCCCCCCTTTATTCTTTTGTCCTTGAGCACAATTGAACGTACTAGAATATCCATCCGCAGCCAAACACAATAGAATCTGCGAGTTTACCAATACAGAATCATAACAGGTCTTGCAAAGATGACAAGAGACAGTCTCGAGCAATTTTCAAATACACTCTACGTAAGCGCTGAGCTTACAATGATCCAAGACGCAGCAGTCGTTCCGCACAACGAAAACCGCTGGAAAGTGATTAACCGTGATCCATTAGGACCGCAAGCCAGCTTCTCCTAGAAACAATGATGTTTTAGAAATCACTGGCTAGCTCGTGTCAATAAGGTTCCAGACTAGCATCATAACGGCTTTGAATAAGCCTTTATGGCACTTTGATTGCAAACATGGCCGTGGTACCCGTTGTTGCTGCGGCTGCTGGGGACTTTCATGAGGAACTCTCGGCGCAAGATTTTATGCGCTGCTTCAGGACGATGATGGACTACCAATTTACTAAGAGGACACTCTCAACTCATCGAACGTATTTTTGAACTTATTGGGATGAGATTTGCAATAGAACCATACTGCCAACAGCAAGTTCCCATCCTAGGCAGGGGAAATGCTTTCACTCAACTCGCGATATAAAACGTACCTCTGAGTATATAATTTAATTATCCTAGGGTGGCACTAAATAGAGAATACAACAATTGAGAGTCTGCCCATTTTATCGACATAAGTATTGATAAACGCAGAAGTGACATCTCTTAATATATGCGAGCTTGCTATGCAGTGAGCCACCACTGGTTTGCCAGTGCCATCAATAATTCCAATCTTCATCCCAACTTCTCGCTCTAACGTCTCCGCCGAGGTTAATTATTTTCTGTTCCACAAACTATTGCTCTCTCCTCTTTCTACTCTCATATTTCTTCGCTCTTTTTGCCTTCTCAACCCCAAACAACACCCATCATCGTCGTCATGACCAAACACTCCCGCCCTAAAGGACGCGCCGCCCACATGCATCCTTATCGAAGGAACGAGCGCCAAGAACCCAAGAATCGTCGCAACACTGCTGAACAAGACGCTGGTGCTCAGGAACAGCCTGGAGATGCCCGGTGCAACGCTCCCAACGCCGATCCTCCCCAAGGCCCAGCTTCCGATGCCGACCTGGAGTTGGCAGTGCCTCTTCGCCCTCAACCTCATCTGTTCGGCCAACTGCGTATCCTTCTATCCGCGGCTATTTCCCTGGGACCCCGCCTCGCGGTTTCTAACCCAAGAAAGGCTGGTCCCCAAACCGATATTTGCGCCCGCGTGCCTGGTCGCTTCAACACCTGGGTTGCACGACTAAGCTGCAAGGACACGTTTGATGACCTCTGCGAGCTCGTGTCCTCAAACTCTTTGCTTAAATCCGCCCTTGTTTCTGTTGTTCGCGTGGATTCTAAACCAACCTATACCGCCCACCAGGTTACCATCGCCGGAGAGGTGACCCTTACGCTGGAGCCCACCGATCGCACTGAGTCTAACGTCATCCTCTGGACCAAGGACCCTGGTACTGAGAGTGATGATTCCTACAAAGGAGCTGCCGATATTGAGGGCTATGGAGACATTCCTGCCATCCTGGGCGAAGAGGGTATGAAGATGGTCGTCTGATCGTGGTGCAGCTCTCGTCTGCCATGCAACACATTCCCGACGAATCCGTCATACGGTATTGGTAAGTTATTGCATGGTCTTCATACTTCGAATAGTTACTGATACCCTCTAGGACAGTGTCCGAATAAGCTCAGTTCGAGCAGTGAATTTTGTCGATGTTCAGGGTGAGAAGACTAGATGGTGAGTACATCAACTTTGATATGAGCATGACAAGACCACTGACCATCAGACAGTTTTGACGAGACATCCTGGATCTTTGCATGAATGAATGAACGAAATTTTGTCACAAGTTTGTGGTATCAAGGGCCTTTGTTTTGAGGTCGAAAGGAGACCTAGACGAGATCTTACTGGTAACGGGTTCTAAAGGACGATGGAATACGATAGATGGGGATCCAGGAACTGCTGCAGATGAGGGTACAAAGAAGAAAGCTATGAAACTAAATGTTCTCCCACTTGTGGTTATTTGACTGTTCCTTTGTAGCATCGCGTAACTTGACTGCGCTCGATATAAATCATCTAAGAAAATGACTATGTTGGAGTAAGGTTCGGCATTGATACTGTCCAACAGTTGATAGCGAAACTGTTCTGCCTGTCACTTTCTTACTTATGTATGCTTATCAGGATTGTTGTGGAATTCGGAAACATCCAGCGATGCCGACGCCGGAAGGTAGACTAATCCTTCTGCTACAAATGTTAACGTCGGTTCTCATGGTGTTTTCACCTATCCCCACCAACACCACACCACAGCAATCGAACCTTGAGAGGAACTACAATAGTTCCACGTATCAAACGCCTTTTGATGACTTGATATTATCTCTCGAAAATATTCCCTCCCCAATACCGTTGCTCAACTTCACTGGCCGACTTAGAACACTCGCGACACCTTTACCACCGTCTACCAACCTATCACCATGCCTTCTCCTGTCCGCCGTCACCCGCCTTGTATTACCTGTAGTTAAATCTCCTAGATCGTCGGCGGCAAGCTCTACGCCGCCGGATTTATGAGCCTCTGGACCATGCCCTAGCCTCAACGCCCTTTCGTCTTACCTATCGCCGGCTGGCGCAACCTCTCATATTCATAGCGCCAACAGGGCTCTGTCTTTATTATTCTTGCTAACTATACAACCGCCTTTATATTGGAACTTTTGATATATATATTTATAGGTCTGTGAATTTAGGTTATGGTGGAGGAGTATAAGGATACTAATGGGGTAAAGATATAGTAGCTTTATATTCTAAAGGGTATACTACTTATAGTGATTTTAAATATTATTAATTATAGTAGATATAATAGAGATTTAATTTTGAAGTATTCTTAAGAAGTCTAATTAGTATTCTAGAGGTTCTTTATATTATAACTTAAGAATAAAAATATAAATAAAGTTATATTTAAGATATATTTATATATTATTATATTATAGCTTATTTAAATTATTAAGTATTTATTTAAATATAAATTATTCTTGTTAGAATCATTTAATATATAAATTCTTATTTTAACTTTAAATCTTATTAAAGCTATATTTCTTTATTTTTTTACTTACTATAAGTATTTAATTCTTAGGGTAAATATATATTATAATTATATATATTTATTTAATACTATAAATATTATATTTAAATATAGTTTAATATATTATTAGGTTTTTATTAATATATATTATAAATAATTAATTATCTAACTTATAGTATATATTTACGTTAAGAATTAAATACTTATAATACTATATATTATAAGTAATTAATTACTTATAAAAATGTATATTATAAGTAAATCTATTTATTTATTACTATATATATTATAGTTAAATATTATAAAATATATATAGTTTTATTATTAATACTTATAATATATAATAAGCTATATAGCTTATAATATATACTTTCCATAGAGAATAAATACTTATAATACTATATATTATAAGTAATTAATTACCTAGAAAGCTATATATTATAACTTTATTTATTTAACTTTATATATTTTATATAAGTAAGTTTCTATATACTATATATACTTATAATTACTATCTTTTATAATAATTATTTTAGTTTTTTATACTATTATATATAATAAATCTAGTTAATATATTAACCTCTAGCTATTTATCACTAAGGTTAAACTTACCCTCAAAGAATATACTTTTATATATATTACTTCTCTTTATTTAGTCTAAGTATATATAGTAATATAACCTTATATATAAAAGAGCAATAAGTATATTTCACTTATATTACTAATAAGAATATATTTATATACCGAAAACAGAGTAGCCCCAGTCAAATCTCAAAAATAGTTATTAGAGAAGTTTATTTTAACTGTTCCTCTAAACATAGTCCTCACACGAGTGGTCTGGGGACAAAGAACTCGCCAATATTTATTCTTAGATTTAACCTGAGCAACATTCTCGCTTACATGATTCCATCAAAGAAACAATCTTAGCCGTGCATAAGCTTTGACAGACTCGCTTCAAAAAGACCTTAAATTGACATCACCTATCTAGACATGCTTCGTATAAGAAGACTTCATGTATCAACCATGTCTGCCAACCCATCGTCTTCTACTCTCACTCATCGCAGACATCATCCACCATGAAGTTCATTATCGTCTCCCTCTTCACCATCGGTCTAGTCACGGCCGCCCCTCCTGAACCTGTGATTCTCAATCCCCTTCCTGACAAGGCCTCAAGCGGATGTTATCACTAGTTAGTCCATTCCCCCTTCTCATATCATACTGTCTAACATGGTTCAGTACGATCTCGAAGAAAGACAGATGCTGCATTCCACGTCTCTGTGTCTGTAGAGATGGTAAGTCACTTACACCATCCATCACCACCCTTCAATATCCTCTCATCATATCCCTTTAAACCGCACCACAAAGCCGTATTTTCTTGGTACAATAACTAATCCTCACTTCATAGGCGCCTACTACCTCTTCAACACCGACGCCTGGAAGAAGACGATGAACGGCTGTGATCCCCCGTGGGGAATCATGGGAAAGTCACTCGAAGACATTCCGGGATATTGCTGCAAAGGTTGGAAAGCGCCCAAGCCCAGCTTTCCACAGTAGCTTATCTTGCGTTCTATTCTCTCGCTCTATTCACTTCTCTTCTGTCATTATCCTTTCCCACAGGGCTAAAGATCCTTTACTTCATCCTCCTTCTTAGTAGCTCCCTTACAGCTCTCAATCCCAACAGCTATATCCGCCAACTCATTCATGTTCCCTATGAACGGACCAACTGTGTAATTCGTGTCCACTGGTGCATAGACGAACCACCCACTGACTGGCTGTGCTGTGATCTTTCCATCTGTGTCGTGCCTCACAACGCCAATGTTTCCAGAGAGAAGATATGCCTGTGTGTCAACTCCGGGATGTGGATAGTCGACCATCTTGAGTGGTGCTTTGGCATATCCGATCGTCATACTGTCCAGAGACTCGGGGATGTATCCTACTCCGTCGATGGTGACAGTCCAGTCGTTGGACACAACACCTATTTGTATCTCCTCCGCCCCTTTCACTTCCTCTTTCACTTCCTCCTCCTCCTCATCATCATCATAGTAATCCTCAACAACAACCCTAACCCTCCCATCCCTATCCCAATGCAAAAACCCCGTAATCCACCCCGAAACCCTCCACTCATTCGGCCCCTCACCACAAGACCACTGCTTGCTCGCCCTAACAATCTGCTCCCAGAAGACCTTCACCTCCTGATTCTCGGGCTCATCCCACGTCTGAACAAACCTCTTCATGATCGGCCGTAACTTGTCCGCAAACTGAGCCGGTTCCTCTCCAAACTCCTTCAGATAATCCAACTTCTCCATCAGTTTGACCCAGTCCTCTCGTTCACCGAGAAGTGTAACGCTGGGGATCCCGCAGACTAACATGCCCTCGTACTCGAAGAAATGCTGCATCAAACCCATCATGAGAACCGTAGCCGTAACCTCATCATTCTTGGTTGAAGTGCTAAAACCCGGCATGATCCAATTCAACAACCACCCCGTCTTCACACGTTTCTGAATCTCACCTCCAAAAGCCCCGATGAGATCCTCCCACGCAAAGCCCTCCACGACAATCGTCTTCCTCTCAGCATGCTCAACAAACAACCCCCTCAAACTCTCCGCATGTCTACTCATGTGACCATTCATCTGCGCAAGGACCTCAAACCAGACCTCATCAGGCCTGAGAACAAGATGCTGATGCTGCGCCCACGCCTCTATCGCCCCCCTAACAAATCCATCCGACGAGGGATACATATCCCCCTTCGAAAAAGCCTCATCGTCAAAAGACGACGTCAAGAGATGTGGAGCATACGGATTCTCCGAAGCAACCTCCTCAGGACAACTCCTCCGAAAAAGATCCTCCGCCGACGTAGCGATGCCCTCATTCCTCAACGGGAGTGGTTCGACATTTGAGACGTGAACGGTGATTGAGGCGGTGGCCAAGCCCAGCCACAGAAAGGTCCACAGGGCCATGGTGTGACAAAACGAGGCGGTGTCGGAGGAATATTCGGCGACAAAATAACTCCACGTTGACGATTTCAAGACAGTCTCATACCACCCAAGGCCAAGGATGAAATAAGATTACGGGCCTACCGATCGGACGGTTGATGCGCGAGATCCCTGCTTTCGTTTGCGGGCCGAACGTTAGTCAAAACCCACTACGAAGTAAGGGCCGAATTTGTAGCTTAGTGAGGCTCTTGTCTCATGATGTATCATTCTATCTCTGAAACGATCGTCATCTTGCCAGATTTGTTGACGGTCTATTTGTCTGGCGACGGGATCGGAACTCCGTGATGACTCAAGATACGATCCTGGCTGTTGCCGTGAAACATCCTAATTCTTGGTTCATCCTGAGAAAAAGGCTGGCATCGAGTTGATCGAAGCATGTTTGTGTCAATTGTGCCTATCGACAAATGGCATACGAAGTGTAAGTAGAAATGACTCGAATCACCACCATTCATAAACATTCACAAACATTCACAATCAAAGTAAAGTAGTATGTTGAGCAACCGATGTATTCAGTGCTATATCAATCTATAATCATGTCGCGATCAAATCGAACGCTTTCTCCAATCCTGCGCCATGCTGCCAATTGTACCCAAAAATAATCATCATATCTCATAAAACGCCATGCCATTATCCGTAAATAGTTCCATCTCTTGTTCAATCGCTTATTCGTCAGCGCTGTCGGCCTGGACGCGTTGGACAACGTTGACCAATTGAGGGAAGATCTTTTCGCTGTCCTGAATACCGCAGACCTGCTTGACAACATCTTCAGGGCCATTCTCGGACATGATCTTGGCAAGCTCCTTGGACTCATCGTCGTCGGTAACCTCCTGGAAGCGGAAGCACATCTCAATAGCGTCGAGGAGGTACTTGATAGGCTGGTCGTTCTCGGCAAGCTCAGCAGCAGGGCCGATAAATCGCTCCTTGCGGGAGAGCTTTCGGAGAGGGGCACGGCCGACACGCTCGACAGCATCCTCAAGATGGGGGTTGCCAATTCGCTTGATGATCTTCTCAACGTAAGCAGCCTGGGCATCCTCGTCGATCTCGTGCTTGGCGACAATGAGGCTCTTGGTCTCCATGAGAGCACCGCGGACCTCGTTCATGATCTCCTTGTCCTGGAGGGCGTCGTAGACAGTGCGCTTTCTTCGGTTGTAACCGTGGTAAGCAGCTGTGGCGTGGCCAGTGTTGACGGTGAAGAGCTTGCGCTCGATGAAAGGAGCCAGGTTGTCAACCCAGTTGATACCGTCAATCTCTGGAATGCCAACATCTTGGAAAGGAGTGCGGTCAACAACCCACTCAAAGAACTTCTCGAGCGTCACATCAAGACCGGCATCGGGGTCCTGAGCGGGAACGATTCTGTCGATAGCAGAGTTGGCATATCGGGCTCGGAGGTGGTGGTCCTCAAGGCGAGAGGGATCAGTGTTGCGGGCATCCTTGATGTGCTCGGCAAGGGTATCAGTGGCACCAATAGCGTTCTCGCAAGCAATGACATGTAGGGGAGCGTCTTCTGTTGATCGGCGGTCGATACCCTTTGCGATGACAGGAGCGATGAACTTGAGGATGTTGGGGCCGACGGAGCAAGTGACAACGTCTGCTGTTCGGATTTGCTCGATCAAGTCCTCCTCGTGTGTTCGTGAGTTGATGGCCTTGTAATTTGTGATGGTGTTCTCGGTGGTGCCTTCAGAGCCGACCTCGATGACTCGGTATGAGGGAGTTTCGTTGATGAGGTTAACAATGGAGTCGTTGACATCGGCAAAGACGACATCGTAACCAGAGTTGTGAAGGAAGCAGGCAACAAAGCCACGGCCTGAAATAATTAGCATGAGAGGTTACAGATTCGGAGATGAAACATACCGATATTGCCGGCGCCAAAGTGAACAGCTGTCTTGCCCATGATGATTGATGTGTAGGTAGGTAGTTATAGGTGGTTGTAAGTGAGATAGGATGTCTTAGGTGAGGAAGCCTGAAGAAGCAATAGGTGATATAAAGGTGGTTGATGAGATGAGAGTGAATGATGAAAACGGTGACCGTATCGAGGGGGAGAGACGAGGTTTATATGTCGAGAGCGAGCGACAAGCCACCCTCTCGTTGTTGGAGGGTCGGGAGTGAGGATCAGTGACTGTAACGATGACGGGACGGGGATCCATAGATGCCATCATGGTACGTACTCGTGGGTAGTACCTGGCATGTCTCCACTGACAAGTTTGAGTTGCACCAGGACAAGGCAAGTGGAGACGCTGTACCATGCCATCATCGGCCCTCTAGGCCCTGTAACCAGGTCTGTGTCCTTTTTCTAGTGACCTCAGTCACAGACATCCATTACCTAGCCCGTTTCTACCCCAGGCAAGTTCAGTCTTTAAGCTATCAGCCCCGCTTCAACATGTCAACACGCTTAAACAGAAACGTAAACCTGTAAGTCGGGATCTGAGTTTCAACGACAATAAAAGGGAATCAAACAGGCCTCCAATATGCTGACCAACAGACAAGAGCATAAATGTGGATACGTCCTTACCGTTTAACACGCCCGCGGTATAGGCGCAGACAGCGAACATGCAGTTGCTAACGGAGGATATCCGGCACTACAGGGGTGTTTACGGGCAGTTCGCACGTATGTGTCCCCACTGTAACCTCACCTCAGAAAACAGAAACAGAGCATGCAGAGTCCAAGCCGCTGAGGCAGGACCCTTTGTCACACCACGGCCAGGGTACTCCGTACCGTATTTCAATATAAATTTTTGCGAGATTTGTTACATATCTGAGTAGGACCATTAATTCCACAACGACTGTGTTTCGTTGCACAACGTGTTATTATCGGGCCTGTAACAACCTTCTCCACTCTCCAATCATGATTTCGGAATCATCCAGATGGTGCTCGATCTCCAGGCACGCTATCCTTCTCCGTCTAGTGGATCTCTTATGTACCGTTTTCGTGCTATCCCACCTCTGACGTCGACTGCATCGTGGGTCTTTTTTTCTCTTTTTCTCTCCTCGACGCAGTGCAACTTTACAAATGGAACCTTTGGAGTAACCCCCAGGTTTTCCACAATTCATAAGTGGACATGTCTGGGGCAGAAAACTGGCAATTGACATCACTTGTGCTCCTCTTTGCAATCGACATCGAGTGTTTCAATTTTCCACGATGACTCTCGATTTTATGATTTCATAAACCCATTTTAACAACCTTCCCCTATTCCTACCTCCATAATTAAAGCTCATCATGTGTTTTACGACACGTAAACGTAGCCCCTCGTCGGTATCTCGGCCATTTCCCTCCGCCCAGCGTTCTTTTCGTCAAAGCAACGACACGATGACCCTTACTTTGATAGGATTTTTCCCACGATGAATGCAATGCCGCATGCAGGGGCAATCCCACGAATAGCGAGTAAGGGTGTGGAGATACGCCAGGCGGGCGCTCACGGCGGGACGAAAAGAAGTGACTGATGTTGAAACCTCCGAAGAACATGAGGCTAATGCAGTTTACCGCCTGTCTCAGAAGATGCAATTCAACTGCATGTGAAGACATCCGGCAATGGCTAACGGTATCACGTCCGCCGTATCTCATGTCATACGGAAGCACTAAGCTGCAGATGGACTGCTATCAGTTTTATAACTCATATGCCGCATGCGAGCACGTGTAATTGGCGAGCAAATGATAGGACTTGTCATTGAATAGTGCAATTGCTATGGCATGTGTTAGTGTCAATATCCTTAGCAAACACAGCCTGACTGTTTATATCTTATCGCTTGTTATTGTGTTACTCAAAGATACGGGCGTCGTCTTACTCGAGGGGCCTGCATGCTACGTCATATCCTACTCTCAGGGTTCCCCTTGTCCGTATCACCACTTCCCTCAGCCTCCAGCCTGGCCTTCAAGGGTAAACGGAGATGTGATGGATTCTACCGTAATCACAACTGTACTTTCTGTCCACCGCAAGGAGTCATATTACGAGAAAATTCCCTCAATTCTCTTACTCTCCTATCCTTGCCTCAATCTAAGTATGAGGGTAATTTCTCCCGGATCAAAAACTGTCCATCTCCGTATCCCATGTGCGATTGTTTTCCGTCCGGGCCTCAACCCCGAACACACTCCGTTTCCGTCCAGCATAGCCTCCTCCGTAGATAACGCTGCAGCGAATCCCCTCTCTGCAAACCGGTGGAGTCAAGGCCAAGAACGGTTCATCCTTGGCAGAAAAACCGAGCAAACATTAGCGCCCTTGTTCTGATTGGTGATGGCTTCATTATCTTTGTGAGAGTCTTTTTCCCCTCTTCGCTCGGTCGCTTACCGCGGGTCCTTGTCATTCGAATCTCAGCAAAAAAGGTGTTCGTGATTTTGTAGATGGTGGTTAATTCAGCCTGAATGAATCTCTAAACAACGCAAACTTCAGCCCAACAACTTCCAAAACCACAACCGATGGCGATGTTTAGATACCGTCTGTTACTGTGAATTGTCTCAACTTCCACGCAGGGTCCTCGTTTCTACTTCTCAGGGTCCAAGCCACCAACCCCCCGATCGTGACATGCTTCACCCGACCGACGTAGCACCCAAGCGAGAAAAACAACCGTCATCGATCCGTCCAAGCTGCAACAGGACGAGAGCATCGTGAAAAGCCTCACTCAGCACCATTTACGTCAGAGAGCATCTTCCCCACTCACACCCATCTAAAAAATTTATTCCGTGTCTTGTCGCATTGCAGTTTACTGTACGTCCAATGGTGTGAGTGGGTATTTGTTTTTTGTTAGGACCAGTTTCACGACCTAAAAACTGACGAAATCAGACACTGCGGCTTATTCCAAATGTTGTATTTTGCGTCGCTTAGCTGTTGTGTCAATGACGAACTCTGACTTGATGAAGACTGTTGCTAATCGAAAGTAAACAATGCTTTTCCCGATACCCAAACCATTTCTTTGTTCATACTTCCGTTAATATCCTCTCTACTCGAGTCCTTCGATCATCGATATTCCGAATCAAAGCATTTGAACGCAGCACATCCCCATCCAATTCACCTCCAACCTCCGTTTCCCCGCCAAACACCAAATCCTTTCACCCATGTCCCCTCCCATGGGGTTTCCCCGCGAAGCCACCGATTATGCAAACTGCATTGATGTGACAAGCCTCAAGATACTACTCACAGTCCTCAATGGCTGTGCTGTGCACGTATATACCTCATAGACATACCACAATTCCCTCTCACAACCCATGCACCTATTCCCTCCCGCAATATCGAAACACCACAACCTTCCCCTCTTCCCCATATTCCCCCGCAAACTCCACATGCGAACCTCACCTCAGAGTCTCACCACCTGTCTCACTCCCAAAATGGAAATGTGACTCTTGTGTCGGAGACATGGAGAAGCCACATGTGCCCAAGATGGACTCAAGGTACAGTATACACCTCGGTGCTGTTGTCCCACGTGTCACCGTGGTTATGAGATTGCCAAGGTGTTGCGATTGCCAGCGATGCCGTTGATGTGAGAAATCACGCAAGATACATGCATGTCTATTCTGTTAGTGTAACTCCGGCACCGGAATCTAAAGATAAGAAGGTAAGCTGGTAACTGGCTAGACCACAGTAAACGTTCGATCACAGATCCTCACAATACTGACAAGTTCATCTGTCCTCACATGTACTGCTCTTGTAGACACGGGACATCAACAGACGGTCCAGAACATCGTATAGGATTGTTCAAACTTGTTCAAACTCGTTATGCTATTTTAATCATTATCACATAGTACTACTCGCTAGCAATTACCATCTCTTGTACCCCTTTTAGTTACCGTACTTCTTGAAGGCACCAATGAGGCCACCGGTTGAAGCATCGTGACCCTCACCGTTACCCGCTTCATCAAGCTCCCCAAGGATCTTCTTGGCGAGACTCTTACCCAGCTCGACACCCCACTGGTCGAAGCTGTTGATGTCCCAAATAGCACCCTCGGTGAAGGTGAGGTGCTCGTAGTAGACAATCAGAGCACCCAACTCAGCAGGACCAATGGCACCGCCGACGAGGATAGATGTGGTAGGTCGGTTACCCAAGAATCGCTTGTGGGGAACAAGTTCCTCAGGAGCACCCTCGGCACGGACCTGCTCGTCAGTCTTGCCAACCATGAGAGCCTCAGCTTGGGCAAAGTAGTTGGAGGCAAGCATCTTCTGGTGGAGGTTGTCGCTGACGGGGTTGTGAGACTTGGCAGCGAGGATGAAGTCGGTAGGGATCAGCTTGGTGCCCTGGTGGACGAGCTGGAAGAAGGAGTGCTGAGCGTTGGTGCAAGGCTCTCCAAAGAGGATAGGGCCTGATACGTTAGTTTGATCTCTTACCAGAACATATAAACTTACCAGTGGTGTACTTGGCAGAAGAGCCGTCAGAGGTGATGCTCTTTCCGTTGGACTCCATGGAAAGCTGCTGGAGGTAGGCAGGGAATCGGTGGAGGTACTGGTCGAAACTGGCAATCGTTAGCAGTTGCATATCTATGGACATGTAAACTTACGGAGCAACCAGGTGAGTCTGGGCCTGGAAGAAGTCAGAGTACCAGACACTCAGAAGACCACCGAGAAGAGGAATGTTCTCCTTGAGAGGGGTCTCGCGGAAGTGCTTGTCCATGGCGTGAGCACCGCTGAGGAACTTGTGGAAGTTGTCGAAGCCAACGTAGAGAGCAATGCTCAGACCAATGGCACTCCAGACGGAGTATCGGCCACCGACCCAGCTCTCAAAGCCAAACATGTTCTTGCTGTCGATACCGAACTTAGTGACCTCCTCCTCGTTGGTGGAGAGGGCAACGAAGTGCTTGGCAATCTCTCCCTTGTTGTCGGTCTTCTCGAGGAACCACTTCTTGGCCGTGTTGGCGTTGGTGGTGGTCTCGGCGGTGGTGAAGGTCTTGGAGGCGATGAGGAACAGGGTGGTCTCGGGGTCAGAGTTCTTGAGGGCCTCGGCGATGTGGGTTCCGTCAATGTTGGAGACGAAGTGGAGGGTCATGTCGTCGGCACCGTAATGCTTGAGGGCCTCGGTGACCATGACAGGGCCGCTATGGGGTGTTAGTTGGTTCAACGAAAAAAGCAGGTAACTTACAGATCAGAACCACCGATACCAATGTTGATGATGGTGGTGAGCTTCTTGCCAGTGAATCCCTTCCACTCTCCGCTGCGGACCTGCTCGGAAAACTCCTTCATGTGCTGGAGAACGTCGTTGACACCTCCCTGTGTGCTCATAACGTCAACACCATCAACCTTCATGTCCCAACCACCAACGTTTCGCAGAGCAGTGTGGTAAACGGCACGGTCCTCTGTGAAGTTGATCTTCTCGCCAGCAAACATGGCATCGCGCTTCTTCTCGACACCAGCCTGCTCGGCGAGCTTGACGAGAAGGTCGAGGGTCTCATCTGTGAGGAAGTTCTTTGAGAAATCGAAGAGGATGTCGGAGCTGACGTCGGACTTGAAGGTACGGGTGAAACGGTCGAATCGCTGAGGATCAGAAGCGAAAGCCTCCTTGAGAACGAAGGACTTGCCAACGCTGTCGCGGTGGGACTGGAGGTCAGACCAGGCGGGGAGGGTGTTGGCGGGGGCCATTTTGGATTAAGTTGTATGGATATTGAAGCTGAGGTTGGAGAAGTATCAGGTCAAAAAAGAGAGGATGTGGGAGGGGAATGAGGTTTTGTTATGGATGTGGTTGTTATGGACTGTTTCAACTTTCAAGTCCTCATAGCAATTCTATGGAGGGGGAGGGGAAAGGTGCACAGAGCGGCATGGGCGGGGTGGGGGCATCATCCCACCAAATGGAAGCTTCCATTGACTTATCTTGCTGTTGATTGATCCTGTCATGATACGACTTTTTGGAAAATTCAAATCGGCCGTATGATATGATTATATTTGCGCCTTAATTCTAACTTGTGTTGTTCAATTATTCCACCCATAATCGATGCCAATTGTCGAGTCTTGTCTCATCAAGCTCAAGCTCAAATCTCTCTTTAACCCCTCCAATGACAACATTGCGCTTCACCATGCTCCAAGCTAAAGAGAGCTCTTCAACCTGTTGGTTATTCTAGGTACCGCCCCGCCTGCCCTGAGCTTTGAGAATAGATAGATTCTTTCTCCGTCTAAGAAATTTACAAATCATCGTGATGGCTGACTGAGCTTTTCCCATGCTTTCGTCATGTCTCCATAATCAACTTATTCGTCATGGTCGCGTCGCATCCAGGTCCAGGATTTCCGGTTAAGCCGGGCACTCGCCGTAATTGTCCCGCATCATCTCCGGTCTCACCACCGAAAGATCCAGCCTTGGTTCATAAAAAGTCGGAAATCAGAATCCACTATGCTACAGTAGCGTACCGAATGTTAGTCTGACACACCGCGGTGACTACCAGCGACCTGCTTTTCGCTCCATATGCATGTTTTCGGCAATCTCGCCGAGAAGTCTTGTATGTGGGATGTTAGCCATGATATGCCTCATCTCATGATACATCACAGGACATCAAAAGCCTCACGTTGACATGACACAGACGACACAAAATAAACGAGTGTATCAAACTCCGACACGCCAAATCAAGGCTTTATCTACATTCATCCTCTGCTCTCCTATGTTGTGCTTATCATGGCTACATGTGTTTCTCAACACTTCCAGATGGTCGTTCCTAATCGCCTTGCTCCTGTGCAAAACTTAAATCCTGCCTGTTGAGCCAATTCGCACTCGAGCCTGCTCGCCGTCTATCATCCGTTCCAGCTGATGATTTATCGGTTATCTGTCAAGCTTCCAACAAATGAAGGATCCTTGACACTACCACCAGCATCTCCGAGACCAGCGATCGGACGGTTGTAACTGAAACCTTGGAACTGGTTCTGCATGGTCTGTGACAGCATAGGGCCCTCGACGTAGGAATCTTGAGGCGCTTCGGATGTGAATTCGGGGTCAAAGTTGGCGGTGTCCAGAGCATCGGCCTAAAATGTCAGTTGTGTTTAATTCACGGAGTAGAGGTACATACCACACTGGGCTTGAATGTAGGCTCGTACTTGCGCTGTAGCAGCTTCCGCCAGTCAATAGCATGGAAGAAGGGGTGCGCCTTGATCTCAGCAGAACCGTTTGCGCCCAATCGCTCCTCAGGGTTACGGTTGAGCAGCTTGGTAAGAAGATCCTTAGCAGCCGGAGGAACCACGTCGGAAAAGTGAAGAGGCTCTGATAGAATCTTTCGGTACATTTCGTTGGTGTTCTCATCGTAGAAGGGGGGGAGACCCGTCAACATCTCGTACAGCAAAACACCAAGAGTCCACCAATCGACGGTCTTGTTGTAGCCTTGGCCCATCAACAACTCAGGAGCCAAGTACTCGGGAGTGCCACAGAAGGTGTTGGTTCGGTCCTCGTCCTTCATGTCAAGCTTGCAGAGACCGAAATCACATAGAGCAATGTGGCCCTGGTAATCCAGGAGGATGTTCTCGGGCTTAAGATCTCGGTAGATGACACTGAAGCCGTGGAGACATTCCAAAGCGCAAAGAAGCTCGGCGGTGTAAAATCGGGATCGGTTGACGTCGAATCGGTGCTCCTTTTGCAGATGATGGAACAGCTCACCACCGTTCACAAAGGCTAGGACAAAGTATAGCTTCTCTGGTGACTGGAAACTGAACTTGAGCGGTACAATGAAGGGATTGTTGATCTGCGCCAGCACAGACCGTTCGGCGAGTGTGTGGGCGACTTCGGATCGTGAAATAATGTGCGCCTTGCGAATCGTCTTGAGAGCGTAGATTCGGTTCGTGTCCTTCTTGCGCACCTGCATAACCTTGCCGAAACTGCCCTTACCGACGACCTTGAGAAGTTCAAAGTCCTCAATCTTGAGCTTACCTGCGCGGGTCTCGACGTACTCAACACCAACCTTGATCTTTCCGGTTCCGTACTGCACGTCGACCCATTCGGCACCTGAGTGACCGCTGCGCGCTGCGTGCTCGGCAGCCGCCTTCTCGCGGTCCTTCTTGCTCGCCTTGGGGTCCTCCACGTACTGCTGTCTCTCTTCAAATCGGGGGTTGATGCGAACCACACCAAGGAAAATGTCCTGGCTTCGTCCAGATCCGGGTGGTGCCGAGGGGTTGCGCATGTACAGGTGAATGACGAGTTCTGTCACTCTTGAAACATCGAACTTGTACTGGGTGTTTCCGCCAGCCCACAGAGGGTTCTCGGGGTTTCCGTCCACGGAGTTGACAAAGACCTGGACCTTGTCGAAATCGAGGAGGGCATATGGCATGTACTTTCCAGAAATTCGGCCGTGGTTGGTGGGGATACCGTTAAATCCGCCCGCTGCCGATTGTGGTCGACCGCTGCCATTAGCGAGAGACCCAGCGACACGTTGTGAGGAACCTGGTCGAACAGATCCGGACATGGCGCTTCCAGAGGACACTGATCCTTGGTGTGATGAGGCAAATGCACTTCGGTGCTGCTCGGGAAGGGAAAATCCTTGACCTTCATGGAGGGTAACAACGAGAATACCGGGCTTGGGGGGCTTGACAACAGGTGCCTGCGTCATGGCCTCAGAAGCAGCTGTTCAAGTCAGTCACTGGCCAGCATCCCAATATGATGTACTCACCTATAGCATTTTCGGTCGTGGGAGTAATGGAGCCGCTGGCCTGTGCTTCCTTCTCCTTGTCGGTAATGGTAGAAGTGGATGGTGATCGAGAAAAGGGGCTCAAGGACTGACCCAGATGGGTTTCCTTTAGCTCTGATAGATGTCAGTTGTTGCGACAGGTATGGAGGTGAACTGTAAACATACTCTTGGTAAGCTTCCAAGACATGATTGCGACTGTCAACGAGGGATTTGTTGTTCAGAAGCGCTGACGAGAGTTGCACAACTCGCCCAAGAGAATCACGGTGAGTATTTCACTGCCTCGCTGACAAACTACTGATCAAGCAAAAGACTGATGGCGTGGCAGACGAGTATTCAAGTGGATGATTTGTAACCCCGCATGAACTGGAGAGGGACCGGCCGCTTTTTGGGTTGAAGAATCGCAGGTCGAAGAATACGAAAGGAGATCGCGCGCCGACGAGTA
Organism: Fusarium sp. PT; assembly: GCA_021020635.1. NCBI lineage: Eukaryota > Fungi > Ascomycota > Sordariomycetes > Hypocreales > Nectriaceae > Fusarium > Fusarium sp. PT. The sequence goes on from JAHMRZ010000006.1 coordinate 1,905,799, forward strand.
GAGAGAGTAAAGAGAGTTCGAATTGAACAAAGATGGAAGAGGTTCAGAGTATGAGGAGGCGAAGCACAAGAGCCCAAGACGAGACGAGCCGAGCCCAGATACGGGGGATGGAAGAAGGGGATTACTATGACATCCAAGGCCCATTGGGCGGAAGTGAAATGTGGATACCTTCCAGAAGCCGCACTGTGACTAGGGTGTTTATGGTACTGTTTGAGTGCTGAAAACACAGTGTCTCAGTCTGCGACACAGAACATCAAAACTGTGGAGATGGTCTGGAGCAGTCCCGTCAGGTCGACTTAAAGCCACTACCACGGGCTCTAGCTTTGTTGATCAGTTAAAGCGAGATCCAGCCAAATATAACATAAGGGGTAAATGAGACGGAGAGCTAGTCCTTACTCCTGATAAGCAGTTGGACTGTTAATAATGCGCTGCCCGATTGATAGCCCAATTAACAACCCAATTGATGGTGTACAGTGTTGGCTGTAGCTACCTGCTAACCTTGATATTGTACGGAGTACAGCCACACTTTTCATCATGTACGAATGAAGACGCGTGTCGAAAGAAAAGCTTGGCTGAGCTAATTGTGGAGGAAAGTTCCATAATAGAATATCGAGTTTCTGCTTCAGCTAGGCATGGGTGCAGGCGCGAAAACACTGTCAGCAGGATAATTGGTTCTTCAGTATCAGAGGGGAAGTGTTGATGGTTTCCAGCAATACATCTTTCCGTGTAACACCTCAGGTTAGACTCAGTCATCGCATTTAATTAATACAGCAGAGTATCATACATTATCTGACAATGAACTTCAATCCATAAAACACTGTGTAGCAAGAAACATACCAACATCGTATTTGTTAACCATGTCGTCTCACATACCCTATAACCCCCCTTTTCTGTACCCCTGCGATAAGAAGGGATAAGGAGGTGGGGGCCTTACACTTCAGGCCAACACCACATGGCCAGCCTGGCAAGAGCCGCAGGACACATTTTGGAGAGCTCGAATTGATATACAGGGAGCTCAAGCCTCAAGCTGTTGTCAACCAAGCATCACTCACGATTGACGATTAGCGTTTGACTCTTAATTTCTTCTGTCTTCCCAAACTCTGTTACTCTTGCGACCACTGTCGTCCCGCATGGTAGCCTTTGTCAGGGATTCCTGCCGTTGACCCCACTACCTCGATATCACCGCCCTCGCTGGACAGCTTGCAACTTCAACTCTGCGCAACGCGAGACGACATACGACAAGATGAAGTTAGACGTCAAGGTTAGTTTGCTGTGTTGTTTGGGAATGTCCGGTCGTTAGCATCATGCTGGCCACCATTGGCGAACATCCCTCTGCCGCAGCTTAAACCTCCGGCTTGCGATCTGAGCTGACACGTTTCGCAATACAGCGCCAGCTTTATGCTCGCAGTGAGCGAGTCAAGGGCATTGACTTTCACCCTCACGAGCCATGGATTCTCACAACCCTTTACAGCGGTATGTTTGTGTCTGGCTTGACATAGCCAAGCTAACAGTATAGGCCACGTCTACATCTGGTCCCACGAAACCCAGCAGATTGTCAAGACCTTCGAGCTCACCGATGTCCCTGTTCGCGCCGGTCGATTCATCGCCAGGAAAAACTGGATTGTCTGCGGTTCCGATGACTTCCAACTACGGGTTTACAACTACAACACCTCCGAGAAGATCACCTCTTTCGAGGCGCACCCCGACTATATTCGAGCGATTGCCGTCCACCCCACACAGCCCTTTGTGCTGACTGCCTCCGATGACATGACCATCAAGCTTTGGGATTGGGAGAAGGGATGGAAGTGTGTGCAAGTCTTTGAGGGTCACGGTCACTATGTCATGGGCTTAGCCATCAACCCTAAGGATACAAACACCTTCGCTTCGGCTTGTCTTGACCGAACTGTCAAGATCTGGAGCCTTGGATCTTCCACCCCCAACTTCACCCTCGAGGCCCACGAGACCAAGGGTGTCAACCACGTCGATTACTACCCTCACTCCGACAAGCCCTACCTCCTTACCACTTCTGACGACCGAACCGTCAAGATCTGGGATTACACCACCAAGTCCCTGATCGCCACTCTCGAAGGCCACACCAACAATGTCTCATTTGCTTGCTACCACCCCGAATTGCCCGTCATTATTTCTGGTTCCGAGGATGGCACGATAAGAATATGGCACGCCAACACATACCGATTTGAGCAATCGCTCAACTACAGCCTGGAGCGAGCCTGGTGTGTCTCATATCAAAAGGGCAAGCAGGGTGTTGCTGTTGGTTTCGACGATGGTGCTGTTGTTGTCAAGCTTGGTCGTGAGGAGCCTGCTGTGTCGATGGACACATCTGGCAAGCTCATCTGGGCCCGCCACAACGAGGTGGTCTCTTCCATTATCAAGGGAGGAGGTATGTACAATCTGAGGGTTACTAGACTACGCTAACATTCATAGATGCCTCCATCAAGGACAACGATCCGATCTCGCTTCCCACCAAGGATCTCGGCACTTGCGAAGTCTACCCCCAGACACTCATTCACTCCCCCAACGGTCGATTCGTCGCTGTCTGCGGTGATGGCGAGTACATCATCTACACTGCCCTCGCCTGGCGTAACAAGGCTTTCGGTTCAGCACTCGACTTTGTCTGGGCTTCCAAGGAGAACAGCAACGATTTTGCTATCCGAGAGTCAGCCATGAGCGTCAAGATCTTCAAGAACTTTGTTGAGAAGCCCGGTGGCCTTGATGTTGGTTTCCAGGCTGAGCGACTCCACGGTGGTGTCCTTCTTGGTGTTACTGGCCAGGGAGGTGTCTCTTTCTTTGACTGGAACACCGGTGGTCTTGTTCGAAGAATCGAGGTTGAGCCTAAGGAAGTTTACTGGTCTGATAGTGGAGAGCTGGTGGCAATTGCTTGTGAGGACACCTTTTACGTGTTGCGATTCTCCCGTGAGAACTACGTCGACGCTGTTCAGTCTGGACAAGTCGAGGAGGATGGTGTTGAGGCTGCCTTTGAGGTTATCACTGACATCAGCGAATCGTATGTACCCTTTCGATTGTGTGTGGATTTTGCTAACAAAAAAGGGTGCGAACTGGCGAGTGGATTGGCGATTGCTTCATTTACACCAACAGCACCAACCGACTCAACTACCTTGTCGGTGACCAAACCTACACCATCTCTCACTTCGATAAGGCCCAGTACATTTTGGGCTACATCCAGCGCGACTCCCGAATTTACCTTGCCGATAAGGATGTCAATGTTACCTCCTTCGGTCTGTCCCTCCCTGTGCTCGAGTACCAGACTCTTGTTCTGAGAGAGGATATGGAGACCGCTGCTGAGTTGCTACCAACAATTCCCCAAGACCAATTGAACAAGATTGCGCGATTCTTGGAGGGTCAAGGACACAAGGAGCTTGCGTTGGAGGTTGCAACAGATCCTGAGCACAAGTTTGACCTTGCATTGTCATTGAACGAGCTTGCCATTGCTTTGGAGCTTGCTCGTGAAGCCGATGCTGACCACAAGTGGAAGACTGTTGGTGACGCTGCCTTGTCAGCCTGGGATGTTGCTCTTGCTGCTGAGTGCTTCACTCATGCCAAGGATCTTGGATCCCTGCTTCTCCTGCACTCATCAACAGGCGACCGCGATGGTTTGGCTGCTTTGGCTGCGCAAGCTCAAGAGGCTGGCTCGCACAACGTTGCTTTTTTATGCCAATGGCTTCTCGGCAACATCGAGGCCTGCACAAAGATCCTCACTGACACCGGCCGACTTGCTGAGGCCGTCATGTTCTCTCAAACTTATCAGCCCAGCTTGACTGTACCGGTGGTGCAGCAGTGGAAGGAGAACCTAGAGAAGAATAAGAAGGGTCGGGTAGCCAAGCTGATTGGTGTGCCTGGTGAGGACGATGACCTCTTTCCCGAGTGGGATGAGTGGCTGAAGCTTGAGAAGGAGGGTGGCGCAACAGAAGCCATTAATGGACAGAAGGACGAGTCTGAACCTGAAGCTGAGGCCGAAGATGATGAGTCGGAGGAGGATGATGAGTAGATGTGGACATGTGTTTTTCCAAGCAAAGGTGCTTAGATGGCTGGTGTAGAAAAGGTTTGGTCATTTTTCAGGGTTGCCATGGCATCAATGAGTATAATGAAAAGAATGCAATTACTGTATTATGCTGTGGTTATATGCTTGTGTGAATGGTTAATTGTAGTCAGATGAGGTTATTCGGACTCAATGGAGTGTCCCATGGGAGATCATCAAGGGTATGTCGGATGTCATTTTAGTCATGTTTGCTCCTCAGCACCGGCCTGTAATGACGTAAACTCCAGCTTGAAGCCTTGAGAGTTGGTGTTTATCTCAAGCGGTAGTGTCGACTAATGATTTGGAGTTGCACGATGTCCAAGCTTTTACTGCGCCACGGATTTGCGTCTTCAGCTTCACAACCGTGTAAGTCTGCATACAGATTTGGGAGGTGAAGATGATACTAGGAAATATAAAGTAAAGATGTATCTCGCACTACACATTTGGCCTCTCGATCAATTACGTAAATGACCACCATCACATTACTCTCAATACCATCACCGTAAGCAACTAAGATAAACCATTTGAGCTTCCACCAGGACATCCAGGCGTCCCATACACACCTCCAACAATCCACAAGAGCATATCAATGAGCGCCCAAAGTCCCAATCCACCCAGAGTCAACATTTTGAAAACAGCAAGCGGCCAGTGGCGAGCGTAATACTGATCAGCTCCGACAACTCCAAAGAAGAGCGAGAGGAGCATCGCGACACGTTCCTGGCGATAGCACTTATTTGTAAGTGGACGTTCGTCGAATCCGCCCCAGCTTCGGGTTTCAAGATGAGGGGTTTCTTGGTCTACTGTTGTTAGTAAGAATTTTGAGATGCAGCATAAGGGGGAGAGAGACAGACTGTTGGGATTGTGTAGGTAGAGAAGCGTGCTGCCGAGGGTGGCGATGAAAATGTAGCTTAGCATGATGGTCTTCCATTTTCGAGTTGCCAACAAGATGCCGTGGGTGAGGCCGCGACCGAGCTTTTCTGCGAGACTATTTCTGTTGTTCATTTTGTATGTAAGTTGAGATGTTGGAGTTGGAGTGAAAGAGAAGACGGGTTTTATAAGATGCGCGATCAAGACAAAGCAACTGTTGGGTTAGTCGTCTGTGGCACATATTCACGTTCTTTGTCCAGTTCAGTATCACGGCGATAGTGACTAACCTCTGATTAACGTGGTAAGTGCTGTGAGTCACGGGAACTGTGTAAGTGTCCCTGTTGTTGGTGAGACGGGTGTGGCATGAGCATGGTCATTTGAGAACAAAGAATGGCAATCAAGGATACACATTTGGACTGTACTACAGATGTGATTGTCCATCCGTAGTGGCGTTACACATAAACGGCCATCACGCTAGGTTAATGTGACGGCAAATCTCGACAAGAAAAGATGTATTGTGTATTAAAGGACCATCTACTTCAATGTCACGGCAGTCCCTAATCTTCCTCGACGTAAACTCCTTACAGAGCAGCAACGACGACACCGGCAACAGCAGCAGCGGCGTAGATGAAAGCACCCTCGCGAGCAGCACCGTTGGTCTCAACAGCACCAGCACTAGAGGTAGGAGTAGCAGCAGCATCCTCACCAGCACCAGGGGTCTTGGCGGGCTTCTCAGCAGTGGTAGCGATGATGGGAACAACACCCTCAGTGTTGGAGGCGGAGGCAGTAGCAACAGCCTTGGAAGGCTTGCCCATAACGTCAGTCGCGCAGACGGGAATGGCAGAAGCATACTGGGCCAGCTCGGGGCACTCCTGGACGGCAGAGACGATCTCGTCCTGGTACTCGCCGTACCAAGAGACGATCTTTGAGCTGTAGCTGGCGTAGTCCTTGGACAGAGACGAGGGGACGGTGAAGTCGCAGGGGTCGGTCTGGGGGTTCTCCATGAGGTCGGAGACGACGGCAGGAGGAGGAGTAGGGAGGGTCTTGTAGACGTCGAGAATGGCGCTCTGGCACTCTCCGCTGAGACCATCGACGAGACCGGCGGCGTCAGTGGGTGTGGCGGCGTCGGTGGCACGAGGGGCCAGGAGGTCGCGCTTCATGAGAGGATGAGCCATGAAGCTGTTGGCCGAGACGGCCGAGGCGAGAAGAGAGGCGAGAATGATGGACTGCATTTTGAATGGATGTCAAACGAGTGAGACTTGATTAAGGATAGAGAGTAGAGAAACACAGCCGGGGAAGTGGAAACAAGATGGTCTTTAATAGTTTGACTACACTAGAAATGTTATATTAGACTGAGCTACGCTTGGCCGACTTCCTTGGCCGACTTCCTTGGCCATCATTTATTAGTACATGCTCATTTATTTCCACTCACCGCCAGCGCCATTCCCAAGGTAGAATAACTCGAGAACCCAAGGCTTTTGCTACACTCTTAGTCCAGGGGTTTAAAGCGTAGCGTAGGCAGCTACCCGCCTGCTGGGTGTGCCATCACATTCTCCTGGTTCCTCACCTAATACGTGGATCAGCCCTACAGGCAACAGTCCAGGGTGTAACAGCTCTGAGAGAACCAAAAAGGCCTCAGCCTGGAAATGCCTTTGTTTCCTGTTTTCTTTAGTCAGGGGAGTCACAGCAAGGGAAAGAAAAGCTTGGAACATGTCATAATGTTTCGATAGTGCTTAGGCTGGACTCTTGGCACGCATTGGCGAGGGGACTGTGCGATGATATCCATGGCGATCAGGTATGGAGAAGAGAGACAGAGCAAGGACATGGATGAATACAGAGTCAATTACGCGAGAAATAGACGCATTCAATGCGATGGCTTGAGCTGGATGTCGCGGCAGTAAAGGCTCTGCCTCGTTGGTTGTGACCCAGGTGATGATTGATCATAAATGAGAATGCGCTAATACGGCAGTAGCACCATCCTCTTGGCTGAGTGGCTTGCTTTTCTACCCCTGAATTAATTGCCCGAAATTAACAGGTACAGCAGCTGAGGCGCTAATAAAGCCGGCATTTATTCCCGACTTGCATCTTTGCTTGCCCTTTCACATATTAATGTAGTAGCATTTATGGTAACTCGTGTCTTGGAATACAGTTGACCTAATCCTTATCATCGCTAAGTGAAACACAATCCTTAGAATAACAGGGATTACTATGTAGAAACTAAAAATTATATGGAGTATCAAGATCCTTCTCGTCATAGATACAATCCTTCAATCCAACCTCATTTTCACACAACCCTTTCCACCAAAAACCCACTGTAACCTGCTCAAGTGCACGTTCCGAACCCGCTTTGACACCCCGTCCCACAGTGATCGCTAGAGCTCCCACACCAGTTCGCCCTCGAGCAGCACGGATCGGGATTGGAACACGTCGCGCCCCCGAAGGCGGCCCCGCACCGGCCCCGCGTGCTACTCGTCGGCTCCGGAAGTCCCGGCTCCGACATGCCACTGCAGGTCCCGAAGACCGGCTGGCAACCCCTCCCGCAGTGATCGTCCGTAGAGCCGCACCATCCCTTCTGCGAGCAGCACGTCTCGCCGTTTGGCTCGCCCCTGCACGTGGCGCCGCCGTGTCCTGAGCCGCACCGGCCGTTGGTCGTGGCGGGGAAGGTGGCCGAGCTGGTGGCCGAGCTGACGACCGACGACGACGACGACGGGTCGCTGGAGCTTACCTGGCGGTACCAGTTTGCTTTGGGGTCCTGCAGACACTCGCCGACGGTGACGGCGGAGAATTGGTTGCGGTTGAGCGACTTGAGCATGTACTCTGTGAGGTTGTAGACGCTCTGGTAGACGGGGTCGTGCTCGATGTGCAGCCACGTGTTGGAGCTGGGACTACGGCCCTCGACGGTGCTGTCCCAGATCTGCTTGGATGTGCTGATGGTGTTTGGACTATCGTGAAGATAGCCCTCCGTGTCGAGGTTGAAGTACGTCACGTGGTAACCCAGCTCGCCCAGCCATGCATCCGTGGTGGCATTGCTGGCTGAGTACGGGGGACGCATGTACGTGGGAAAGTAGCCGAGGATGTCGGAAAAGGCAACCTCGTTAAAGATCATCTGGTTCCAGAACTTGGCACGGCTGAGCGTTGTAAGACGCTGATGAGACCAGGTGTGGCTGGCGATTTGATGGCCGTCTTTGATCATGCGGCGGATGAGACCAGGCCATGGGGTGGCTGGGTCGTTGATGGCGCCTTTACCAAGGTTTCTACCGGTGATGTAGAAGGTAGCTCTGGCGTTGTATTGCTGCGAGTGTAAGAGACTATACTGACTTGGGTGTTATGTGTTGCTTACTTGGAGGAGATCAAGAAGGTCTTCGGTGTAAGTGTATGGTCCATCATCATACGTCAAAGCAATGTCGCCATTGTGGCTGCACCGGTAGATTGCCTGGCCATACGGAATACCGCCAACCTTGGGCCGAGCAATGTCAATAGTATCCGGCCCAGTAGGACGAACATTTGCATCGCAGCCAGGTCCGTACTCAATCTGGCATGAGGGAGCAGAGCAATAGAGATATCCTGTTCCGCACCATCTAACATCATATTAGACCAAGACCTACTCAAGAGCGGATACAACTTACCCAGCACTAGAGCAGCATTCATTATTCTCGCAGACACCCCCAAAGCCCGTACCGCATCGTCCTGCCTGACGTTTCTCAACACCAAGCAAAGAACGCCAACTAGGACTTGCAACAACAGAGCCCGCCAAAGAGGCGACAAGAAATACAAAAGAGCCCTTCATAATGACAGTATAAACGAATGACTGTAACGAACGGATGCCTATCAGTGGTAGGCTTGATGCGAACGGCTGGGTGTTGGCCGTCGCAGTCCCATCTTATATACCCCTTCCTATCACGTCAACGCCATTGACCATGAAAATCTTACCGCATTGTCGCAACACTTAAGCAATATTGCGGCGCAAGCCAGCTTATGGTGTGGGTTGCACGGCATGAATGGCGTTCTAAAAAAGATCAAGATCGGCTAGGAAGCTGATATATCGGCAGAGAAATTGAGGCCCTCGAATATCCAAGCAAGCCTCATCCCAGCATTCCCTATATCCTCACCAATAAGCAAAAAGTAGTTAATTGTTCATAAAAAATCCGGCAGCCGTACTATTCGATGATCGGCTTATCAACACGTGTCACAAGGGCTTTCTGCTGTGTCTGAAACAGTTTATCCTCGGAGCGTTTTCTTTTTGCTTATGCATATGCGGCTGAGAAAAGCAAAAGAATACGAGGCACCGGGTCTCAACGTTGTTTGTGGATTGGTTGCGAGTATGCAGAGTGATGCAGAGCCAGGGATTGTGCATGCATAGATGACATGCGGGACGATAATGAGTTGTCCGTCAGCCAGCCGAGGAGATTAACCCAGGAGAAAAGATCGATGGTGAGATTCTGAATGAGGCTATAGGTTCAAGTGTCGTTGAATTGGCGCCGGTGGGTAGGACAGGACTTAAGGTTAAGTCAATAAGGTTGTACCTTGCATCGCGTAATAAAGTTAGGCTTTGGCTGTCGGGAGGTAATTGATGAGGATGATTGGAGGAAAGTTTGATGCATATTCGTGTTGCATTGGTTATGGTCACATAAGCAACGGTCTATAATCCCTGACGTTGGTCAGACTACGAATCACGGAGAATAAACAGTGCAGGTTATAAATGTAGCCTCAGGCTTAGATCAATTATGATATGATATCAAGATATTAACATTATGTACGAAGGACAGCTTCCTCTGCTCAAGCACTAGCACTAGCACTGGCGCGCTCGGTAGCCTCGCCGGGCTTCTCGTTCTCCACCAAGTTCTGCTGGTCAGTGAGCTTGGGGTTACGCAAGCACAGAGAGAAAGCGATAAGAGGGATACACAGGCAGATACCAGTGATAGTAAGTAGACGCTGCACGTGCTTGTAGGCGTCGATCATGGCATCGCGCTCCGAGGATCCAACGGGGAAGTCGAGGATGGCGGAAAGAGGCTGCGTGTAGGTGTACATGGCAAGGGTGTCGTTCCCGAATCCCTCGAAGCTCTGCGCCAGACGCACGGGGAGGACCTGCGTCCAGATGGCACCTGAGACGGCGTTGCCAAAGGCCGAGCCCACCTGGTACAGGGCGAGGTACAGACCGGTCATGACGGCGAGTCTCTCGTGGGTGACATAGGCCTGGAGGGAAGCCTGCGCGGGGTACGGGAACATACCACCCGCGATACCGAGGAGGATCTGGGCGCCGATTACACCGGACTTGTTGGAGCTGCTGGGGTCGCCGCGGTAGCGGATGAGCAGACCGAAGGCGACGAGGAAGAGGCACGTGCCGGCGACGATGAAGATCTTGAAGCGGCGGACCTTGTACACGATGAGACCGAGGATCGTGCCGGTGATGACACTGGCGAAGGAGTACAGCGACTGCACTCTGGTGGAGGCCTTGATGCTGAAGTTGAAGGAGACTTGGAGGACGGTGTAGAGATAGTCGCCCTGCATGGTCCAGGCGAAGTTGAGCATACACGCAATACCCATGGGAGCCCAGACGGAGCGGTCTTTCATGTGGTGGAAGGGAACCAAGGGGTGAGGCGCTCTGAGTTCCCAGATGACAAACACAGGGATGCAGACGAAGCCAACGACGAGAGGAGCGATGACCTGAGGATCGGACCACTTGCTCTCGAAGCCACCGGCGATGGTCAAGGGGACGAGAAGCAGAGCAAAAACAGCGATCAAGAGAATAACACCGATGATGTCGAGCAGCCAGAAGAGCTCGACGGCGAAACTCTTGAGACCAAGCTGCTGGAAGGAAGATCGGTAGCCGACGAGATGGCCCTGCTTCTTGGCGCGACGACTAACAACGAGGAGACTAATGATGAGAGGCAGGGCGCAGACGGGGTAAATGATGCACCACATGCCGATTCCCCATCGCCAAGTCGTAGCAGCTAGCACAGCTTCCGTGACATCGCCGCTGACCCAAGTGTTGATGATGAAGGGCAGAGCGGGGATGTAACTGAAGAACAGACGAGATCGGACCGAGGTGATATCTCCGATGATGACCTCAACGAGAAGCAGGATCATGGTGTAACCAATCTGGTAGATGACCGCACCAGCAGAGTAAGTATCAAGGTTCTGCGACGCAGCCTCGATAACCGTACCGATGGTGTAGAAAAACACCGAGATGCAGATAAGTTCGACACGACCAAAGACATCGGCGATCTTTCCAGCCGTAGGTTGAGCAGCAGCCGCAATGACCGCACGGAGGGTATTGACCGACGACTGCAGCGAATGCTCCTTGAACTCATTCAGCGCCGAGGGCTGATAAGCATAGCGAACAGTGCCATCAAGACCGTAAGCATAAGCGATCAAAAAGACACCAAAGAAGATGAAGATGCGGTCCGTAAAAGTGATGACCTCAGACATGGCCTTGATGCGCTGCACACCAGGCGAAGTGATATCCCTAACGGCCTCAGCCGCAGTACTGGGGACTTCATGACCGTGGTCGTTGCCAGGAGTCTTTGAAGACTCCTGCTCTTTAGTAAAAGGCGACATGATGAATGAAAGCTCTCAGCTATTATTAGCGAGAGGAGAGGAAAAGGTTCATAGCTGGTGAGATTGAATTGGGGGGGGGGGACTGCGGGTTAAAAAGTGCAACGACCAACCACAAAAGATCCACTCAGATTGATTAGATAACTTAAAAGGATGCCGTTTGACGCCGATGCAGACTTTTTTTCTTTTCTTTCCGAGAAGTGGGCGTCATGCGACCTTTTGGAAACGCTAATAATTAGCGCTTTCAGGGACGGGGGGATGATGAAGGTGGCGGATGGCGATGATGTTCTACAGAGCCTACAGAGCCTACACAACATTCGTTACACTTGAACAGTTGATTCAAGGCTTTTTTTTTACTGGCAGAGCAATAACAAAGCTTAACGCTTTACCGTCTCGTATCTGTTGCAAACTCTCCCTCTGGAAATATAAGCTCTCGTATCGAACCTCACTCGCCGAGCTCGGCCGATGGTGGACCAACTCAGTAAAGGGTCTTGGCGTTAGTCAATCAATCAGGAAGTGAGCCGATGCTAAATTCCCCCAAACTCTTCTGGGGATGAAGCATGGTTACAGGGTGGTTAAACAGCTGCCTGGACCTGGGGGAATAATGCGGACAAATGGATTGGAATACAGACGGCACCGCCGATGCTTCGTCCGCACGAGGTATCGCAACAGGAAGTGATCGTCAAAGTCGGAGCTGTCCGCAATCGAATCAACGGTTACATCGTCTTTGATCTTCACACATCCACTCTTTCAGCTTTTGGTGATAACCATCGCCTCTTGCTATCGTTCGTGCAACGTCGCTCTTTGGTCCACTCGGTAACTTTAACCTCCCAAAAATGAGGGTCCTCCTCGCCTGACAAGCAACACTTCTGAGTAACGATTTGTTAACAGCTCACGAATGACAAGACTGATTGATAACACGCCACAACAATCCCTCTTAGACCACGGCGGAACATTCGGCTTCAGCTTGCGCAACCCCATCTAATTTCCTGTACCTCGCGGAGACGATTCTTAATCTGGCCATCATCCCACGTCGTCGGGTCTCAGCACAAGGCTTGGCTACCGACAGCTGAGGAAAAAGTTTTGCTAGGGACTCCACAGCAGCGTGATGAAAACGGTCTGGAATGTGGTTTTGGTGACATGTGAACGGACATTAGGAGTTTATTCCTGAGATGGACCCTGGGGGCTTCGGGAGAGACACGAATCGGGTGGGTTAAAGCCGGAGTGATGGAGCATTGGTGGATCACGGTGTTTGTGCATGAGGTAAATTATTGATGCTTGAGTACTGATCTGATAATACTCACGATCACGAAGCCTCGATGTTGCCCATCTAACCACCTGGGCCGATCTTCGCTGCGTAGCATCAAAAACCATCGTAGATCCGTACAAGGTGAGACGTCAATCGCTTCACCATCACGAGATCAGCCGCTGCTTGGGTCAAAGCTGGTCTCATTTTTCTGGATAAACAAGGAATGTATTCCTTAACCAATACATCTCTAGTTCTCGTGCCCAGGCGTTCGTCTCAGGCCTGCATTCCACATGCAGCCACATGCATCTTGTCTAATCTTATCTGATCCATCAGCCCACCATTCCGCGATCGGAATTGACTTTCATTCACGGCGCTACTGGAGCTGGTTTCATTCTAGGTGTTAGATAGCATGCCGATTTTAATTCTGTGACGTAAGAATTTGGGCAGAATTCATGTAAACTGAGCCAGCACTTTGCCGAATATCTTTTGACTTTATCAGTCAAGTGGGAGACTCAATTGTTGCAACGCTCGGCTACCCTGTGGCATCCAAACCTGTTCACTGATCACATCTAGTAACCAGCAACTGATTTCACTGACATTTCCATGACCTAGTGTTTTGGTACCCGATAGTAAATATAAGCCTTGGTGGAAGAATGTAGCTCACCAATCGGCCCCCGAGCTATGCCACTCCATCATCAAATGCTTTGCTACCTTCCTGGTCAATCCAGTCATCAACTGATATCGACATTTCTTTCTTGGGCGCATATCAAATCCAAGGAACTTATAGGTAAGGAATCGTCTCTATTGCCACGCTACGCTCCGGTTAGTCTGGAAGGTTGATGTACGAGTATCTACCCTGTAACAAATACCAGGCAGTAGCTGGGCTGCAATAGAAAGCACTGGTATCGTCATAACTTTAATCATCCTGAGTGAGAACTAGTTGGAGTACTATGCTGCATATTGTTGTTCATATCGGATTGCGAAGAGGATGTTGAGAGACTTGGAAAATGGTTGGCTGTAAATGAACAGAACCAACACATCCATTCGGACAGCTGGAAACGAGCTGCACTGGCAACCATAAATGAGTGTAGTATATGTAGACTAATTATTTAAATGCCGTTTATAACTTTATTCGGGAAGAACACATCATCATCAGCACATATGTAAACTAGCAGCTCGAACAGGCTGACTTGACAGGAGACTAGGTTTGGCGGGTGGACAGGCACGTTGAATTAGGTACGCAAAAAAATAACGGATCGGTGCATCAGAGAAAGCCTTGAGCATTACGAAAGCAGAAAAACTTTGACATCACTGGAACATCTAAGTAAAGAAGTCTGCAGTCTTGGGTCTTGAGAGATGGTGTTGAGAATCACGAATTCACCCGATTGTGCAACTCATTTTGGACGATAATGTACTGATTTCCTAGGCGTGTGATAGAAACGCCAGTAGAATGAAAGTTCAAGCTATATACAATGCAGATATATGATACTGTTGGAAGAATATGCCAAACTAGACAGCGCTGCAGGCGGTTTAGTTGACAGAGAGGCTGTAGGCAGAAGTAGCAAAGGTGCAGTCGGAACCTGCAAACATTAGCTTTGGACAAAACCCCAAAAGATAAAAACTTACCGACGAAAGGCTCAGTACCGGCCTGGAAGCTGGTGGCGACGTAGCTGCTGGGAACGCCCTGGCTCTTGGTGAGGTAGGTGAGGAAAGGAAGAAGATCGCCCTGGAAGTTGCCCTGGTTCTGGGTAGCGACGAAAGAGTACACAGTGGTGTCGCCGTTGGGGCCTCGGAAGAGCTTCCACGAAGCGCCGTTGATGGTGAGGGTAGCAAGAGGAGTAGATCCGTGGTCGGAGATGGGTCCGGCACCGCCGTAGCTACCAACCCAGATCATGATCTCGTACTTGTTGTTGGCACCAACAGAGGGGGCGAGCCAGAGATCGTAGGCAACATCCGAGACCATGTTGGTACCGGTGTATCGCCAGGTCCACTTTGTAGGAATGGACTTGATGGCCGAGATCTTCTTGTTGATGTTCTCGAGAGCAACGTTGGAGTAGGACTTGACGTGGATGTTACCACCAGCCCAGCTCCACTTGGTAGACCAGGAGAAAGAACCGCTCTTGTAAGAGTTGAAGGTGGTGCACTGGGATCCAGAGGTAGCCTCACCACGGCCCCAGTTGTTGTGGTAGACGGTGTATCCAGCAGTCTGGACAGAGCCGAAAGAGTCGCACCAGGTGGTGGCGCGCTTGTCGAGGGTCTTTGAAGGAGTGGTAGGCGTGGCAGAGACCACAGCCAGAAGAGCTGAGACGACACCGAAGAACTTCATGATGAAAGATGTAAGAAGAAAAGTAATAGGGCTGAATGAATGGAATGTAGAGAAACTGGAGAAGCAGCAGAGAACATCTTGGCAGAAGGTGTTACTTATAGCATCCCAAGTATAGAGTTGAGCAACCGTGCCCCCGGAAATTGATCAACAACCTGAAACTCCAAAACGGACAAGAATGTCGAATCTGGTAAAGTGAGGCCCCATCAAGTGCCGACTACCGCGCATTTGGCTAAGAAAATCCACCAATCAGGGCTAACGTTTAGTTCTCCCAGCAATAAAATACCGTCCAGGCTTTATGCGCGTACTCGGTAGTTTGTCCGACGAGACCATTTCGGACGGTGACGAATACAATTGGAGCATAGTCATGCTTATTTAGGAACATTCGGAGCCACCGGATTGTAGGAGGAATAGGTAATTATATCCCTTTCGTATAACCAGTCAAGGGGCAGTATAACGTGTCTCGTGTGCAGGCGGAATACGAGGTATCTAAAATGTCCCAAATGTTCAGCTAAAGGACTGTTTCTCTGGATCTGGAGTCAATCTCATACCTTTCGTCAATGAGTGGATGGTGAAAGGTGATCGAACTGACGCAGTGAGAGTGAGAAATATGATGAAAACCTTTGTGAGTCACTAGTAAGAAAAGTGCTCGGCTAGTTGATGGGATAGTAGGTAAATATAAGACGTTTGCAACGATCGGAAAATGGCGTATAACTTGGGAAGAGCTCTCGCTTGCATAGAAAAGGACTCAATTTTTCCATCTGTGGTCAGTCATCGAGAGTTCATGGTCGCTGCCAGACGATCCGAGCAATCCAAGTATTAAGATTAAGATCAAGAGCGGGGACGAAATAATATCCCTACTCTTCACCTGCGATTGTTTCGTCTCGAAGAATTACGAGTCGAATTGTCAGTAAAGAGCAGTCAGATCCGCGATGCGAACGGCCTGCACTACCCGGAAAACTCAGGTAACATACTTCCAGTTGTTGGTGGATCAAACGAACCACAGTGCACTGAAGTTTATGAACTTGACCTAGCTTCAAAATCGACTTTGTAAGCCCGGTATGTACCTGGAAGTTAATTCCACAATCCAGTCCATCGACCGTCATGGTGACGAGTAAGCTGGGTTGAGCTATTCTGGTTGTAAGTTCTACCTATATAATGACAAAGGCACGGCAACAAAAACACCAACTCCGCGAGCCTTTATGTGCTACAAGACTGTCATATCAGCCGTCTAAATATCAGATTTGGTACAGCAGATCGCAGCCGCTGGATTATAGTTCTGTGCAAAAGTTCTGACAATAAGCTAAATACCAAATATATAACAATACATAGATAAATTATAAATAAATCATAAAACTCTATATAATATTATTAGGAGATTATATAAGATTATATAAGATTATATAAGATTATAAAAGATTATATAAGATTATATAAGATTATATACATTAAATAGAGTTTAGTATAATTTACAAAAGATTATATAAAATGCTTAAAGAAAAGAGGAAGTTATCAGAACTTTTGCATGCCTACTGGACTTTACCTGCCGGATCCTTTGGTGTCTCAAGTCTGTATCCGCATTTTTACTGGCGAGTGGGCAAACAGAACCTTCCATTGAATGCGCTCCGACAAGGCCTGCTGATGTGATGCAAACGATATCTCTAAAGAACTTACGGGTATGAACTGCTTACCTCTCCAGCGGTAGACTCTGTTGTACAAAAAATGAATTACACTCACAGTTGAGAGCAATGAAAGAAATTGCATTAAACAACACACTCACTGTTATTATGATCATCAGGTTGTAGGGAAATTGCCGAGAAGAGTAGTATCTTTCAATATTATTCACGCCTCTTGGACTCGATCTGTTGCATAAGACAACAGGTTGTGGTTGTCATCTTATTTGTGGTACGACGCTTACTGAACAGGCAAGCTCTGCGAGGAGTACTAGAGACAAGACCAAGGTGCGATGACTCACAGGTCTCACTTCTAGTTGCTGATATGCATCTCAATCGTATTTGATTGCCTCCTAATTCACTTGCATGACCTGTCGATCACTATTGCTTCCTGCAAAATGTACGCGCGAGCCAATCGGGATAAAGAATCGTGCTTGGCCGCTAGTGAGTCGGTCGTGAGTCGGTCGTGAGTCAACAAGATCTCTGACTGCAGGTAGCCTGAGCTTACAGGGTAGAGCCAATCGAACTAGTTATCTAATGTCATGGTATTACTTGTGCTACGACTTGATGTTGGATATCTTTTCAAGTATTTAAGACTGGTCAACTCGATTTGAAGAACAAATCTCAGACTCCGCATCATCAACCCCTCACTATCAAAATATTCTCCCTTCATCATGACCAACTCATCATTCGACAAAAATCTAGCTCAAGCCATCTGTGATCTCGAGGTCCCCAAACGACTACAAATCTCACCCGACGGCCACAAAGTGCTCTACTCAACGTCTCTCCTCGCCTCTCAGCGCAAAGCAAAGAACTGCGTCTCAACACTATGGCTTGCATCTAGCACGGAAGCAAACTCGTCGAGAAAATTGACATCAGGTCTTTTCAACGACACCAATCCAACTTGGCATCCTAGCGGTACTCAATCGGCATTTTTGTCAGACCGTGCGAAGCCGGGTGAGAGTTCGGCTATTTGGCTTATGCGTTTGGACGGTGGAGATGCTATTTCTATCACGTCAACGGATAACGCTGAGGATATTGAGACGTTCAAGTTTTCACCCAATGGAGAATCTATTGCATATGTCTCGCCTGATGAGAAGAGTCAAGATCTGAAAGAAAAAGATGAGAAAGAAGAGCCTGACCCTGAAGTTTGGGGCGAGCGATGGGAGTATGCGAGGTTGCGGCTTGTCGATGTGAAAAGTCAGGAAACCAAGGTCCTTGTCGGAGATGATCAACACGTTGGTGAAATCGCGTGGAGCCCGGATGGGAAATCTCTGGTGTTTTTCAGCACTGAGAATTCTGACATCGAAGAGCCCATGCTGACAGGCACGACTATATCCACCGTCAACGTTAACAACGGCGCGGTCACCAAGTTATGTACGGTCATGAATGAGCCATATGACCTTACCTGGGCACCGGATGGTCAGATCTACTTCATCACTGGTACACCCAGCGACAAAGATGCCGGAGGGAGATCAGTCTACAAAATTGAACCCAAAGCATCAGAGACTGATTTTGTCAAAGTTTCCTGTGGCGTGGACGATGACGCCGCAGGACTTGTCGTTGCAGGCGGTAAACTGCTGGTAAATCGAGCTGTCAGACTCGTCGATATCATCAGCGAGTTAGGTGGTGAGGATATCTTCAAAGAGAACGAGGAGCTCTGGGTATGGGATGTCTTTATGGACTCAGAGACCAACAAGACAATCCTCGTGGCTGGCTTATCCGATTCCAACACACCTTACGATGTGTTTATTATGGAAGCAGGCAAGGATAGGATCAAACTCTCCAACCACGGCAAACCGGTTCAAGATCATTCTTTCGGTACTTGCACCGTTCTCACCTGTCAATCCGCAGATGGAGAAGTTGAGCTAGACGGTCTATACCTAACTCCAACCTCCAAAGCAGTTGACGGCAAACCTGCCCAGCCCTTACCAACGTTCGTTTTAATCCATGGGGGACCTACGAGTCGTGACTGCGATAGTTTCGACGCAACGTGTTTCAACTGGGCTCCCTATCTCTTGACTCAGGGCTATGGTGTGCTTCTCCCTCAGTATCGCGGCTCAAGCGGCCGTGGTGAGAAGTTTGCCTCATACAGTATGGGTGGCCAGGGAAAATATGACTACGCCGATGTCATTTCCATCACAGATAACGCCATCAAGAAAGGCTTCGCAGATTCAAAAAAGCTCATGGTTGGCGGCTGGAGTCAAGGCGGGTTGATTACCTACATCTGCAGCGTACGAAACGGTCTCCACGGTCTCGGATGGCGCTTCAACGCGTGTGTTGCAGGGGCAGGAGTATGTGACATAGAGAGCCTCGTCATGACAGCTGACCTCGGCTCAACTTACGAACGTGAACTGGCCGGCGGGGAGACGACTTGGACTCTTCACAAGGAGGATACAACACGCCGACAGGGAAGTGCATTGTGGGAAGTTTTTGGTGCAGTGGAGCATACTCGTCGAACGGGCGAGATGGTGATTCCGCCGATGCTGATTCTACACGGGGAGCAGGATGTGAGATGTCCGTTTTCACAGGCTGAGGGATTTCGACGTGCTTTGAGGGAGCATGGATTACCGTGCGAGTTTGTGAAGTATCCAGGCGAGGGGCATAGTATTGAGCAGCAGCGGTTTTGGCTGGATATGCTTGAGAGGATGGGGAGGTGGTGTGAGATGTATATTGGAGGTGGAGGGACTAAGTTGGCTATTAGATGAGGGTATCTTAGGGTTGATAGTCTGAGATCTCAATGATGAGATACAGATTTGAGCTATAAACCGATCGATGAAGGGAAGGGTTCGCTATTTTATTGATGGATGAGCTACGACTTTACTGGTTAAATCGAGGAAAGTTGGTTGATCAAATAGACATCCACTCTGGTCATGGACCTTTCGTTCGAGGATGTAATTGGACAGCGCGTATGATCTGTGGACATCTCATGTAAGCGTCAAAGCGATTAGGCACCAAGTTCATCTCAGCAATGAACTATAAGAAGCGTCTTCCCAGTTCAACGGATGAAATCAATCCGACAAACCTGACAATCCTACCAAATCTCCAAGACCTTATAACGCTTCTAACCCATTGCTGTCATGACCACCCACCAAAGCATCTCAACCCCTTCCAAAACAATCGATGAATTCCTCCATCGCCATCCCGAAGTCCAAACCGGACCACAAGCCAAAGCTGAACTTGAAGCCATCCACGACAAAGGCGACACCTTCTGCGAGATAAGCAAAATCTTCGATAATACCATTCTACATCAAGACTACGACGGAGATTCCCGAAAGCGTGTTTTTGCATTCGCTTTGGTGGATGACGCTGAGGCGCTGGCGCGATATAAGGAGGATGCGGGAGCCGAGAATGTTACGTGTGAGTGTAAGATCGGAGGACAGGGAGGGGCTGAGCATCATCTTCATGAGAGGATTGTGGTGGTGCAGGAGGCAGAGTGTGAGAAGCACAAGGAAAGAGATGAACCGGATCCGGATTGTTCTGCCTGTTGGCCTGTTTGGAGTGGAAGCAATTGTCAGTGGTGATCTTCATTGAGTATATGTAGATCATGCATTGGCAACCTCGATACTCCGTAGTTGGAGCCAATCATTGTAATCTTTTAAAATAAATATTAATAAAGTTTATAATATTTCAGATAAAATAAATAATCTTATATAAATATTATTAATATTTAGTTTGAAAGTTATCTTGGTGGCAGTCTTGTATTTTATTCCCCCCCAGCTTGGCAAATAACAGCACCAAGAACTCTTTCCCTCTTATACTTTTCTTGTGGAACGTGATACACAGTCATGAGTCATAAATTTACTTTCGTATTATACCTGTGTTCGTGTCGGCTTATTCACTTTTCGCAAGCTGGCAGCAAATAAAGCTAGATGACAGCCTGTCTAGTCTCTTATCTTTGGCACTCTGGCGCTCCCAATCTGTCGTCCCCTAAACTAAACCCCAAAATATCTTGAAACGTGCTAATATTAGCGCAGTCCTAAGCAGTCTAGGCAGTCTAGAAGCAAATCTCGCCCCCGTCAAAGCTTCTAGCCTAACAGTGGACCACGTGGGGACTCCCAGTGCTAATCAGCAACATCCAAGCAGAATTTTCATGATAGCTTCATATCGCCCCGGAGTTAGACCTATTAAGGTAGCGCGCCACCCACTATTCCCACGCTTTAGGATAATTTTCCTCACCTTCTTTTTCTTCTTTTTACATTCTTCTCCGCAGTCCACGAAAATAAACACCTTTCTTTGACGATAAGATGAGCACCCTTGCGCTGCCTTCGAGCAGCTTACCGCCTTTGTTCACCCTGACTAAGCTCGCTGAAACAGACGTCTTCAACGCCTTGGGCTACTTGGCGGCTATTTACTGTCCGCTTTCGTTTCCGTTTTCGTTGCAGCTTGATAAGAAACATTCGCTTGTTGAGCCTGTGGATTCTGGATATACTTCTGAGAATGAAGATGGCGACGAGGAGCAAACGCCTGCGACTATCCGTGCTGATCCATACGAAAGGACGTTCACTGAGCGCTGGTTGACTGGTTTCATTTCACGTGCCGAGAGTCTCCCGATATTTAATTCCGAAGAAACGAGCCAGCGTGCTCTCGATCAGGCGGCGTATATCTTCGAATCGCTCTTCGCAACCGCTTTGGATGAAGATGACCAGAACTCACCTTTCATGAGACAATTTTCCTTCGAGACGCTCATCCCAGGACATGAAAAGCAGCAGATCCAAGTTCAGCTCAACGACGGACTTGCTGGAACAAACGACACAGATTTCGAAGACGTTGGCCTTCAAAGTTGGGGTGCTTCCATCGTCTTCTCAGACATGATGTGTTCGACACCGGAACGCTTTGGTCTCACAGATCTCTCACCGACTTCACACAACCGAATAATCGAGCTCGGTGCTGGCACTGGGCTTGTGAGCCTTGTCCTGGGAAAGCTGATTCCCGCACTGGGTATCAAAGACTCTAGAATCATCGCTACAGATTACCACCCAGCTGTTCTTGACAACTTGCAATCCAACATTGCAATCAACTACTCGGAAGACACAATCAAACCTATTGAAACATGCCCCCTCGACTGGGCAGACTTTTCACGAGACGCTCCGTTCGACGTCCCCGCCACGATGCTTTTCGCAACAGATGTAGTTTATGCCCCCGAGCACGCCTGCTGGCTCCGCGACTGCGCCACGCAACTCCTCTCAGACAATGGAGTTTTCTGGCTCCTGGTTACAATAAGACCGAATGGCAAGTTCGCCGGTATTGGCGATACTGTGGAAGATGCTTTTACGGCGGCGGATCGACCTTGTGGCAGAACAGGACAACAACTTGATATTTTGCAGCGCGAGAAGCTCAATAAGCTCAGTGGAGTAGGACGTGGGGATGAGAGTCATTATGAACTTTTTAGAATTGGTTGGGCTTAGATTTGACATAGATAAGGATAGATGAGGGATGCATGGCGGTGCTAATGCTATGATAGAATAGATGGAGGGTAGACTTCTGGTAATCTTAGACGACAGCATGATAGACATGACGATAGACTTACGAGACTTCACAATAAAAACACGATGCTTGATAAAGATCCTTCACTCAGAAACCATGCTTGATGAAATGCACTTCACTCAAAGTAAGTTGCTGACCACGATGTGGATTTGTGAACCAAGACAGCCAAAGTTTCAAATTGACTGAAGGCAATAAAAAGTTCTAACCAACAAGGTATCTGTCTCTATTACGTGAGAAAATAAAAGCTAGCAATCAATCTAAGCGCCCTATGCAAAATGAAGCACACTCCCAACAGTGCACGTATCGGAAGACGCTGTACGCAAAGTGGCTCCAATAATTAAACGACAATGTGTGATGGTTTGGTTCCAACCACTCTCATCGTGGAAGACTCGCGCGTCTGTCAACTCTGTCATTCAACCACCAGCCCATGCACATCAGCGAGAATACGCGCATCTAAACCTCCTATTTCACCTATTAGCTATCACATCCACATCAAATTGCGAGGGAATACCAACCTTCGCCTTGGCCGCGGCAACCCTTCTCTTCTTGGCCAGGGTGTTAAAGTAAGTTCCCAAAAAGAACCCAACCATGCTGAAAAACGGTGCCCAAAACTGAGGAGGCACAAACGCCTTTGCGAAACCCAGCAGCACTGGGTACAAGGCGCAGTTGGCCGTAGTCATGGGCACAAGTCCACCTTTGACTGCTGCGCGGACTTGCTCGACGGTACGCGCACCGGCGATGAGGGCCATGGATGCTAGATACACGGTGTTCTGGATAGGGAAGATCTGCGAATCATCAGCGTCTATCACTCTCGATAGCTCAAGGCCAGCATACAAATATGTAGGTTAGCAGAGTCTGCATTAGCAAAACCCCGGCGCCCGATCGGCCTGCAAACTTCTTCTGAAGCGTGCCGTTGAGAAGATGTGTTAACGGCGCGCTCACAAAAGCGCCGTAGAAAGCCATCTGGGGTACGCGAGACGTGAAAGTAGGACCGTGTCCATCACGTCCATAAGCCAACCACGACGCTATGATTTCCGTCAAAGCCATCAAAGAGCCCGAAGTGTACATTTTTGTCTTGAGGGGCTTTATCTGGAGCTGTTTCACGTATGCCTATGCGCGAGTGAGCATTATGTACGCCGATAAGAAAGGGGATACATACAGTCAGGAGGGCTTTTGGCTCAAGGCCAGTTTTGCCGCTGGATTTCGCTAAAGATGCCATCGTAGCTGGGTTTGTGTATAAGATTGGTTATGAGATGCGCGCGTCGTAGGTCACTGGAACTGAGGTGAGACGTAGAGCGAGATGATAGGGAAATGTGTCTTTGATTACGATGTTGGAAATTAGAGGTGCCTGAGGCATGTCGCTAGTAAATGAGCCGAGTACATCAGCCGCCGGCCGCCTCGGTCCGAGCTTGCGGAGTACTCCGCTCTCCGTCTTTTAAGATGCCTAGGTAGAGATGACTATGGGGTTCGTTGCCTGACGGCGAATCGAAGAACGTTTTTTAACGAATGAGAAAATAAGAGTATGAATATTTGAAGCTACTGCTGTAATAGAAATATTATGAAGCACACACGAAGACTGCAAAACGAATTAATTGTCTCTCATCTGCCCCGAGGTAAGCTAATGCGGGGGTGGATCAAATATTTCAAGGGGGGCTCCGTCGACTCGGTTTCATGTTTTCTTTGTACCAGGCTTGTTCCTCCTTCGTCTTGTCCTTATAGATCATCCATCCAGTCAGTGGTCGAACACCAATGAGAACCGGCTCAGCAACTTCTTCGCCTTCATCAATTAAAGTCCTCTCTTTGGCCATATCCACGCCGCAGTCGGAATCCGGAATTCCCTGTATACCAATAGAGCCAGCCAACATAGTGCAGGGGTACGTCTTCTTACCCTCTTTCACTCTTACGGGAAGATTGACAAAACCAGCTGGTATATCCTCTGTTTCAATTTTGATGCAAGTCTGCCAGTCAGGCATAGTATTGTCTCTGTCTGACAATGAGGTCGCACCCCAATGGGCAACTCCTTCCTCGGACCAGTAGCAAAATGTCGTGATCCAGCCTGACACAGTGGTAGAGCCTGACATACTTCGCTCATTGATGATAGAATTCCAGAAGGGTTTTAGCTCTGGGTTGGTCGGCTCTGTGAAAGAGAGGATCATGCGTCGAAGAATAGGTCGCAACATATCGGCGAATACACATGCCTCGGCACCCATTTCTTCCAGCCTGTCGAGACGCTTCAAGATGTCTTCGTAATCGCTGACCTCTCCGAGGAGAGTTACAAAGGGGATGCCACATGCCAAACGGCAAGTGTACGAAAAGTACTTTTGCATTGCGCCCATGAAGAGCACTGAGCCTACCACTCGATCTGACTTGGTGGTTGTAGAAAATGAGGGTAGAATCCAGTCACGAAGTTCTGGATCCTTGACATTCTTCGAGATCTCCTCAGCCATGAACTTCGCAAACACGTCATAGATCTGAGAGTCTAGAGTCCCAAACATCTCCACAACGAGTTTCTTCTGGCCCTTGTGACTGACGAAGTAATCCCGGAGCTCTTCGGCGTTGGCATTGATGTAGAAGCTTATCTGGCTGATGATAGCAAACCAGATATCTTCAGGGCGGATGGTCAAATGGTGATGGTTGCTGTAGGCATGCCAGGCTGCCCAAACGAGGCCATTTACCTCAGCTGAAATGGTGTGGTCTTCTAGTTTGCCCTCAGCTGAAAAGGAGCTTTGGATGATCTTTTTGCAACGTCCGTAGTCGTGGCCGCTAGATCCTTCGAGGATGGCTGCGGCTGAGGTGGCCTTGGACTTGGGTTTCCAGGGTTCGGCTGGGTGGTCGACCACCGACACAGTGACGGGCATGGTGAAGATGTTGATATTGGTAAGTTGTTTTTGTGTTTGAAGGGAATGGTTGAGTGTGTATAGTGTCAGATGTGATATTTATATGTGGTCATTGAGACAAAAGGCTCAAAATAGGCATCTGTGAGGGCATTCAATGCTTAAAATTGTGGAAAAATAACGTTTCCTTTTTGAATCTCGGTTATAACCTTATTAAAAAAGAACACGTCTTCAGGAAATTACATTCATGTACTGTGTTGCCGTCGACTCAACTTCAGAATAATCTAGTGGTACGTCAGCACTCCAAGACCATCAATTAATTTATCAATTAAAGTTGACTTTACTCAATATTTCGCCGAGATAGGTCAAAGTTGTATGATCAGACCTTGTTTACCTTTTTTCTCTCGTCGGATGTATTGTCTCATAATAGTGTAACTTCCCACAGTCAATCATCAACTGCCATAGCTGTATCATAGAAGTAGACAATCTCATTATCTTACCAAATAGTTTCAGCGTCTATTGTGTGTCTAAATACATCTCATCCTTAGCCCTACATGCTTACTTTGTGTGGCAGACAATCTTTGCCACTTGATTATCACAATGAACATACATCCATAACGTACATGTCTATTCATCTTGTCTATATACTAGAAGACCCCTCATTGCGAAGAACCTCCTGGTGTAACCACTTCCTCCACCCATCATCCTTGAGAATATGTCTAACCCTCCCCTCGAGCCACTCAGTGTTTCCCCAGAATCCCCACGATGCTTGGAATCGACACCAATCAACAAGAGCACACTCCCAGTGCCGAACAAGCGTATCCCAGTCGTAATCGAGAGGCTCTTTCTCCGCAGGTCGACGACTCAATAAGGTCTCGTGGTATAGATACAGCAAAGCTTCTTCTCCTCGGTCCATCTCCATCTCATGCGGTATCGATGGGCTGTCCGTCAGCATGTCGAGAGGAACAGAACAGGTGAAGAGCTTGGCTAGATCGCAGACTCCTAGACCAAGACCCACGTATTGGAAGTCGAAAAAGCAGACGGCCTCGCCTGACTCGGTGGTGAAAAGGTTTTCGGACTTGACATCGCCGTGGATGATTGTTTCGTAGGGACGACCGGTGGGTGTGAGGAAGTCGGCTACTACTTCGGAGATTGACTTGTTTGATTCTTGGAAAGGAGAGCAGAATGCCTCTGACCATTCCGAGTTGGCGTCGACAGAAAGTGAAGCGTATTCTTTTCGTCGTGTGGCGAGGTAAGTATAACCACCATTCAACCACAACTTGCTTCCCGCAGAAGAGTTTGAATCCCGTCGTTTGAATTCTTCAAGGGGCGGTAGAAGATATTCATCGAGGTTCCCAGGCAGTGACTTCCACGAGCTACTGTGAAACTTCGCTAACCACTCCAGCGCGGATTGAACTTGTCGAGGACCTAAAATCGCTCGCTGCCCCCCTTCGACCGGAAACTTGACTCTCAAGTCGGTGAGAATGGTCGCCGTCAACCCCTTCAGATCGCCGCTTTCATGTTTCGATTTCCAACTCGAAGTCAGACAATGCGCCACCGGTACGCCAGACTCCAACTGAGGGGCAATATGCTCGTAGAAGTACTGTTCCACATCGTAGCTCAGTATCTTGCGAAGATGTCCCTCATCCGTGGGGCCTGGAGGTGGAGAGATGAGTTTGAGTATGAGGAAGAAAGTATTGTTGGAGCCCTTTGCATGAGCGAGGAGGCGAGCGGCAGCTGCTGCTTTGAGATCGGTTGGTTTTGCGGTGAGGGCGCAGATATGGCCATATCCAGCCCAGAGCGTTTGTAACTCTTTGAAGGATGTTACTTCAAGACCGAGAGGCTCCAGGAGGAGTTCGGCAACGTGCCTCGACTGATCATCTGCCATTTCGATCAAAGCAATAAGGATGTTCGAGTGATCAGTGAGATGAGTGTTGGATTCCGTGGTCATACGTCATTGAGGTAAGTGGAAATGGCGGGTCGGAAAATCATCTCGGATGTGGAGTATGGTCGTGGGGATAGTTATGGGTCGTTCTCCGTAAGGATTTAAAAAGAAGGATTTGTTGTGACAAACACTGCCCCACTTAATAAGGCACTGAGACCATGAAACGGCGTACCGAGATTATAAGGCTGATGAAGCTTGTTTGTTCGCGGCTAATGCGCGGCGGTAAGCATCGTGGCCTGCGATGTTGGATTGAATGGGACACTTGAGTATGGCTGTGCATCGTGGGGCTTTCACGAGTGCAACATAAAGATCCTAAACATTCACTTGAATAAGCCTTTTCATGCCATGGCAGCTCCTGTTTGGTAGGGCCATGCTAGTCAGTGGTAAAGGTACAGTCCCGAGGGTAATGGATGTGAAATTCCGCACTGATCGTTAGTATCTTACCACAGCGGAATTCCTGCGATTGGGACTTCAGCTTTGCACCGACCAATGTCCCTGCAAAGTCGGCGGCCTCTCACCACCATCACGAACAGAGATGGATGATCAATTCCTTCTTTGAGAATACCATCTTGTCAAGGCAGCGCCATATTCCCGGTAGAGTGTGAAAAACAAGCATAACATTGGCGTAAGCGAACAGCTCGCCTAAAAAGGCTTCTTCAAGAAAGCTTGATTCGCTCGGAAAAGATCCCTGCAGCAAGGCTGAATTTCGAAACAAGGGTCTCGTATCGATCAAGGGCAGTATGGCTTCCAATTGGTTTGGAGGATTGGGGGTGCTTAAACGATATGAATGCGTCGCCGAGGTAATTTCCCGACTTTTCACTCATCTGCATGCTATAAGAATCTTGTTCATCCTATCCGTCAGATACCCTCCGACACCTACAGCCAAATACAACCCATCTCACATAGTTACCATGCGATCTACCGCTCTCAGTCTACTCGCTCTGGCCCCATACTTGGCTGAAGCGGCAAAGAGCACAACGCACTATAGCACGGAAACCGTCTTCATACCACCGCGCAAGACAGGGAGCGCCACCAATATCTACGCCTCTCTCATCACAGAAGATGCTTCCAAGACGGAATATCTCCTCGCCTGTCAGACAAACTTCGACAGCTCATATACCTGCGACGGAGAATTCACTGGCATTACGGTGACTTACGAGCAGTCAAGGATGGATGCTGCCTTTGGTGTGACCTCTTATGGCTGCGGATTAGGTAACGACAAAGCCGCTTGCACTTTTCAGACTGGATCAGCCAAGACCGAGACAAGGACTCTTAGTTCCTCGGAGAGTTCGGTCTGGATGACGGCCATTACATTCGTCGACGTCAAGAAGAGGAAGACTACATCTATAAAGTCACATCAGCCTGAGGAAACAGGATCGAGTAGCAACAAACTTTGCAAACGCAAGGTCACTCATCACAGCGGAGACGGTGGGGATTCGGATTCGTCCAGTGGTGGTAGCAGCGGAGGTGGCACGAGCGGTGGAAGTGGAACGGGAGCTGGTGATAGTGATGCACCTGATGATACCAGTAGTGACGGAGCAAGTAGTAGCAGCAAACCCAAAAAGAGCCAAGATGATGATTGCTCGGCTGGTTCAGTCGTGGCTTGGAGTTGGAGTCTGTTGGCTTTGGGTCTTGGTGGTTACCTTGGGTTGAACTTGGCTTAGAACAGGTCTTGTGCGACCTATTTGAAAGCTGTGTGCGCTGACGGGCACTCATTACATTATTTCTCATCTTAGCAAGCGATAGAGTCAGGATCTAGTGATCGAGTGCTTACATGCTTTATTCATATGATGTTATTTTCGAGAGCAAGAGACGAAAGGATCAACAACAAAGACTCTCAAACACTACGCTTCGTTCGTTCTCATGGAGCAGGAAGACTAACCATTTCCTATACTCAATATTATACATCACGCCCTCTCACTACCAATACTGCAAGACTCAGCGCCTTGTGACTGACATTCTTCATTTTTGAGGTTCTTGTCGGATCAGATGCCCCGCTTATGATAAGCGTTGGCTACCAGAAAGGCGTGCCCCCGCAGATGACAAACAACCACATTAGACAGTATTTGGAGGGCGCACTCAACGATACTTGATACAACAAACTCATAAAAGACATCGATATTGCATAAAAACTCAACTCTTTGTCTCAAAGATCCAATCAAGCATTAACTTTCTTATCACCAAAATGTCAACCACCACTGTACAAACCGCCACAAGCGGCACAATCAGCATCCAACCCAAAGAATCTCACACATCCCACGG
Organism: Fusarium sp. PT; assembly: GCA_021020635.1. Classification (NCBI taxonomy): domain Eukaryota; kingdom Fungi; phylum Ascomycota; class Sordariomycetes; order Hypocreales; family Nectriaceae; genus Fusarium; species Fusarium sp. PT. The sequence continues at coordinate 1,935,051 of JAHMRZ010000006.1, forward strand.
CCATGAACTCAAAGACAAAACCCCTCTCCAGGCCATGTCACACGGTGATGTCGTCCTCTCAGGTATCCCCAATCACCCAGACTTTGCCTCCCAGCGCCAATGGCAGCTCGAACACATGGCCGCCGCCTTTCGCCACTGGCACCGTGAAGGCTACGTTGAGGGCATGAGCGGGCACATCTCGGTGCGCGACCCAGAGAACCCCAACGCCTTCTGGACGAATCCCCTCGGACGACACTTTGGTCTTTTGAAGGTCAGCGACATGATACTCGTCAACCTCGACGGCGAGGTCATTGGCGGTAATCGCAGTCGCCCCCCCAACACAGCTGGTTTTCTCATCCACGCCTCCATCCACAAAGCTAGACCCGATGTCCACGCAATTTGCCACTCGCACAGCATTTACGGAAAAGCATGGTCTGTATTTGGCCGACGACTGGAAATGTTAACTCAAGATGCGTGTAAATTCCGCGGCGATGCACACAGCGTATACGACAGCTATGGAGGTGTGGTACTTGGGAGTGAAGAAGGCGACCGAATCGCTGCGGCGATGGGACCACGCGGAAAGGGATGTATTCTGCGTAACCACGGAATCTTGACGGTCGGACAGACAGTAGACGAAGCTGCGTTCCTGTATACGTCCATGGAGAACAGCTGTCGTGTGCAGCTTCTCGCGGAGGCGGCGGCGGCGAGTGGACTGTCCAAGGTTTTGATCGAGGAGGAGGAGGCGAACTTTAATTTTGATGTTGAGAGTGACCCTGAAATTTGTTACTGTGAGTTTCAGGTTTACTATGATTTGGAGGATGAGATGTCCAATGGGGCGTTTAAGAAATAGTGTTGGGATATGGCTGTTGCTAGACTCGTCGTTGATGAAGCGTTGACTCGGGGGACTGTTTTATCATGCAATACCTATTCTAGTGTCACTGGATTACGTCCAAACGTTCATAAATTCTGTTGAGACCACACGGAACGCCCCAATGTCTTGAAGTTCAATCATTACCTTTACAGGCGGTCCTTGTTTGTCGCTTGCGTTGCCAGTATCAGACTAAAACCACGATGAAGGGATGAGACATGCTGGGGACTGCCATGGAAGACTCAAATCGCCCCTTGATATTGAGACTGCCATCTATAGTGATTCAGATCGACCTTTCGCTATAAGGCACTTCCATCAGGTGCAAGTGTATGACCAATATGACAGAAAAGTAAGTAGAAGTCTCCCGAGGCTTTCGACCACAATCGGATCATCACCAAAAGCATAATCAATACAGCCAAAAAGTAAGATTTTCACAAAAAGACAACTTTTCTCTCAGCAAAAGCCATGCGCATAAGATAAGCTCTCGGCTTCATTGCAAACAAAATACAGCCCAAACATAAATACCCCCTTTAGCAAACACACAACGTGTCCTCAAACTTCAATTTCCATACCTCTTTTTGTCTCCACAGTTTAACAATATGTGTTGTATCGGTCTCGGCTATTGTCGCTCCATCATTGCATGGACCGTTGCGTTTGTGGTATGCGAAACTTGGGAATGGCATGACCGATCACCACAGCGTAAGGAGAATCGCAAGAAGATGCAGAAATAGTACTGTTCACCGCATTGATACAGATGTTTAAAGAGACGATGCTAATGTGTAGCAGTGCTCGAAACGCGGGTGGGCCGCCGATTCTTTTTTAATCCGTGGGTTTGTACAGGCTTCTAAGAGCGGGAATTTGTACAAGTATGCTGTGTCACCTTTACCCCTGAGAACAGGAGCTAATTGCCCCAAGCTCTCGAATCATCCGACCATCGACTTTGAACGAGCCAGGACATAATGTCGGGTATATCACGATGGATGGATCTTGGTTTATCGGCAGAGTGGATTGGGATTGTCGACCGCCACGGATCGGTTGTGAGGCTGTATAATTCTTGCAGTTACACTTTTATTACTTTCGGATGGCTGGTATACCAGGGCTATAAAACGGAAGGTTGCTAAACGGTGTTCGGAAGTTAAATGCCCAACTTACAATGTCAATATCCCAAGGTGTATCAATCCATAAGTGCATGTATTCCTCGACCGGGGTTTGGTAAAAAAGAATAACTGAAAACATTTGTCTAGACTTGACGAATCTGGGGTTTGTTTCTTCAACGGCATACCTTAGAAACATATCATTCTTCAACTCATCCTACAAAAATACAACGGACCGAGCTTCCCCATTCCTACTCACCCCAGCCAAAATAACATTTGTCATAACCGGGGTTGATTGGTGGTTGACAATTATCCGGGGTAAACCAACGCCAAGCAACAATTTGATTGAAGCGTCTACCAAATCAGCGGGGGATCGACAAATTAACCTCCCAACCACTCCCCCAATCCCCCGCGTTTAACCAGGCACAACGGAGCATGCTACCGATCCAAGGTATGACGGCCGTTGGCAAGCTCGGCTGTAGATATACCGAGCCAGCTATAAAACACAAACAAGGCCTTGACTTAGCTGGTGGTGGATAACCAGGCTCGTATCTGTCAATCCATCCCATCATGACTCTGTTTTCTGTCCTGGCGTTTGCCGCCGTCGCGAGTGCAAGCTGGATTGTCCCCGGTGCGAGATGGCACGACACAGAAGGGAATTTGTTCAATGCCCATGCTGGTGGTCTATGCGTCGATCGCGAAAGTGGCAAGTTTTATTGGTTTGGTGAACACAAGACTGAAGAGCAAGAGGAGGGTGGTGGTGTTTCGGTTTACAGCTCTGATGACCTTGCGACTTGGGAGTCCCATGGTTTGGCGTTGAGTATGTCTCCTAGATCGGTTGACAGATGGTTACTTACAATCGTGTAGCGCCTGAGAAGGGTCACGAGCATATTTCTCCCGAGAGCATCATCCAGCGTCCCAAGGTCCTTTACAGCGAAGAAACAGGCAAATACCATGTACGTCCTCCTCATCAACCCGTCAAACCCACTGCTAACTAATCAGATGTGGTGGCACGCCGACGATAGCAAGTACAGTCTTCTTCTACAGGGCCTCGCCACCTCGGACGACATCGCCGGACCGTACAAGTTCAACCACGCCGTCGCGCCTCTAGGAAACTGGTCGCAAGACTTTGGCGCCTTCACAGACTACAAGTCCGGCCGATCCTACGCGCTCTACTCCAACGGCGATCGCGTAGAGGGACGAGATGTCTACGTCAGCGAGTTCAACAGCAATCTCACTGATATCAAAAAGGTTACCCACCGGTTTAACAAGTATGATTTTGAAGCGCCTACTATTATCCAGACTGAGAAGAGTTACTGGACTTTGATGAGCCACAAGACTGGATACAGACCTAACAGTATGTATGTCGATGATGAGTTTGGGTTCGAGGCTAATTCGAGTAGATGTCGTGGCTATGCGTGCTGATAAGTTGGAGGGACCATGGTCGCAGCCTTTCTTTGTTGCTCCGGCGTATACTCGTACTTTCAGTACCCAATCTGGTTTCTCCTGGAGGATCAACGGTACCAAGAAGACCACTTACCTCTACATGGCCGATCAGGTGCGTTAGTCCCCGCCCCACGTTGAACTTCATCTAACATAACGCAGTGGGATCTGCCATCTATCTGGGAGAGCCGAAATGTTTGGCTTCCCATCGAGATTGACGAAGAAAACAAGAGCCTCGAAGTTGTCTGGCACGACATCTACGATCTAAATGTGTAAGTAGTCATATCTGCCCGAATGCATCTCAATACTGACTCAATCACAGCAAGACTGGTGAATGGAAGCCTATCAAGGGAAAGACTTACCCTTCTAAGAACGCCAAGTTGGCTGGTGATGCCCATCTCCAAGAAGCTGTAAGTCAAAGCATCACATCTAGCCAATCTCAAACTGACAATGCTGGCCAGACATTTGGAACCGATCATGTCATCGCAACTGGTATCGCCGGTAACGACAGCACCGCCACCTTCACAGTCGAAGGAAAAGGCGCAGACCAATGGGTTTCTTTCTACCACCAAAGTAAGTCTTGCTTTTATCATCTCAAATCTTCCAAAATTGACAATATCCAGACATCGACGACATGGGTTTCGGCGACCAGCCCATGGGCTCACCCGATCGCATCAACGGAACCTGGGCCATCCGCCGCATCAGCAGCGTTGTCGTCAACGGTGACAAGGACAAGGTTCACACTCTGTACCAGAAGGACACCCACAAGGGTATCATTCTCTCTACACCCCTACTTCTGCCGCTCAAGAAGGGTAAGAACACTATTACCGTTGGTGGACTTGACAATGGAAAGGGTGTCAAAGGTGCGGATTTGGACAGGATTGTGGTTTATCCTCCTGAGAAAAAGAAGGGAAAGAGGGGATTCTTTGGACTTTTTTAGACGTCTAGAACGATAGATATGTGACAGCAGTGTGTTGAGACTATATCTTACAGCTATTTTTTCTTCTACTGCTGTTTCGATGATATTAACCTCCAACTCCAGCTATCCTAGTCAAATGTGATGAGATGAGGAACGAACTCAACTGCTCATTTTTCCTGAGCCATACTTGTTCAAGAGACCCCCGTTTATAGATCGCACTATTTGTGAAATGTAGGTATAGGATCGAAATAGCGATTACTTTGAGACTAGACAGACTTTGATAACTATCACATCCGCACTGGACAGCGAATAGGAATCGTTATTGTGAAACAACCCTCTCCTACATGAGCGCGGCTAACTGTCTTGACGGGGGTCGAGGATGTTTATTGTGTTGATTCTAAGCCAACCTGATAACCTAGTGGCCGGTCATGTAGTGACACACTGCGCGGAGGCCTGTTTATGAATGCCGAGACTGCTGACTTGGACCACTCAATGGGCCTCCAAAAGAAAACCAGTTGAGAGCTAGTTAATGCAACGTATCGGAGAATGTATGTAAGTTTGGGCAATCATTTTCATAACCGATGGATTGTTCTCGTGTAGCTCAACCATCTAACTGACTTGACAAGCACTAATTCTCAACCGTCTATTGAAACAAGAGCAATTCACAAACGAGCAAACACGGATATGTAAATCACTGAATGTTTCGTTTGCCTTTGACCTCAAACAACCTATGTTCTCATGAATAATACTTTCACAGAAAGCACAAAGACTACAATCCTCATCTGTTTCCGAACAATCAAAACACAGACAATGAATCAATGTCAAAACACAAGAACAATGAATCACTGCCAATTCCCTTATTCAGTTCACCCTCGCCCAGAATGATATAAATCTACAAACCTCGCACCAATGTAAAACACCACTACAACTAAAGGATCACGATCCAGATCATCATCAAAAGGTAAGATGTCTCTCTTCAGCACCTGGCCGAACGCCCTACCAGCCAAATCCCACATTTTGGCACGCATCTTCCCATCTGTGTTGCTAATTGTGCCCCTGACCGCAACACTCTCCTGCACATGGCTCTTGATCAACGACGTCTGGACAAAGGTATTCTGCACACTTTTCATTCTTCGCTACCTCCGCCTCCTGGGCCACGTCCTAGGGTCTTGGATCTATCGGCCTTCGCAAATCAGCCCTGATCCTTCATTTACTCGCCGCGATGTCACTGTGATCCTACCAACAATTGACCCCCATGGTCCTGATTTTCGGGAGTGTGTTGAGAGTATCCTCGCCAACCATCCAGCTTGTATACTCGTTGTCACCGTCGGTGATGCTCTTCGAGAGGAGTGTCAGACTGTTCTTCGCAAACTGAGCATTGATTCACCATACACGGAGATTTCAGTGTCGGCTCTTTCTGAACCGAGCAAGCGCCGTCAAATCACCCATGCCATGCCCCACGTTACCACGTCCATCACCATCTTTGCTGACGATCATGTATTCTGGCCAGCCAACTTCATCCCCTCGGTACTTGCATCTTTCGATAACCAACATGTCGGCATGGTAGCTACCAAGAAGCGAGTCCGCCGTACTACACCCGGAGAATGGACCTGGCCGTCTATAGTCAACTTCATCGCCTGCAACTACCTCCAGCGTCACAACTGGGAGCTTCGTGCGTCCAACGCCATCGATGGGGGAGTCTTTGTCATCTCCGGCCGCACAGCCGCTTACCGAACTGAATTTCTCAACAACGCTGATCTTCTTCAGCGCTTTTGCCATGAAAAGTTCTGTTTCGGACTCTTCGGTGGAGAAGGTCTTGGTCCAGACGATGACAACTTCCTTACCCGCGAGGCAATGAAGAAACACTGGCTGATTTGCTTCAAAGACACAGATGACACGACAATCGAGACAACGCTCGGTGAGTATCCCAAGTTCCGAGATCAGCTTCTACGATGGGCCCGAACAACAGTCCGCAGCAACCCGGTAATGCTCCGAGATCCCTACTTTGTATCTCGCTACCCATGGAGCGCATTCATGGTCTACTGGGCAACTCTGTTCAACTTTGCTATCATCTGGGATGCTCTACTGCTCGCAGCATTGATCAAATCCGAAGGCACGCGCCCTACTGAGGTGATGCTCTTGCTGATGTGGATGTTCTGGACAAAGGTGGTCAAGATCATTCCGCATTTCCTCCGACACCCATCTGACTTCCCTTTGGTAATTTGCCAGATTCTGTTTGGGTATGCTCACAGCTTTATCAAGTTGTGGGCGTTGGTCACCTTTTGGGATTGTGACTGGTCTGGAAGGAATTTCAGCGAGGTCAGTGGTGAGCAGGCTGAGTTGGACACTTCGTTCCACAAAGTTGAGTGAGTGCCGGTGAAGTTTCTGTGATTGGGCTTTGGTTGGATCGGAGTTATGGGATGGCGTTTTAGTTGCTTTTATTGGTCGAGTTCTAGAATTATAGAAAATGAGATTTTGTCGAACACGCGCCTTGAGTCTAAGTTGTAATTGTGATGCTATTAAAACTAAGTGAATGCTTGAGCATTTATGTGTAATGAGATTTTCTGAAGGCACCAGTCCTTGATGCGTCCTTCTACTTTGAAGGATTGTGAAGTCAGCTATGACCTATGAAACACAAGTGATAATGAAGAGCGCGTAGATTGGCAGTACTCTTATGCCCGTTGGAGGCGGGGCCACCCAATCAATAAACGCTTACCCGTGCTTACTCTGAACCGTTATATTCTCCAGGTGAGATTTGAATCTCTCTAAAATCTTCATCCTCAATACCTATCCCATCTTCTACTTTTCATCATGTCTCTGAAAGTCGGAATCGTTGGTGCTGGCATCGGTGGCCTCAGTGCGGCCATCGCCCTCCGCCGTACAGGAGCTCAAGTTGAGGTATCCTCCACCCCCTAGGCTGAAGACCAATGCTAACATGACAAGATCTTTGAGAGATCCAAATTCGAGAACGAGATCGGTGCGGCCATCACCATCACCCCAAATGGCGTGCGCGTCCTCAAAGACTTCGGCTTTGATCCCAAGTCAGCGCGGGGAGTCCAGAACAAGCAGATGCGCATGGTCGATCCGAATACCCTGGAGGATATGGTAGTTCAAGACTTCAGCCAGGTTGAAGATGACTACAGCGCCCCGTTTATGTTCTTCCATAGGGTAGACCTTCATACCGCGTTGAAAGACATGGCTGTATCCCGTGATCTTCCGGGAACGCCGGTGGTGATTAACAATGGACAGTCAGTTGCAAGTGTGAATTGTGAAGAAGGGACCATTGTTCTGGCAGATGGCGATATTTTCCACAAAGACCTCATTGTCATTGCTGATGGTGTTCGAGTAAGTCAAAGTGGAACCAACTCATTATCACAGTTCAACTAATTCCACTCAAGACCAAATTCATCAACAGCATCACACAAAAAGACGAAAGGCTTGAAGACGCCGGCTTCTCATTCTACCGATGTCTCATCCCCTTTGACGAAGCAAAACAAGATCCAGATCTCGCATCAATTTTCAAAGACCAAGAGCCAGGTTTCTGGGTACCCTTCGAGCACTCGACCGGGACCTATCTAGTAACATATCCATGCCGAGATCAGAAAATGCTCAACGTCGCGTTCAGACACCAAACCAAGGCGGACAACGAACATGCCGAAGATTGGAACACCGATACAAATATCGATGATGTTGTCGCAATGGTTGAGCGGTTTCATCCGGCGTTGCCAAAGTTGTTTAAACTGACGTCGAGTCTTTCTGTGCATAAGATCTTTCGACGTGAACCTCTTGATACGTATACTCGAGGGAGGGCTGTGATTATTGGAGATGCTGCTCATCCCATGCAGCCAACTCACGGTAAGTTCTCAACAACATCTCATTCAACAACCACTAACAGGATACCCAGCACAGGGGGCAGTCATAGCAATTGAAGAAGCAGCAGCACTCGAAGCCTTGTTTGCCAATAGACAAGACCCAGCGCAAGTCCCCGAACGTCTGAAATTGTACAGTGACATTTTGAAGCGACGCATTCATGTGACTCAGCTACTCTCTGACGCCCAACCGGGCGTCCCGGGGGAGTTCCGTCAGCGTGCTGATGATATCTGGGGCGAAGGCTTGTTCTCTGTTACAGATATGAACTTTACAAAGCCTGTGATGGACTTTTTCTACGGGTGGGATGTGAAGAAGGAAGCCAAGGATGTTATAGGCGAGAGGGACTGAGATGAGATATATGGCAGAATCTCCTAGTGTTCGGACCACATCGAGCATATGAACTAGTAGACTGTATGGTGGGCTAAAATAACGATCATTCGCTACTCAGTCGAGAATCGATAAAGCCCGAATGCATAACGCTTGGCATTGCGATGATAGGCCTTGACTGTGTTATTGATGAGCTACGGATGGGACCGGCGAAGCTTTCTTGGGGGGCACCAAATGTTGCCTCAATCTGTCTTTGTCGACTCTTGAAGAAACACTTGGATAGTCAAAATGAAATTCATAGGTAGCTACCAAGAATGAGTTATCTATTGTATTACGGGTTAGAATGTACGAACTAACCTGAGGGTAAACTCATATTTGCTGTAGGGCAGCCTTCATAGATAATTCAGTCTCACAGAATTCGCTTTTAAGTAAATGATTAACTATCTCAAACCCGAAAACGAGATCAAGCACCAACTAATCGCGCAACCACCGACACAACCAAACAAATAAAACACCACTCAAGTGACTCTCCATCGGGGGCCTACAGATAAAGGTGGAGATGGTCACCTTGACATTGATCAACACTAAACGATGAAACCGAGGAGTCATTCAAGTAAGCACTACCAATCGGAATTCATGTTCACATGCATTGAGTGGTGGTCAGGTAATTTATTGTAGCAAACTTTCCCCGCCCATGTAAGCCAAGTCGGTGTGATGCAGAATACCCCCGAGGACCGTGCAGCCGCAGGTGGATAATACAAGTTACCCCAGCAAACAAATTTAGCCACGAACAAATCTTACATTTATTGCTTACAACTTCAATACAACCATCGACTGTGATTACTGTATTGCTACTGACGTATATAAGCCTTCGCATCGGTGATTACCTGTAAGATCTTGGTCTTTTCTTGGGGAAAAATACACGCTCAATTTCTTACAAGCATACCTCATGTGGATTCCAAGCGGGGATCGCGGCTCCGGAATGTAACGAAATATTTCCGAGGATCCATTGAAGGATTCCGTGTTGATCACTCCATAGAGATTATGCATATTTCATCGGCATTATATATTTGTCTGTGCCCGATTCAACGTGGCGTGATTCTCTCCAGCTCTCTTCTGATAACAGACAATTGAATCATTCCAATACTCCAGCACTCTTCAACATGGCGGAACTTACTATCACTGGAGCTGAAGGCCGGAAGATCACCCGTATGTCCACACTTACAACATCATATCATATACACAACTAACTCCTCAGTCCCCACTGGCCTCTTCATCGACAACAACTTCTCTCCCGCAACCGACAACAAAACTATCACGATCGAAAACCCCAGCACCTGCACGCCCATTGGCGACGTCTCAGCCGCCCAAAAAGCCGACGTGGATCGCGCAGTCGCTGCCTCCAAGAAAGCCTTTTCCACCTGGAAGACCACTGCACCCGCCGAGCGAAGACGACTGCTCCTCAAGCTCGCAGATTTGATTGAGCAGAATGCCAGCGACTTTGCTTCCATTGAAGCCGTCGATGCTGGCTTGTTGTATAACCTCTCGCTGGGGTTGAGTGTTGCCCAGGCTACTGAGTCGCTTCGTTATTTTGCAGGTTGGGCGGATAAACTTGATGGGCAGTCTATGGGGTATGATGGAGGTATCGCCCTTACCAAGAGAGAGCCAATTGGTGTTTGTGCGGCTGTTGTTCCTTGGAACACACCTCTGTAAGTCAACCATCACAGGTTTCCCAAAGATTCACATGCTGATCTTGACTCAAGTATGATCACCTCCTGGAAGATTGCACCTTGTTTGGCCGCCGGCAATACCCTCATTATCAAAACTCCCGAGCTCGCTCCTCTTTACGGTCAAAGACTAGCCCAGCTCATTGTAGAAGCTGGTTTCCCACCTGGCGTCGTGAGTATTCTTTGCGGTCTTGGTACAGAAGCAGGCCAAGCCATCGCCGACCATAGCGAGATCCGCAAGCTTTCCTTCACTGGAAGTGTCGGCACTGGACGAGCAATTCTTGTCAGCGCTGCCAAATCCAACCTCAAGAAAGTCACCCTTGAACTTGGCGGTAAAGGCCCATCTATCATCTTTTCTGATGCTGATTGGGAGAATGCCCTTGCGTTTTCAACCTTTGGCATCACAGCACATAACGGACAGATCTGCGCTGCTGGAAGTCGTATCTACGTGCAGGAAGACATTTATGATCGTTTTGTGACTGAGTTCTCGCAACGCACCAGGGATGCCGTTATGGGCGATCCTCTCTTGCCGCAGACTGTAAAGGGGCCTATCATCAGCTCTACCCAGAAGGATAGAGTTCTAGCCTACCTAGCAAAAGCCAAAGACGAGGGCACAGAAGTCTTACATGGCGGCGCTGACAAGACCGACTCCAACTCCAAGGGTCATTTCGTACCCAACACAGCATATGTCAATGTCCCATCCTCCGCCAGCGTTATGCGCGAAGAGGTCTTTGGGCCAGTAGCTAGTATTGCAAAGTTCAAGACCGAGCAGGAAGTCATTGAGCTAGCCAACGATACCGAATACGGTCTGGCGGCTGCGGTATTCACGAACGATATCAGTAGAGCGATTAGGGTGTCGGAACAGGTTGAGTGCGGTCTTGTGACGGTGAACTCGTGGGGTGCTGTCAATGCTAATACTCCGTTTGGAGGAGTCAAGCAGAGTGGCTTTGGGAGGGAGGGTGGACAGGATGCTTTGAATGATTGGACGCAGGTCAAGTGTATTAAGGTCAATGTGTTGAAGGGGTAGTTGAAAAAGCCCTTTGCTAGCAAAATGATTAGCTATTCGACGTAAATATCGAAGTATGATATCAGCAATTTGCAATTACAGGTTATTTTGATACAGTGAACTCCGCTCTGGAGAATGGTACAAGTCCAGTTGAACACCCCCATGCGCTTCCGACTGGTTCCGCCCGTTATCGAAAGAATGAGAGAATAGTTAGTATCTCGGACATGCCGGCTTTCAGATCCAAAAAGGCTAAGCTCCCCGTTTTGCTGCTAGACCCGTATCGCTATCTCTAGTTCTCGGAATGACCTCGCTCGGAAGGGTTCCGAGATAGTCGTATCTCGCAATTGAGAAATGATTTCCATTGCATGTCTATCTTCAATGTGTGCTGTCTAATTTTCTATCTCGGTAATCGATTGAATGTCTATCTATTAGTCTTGCCGAAAGTTTACAAGTCGAGATACGGTCGCAGTCTCGCTGCATGTACCCGATACAACCACTTGTCTTTGACACAGCCTACTTTCTCCTTCTCAATTCTCCAATCTGATTAAAAATAATATCGCTGCTTGAGAATTCACCGGCATGTTATCTATCCTCAAAAAGAAGAAATTCGATCAGTTCTTGTCACATCTGCACCGCACTATCGAATCACGCGAACGCCGAGATGTCGTCCTTTTATTTGCTGGGGAGACCACGCGATTATTGACCTTCGTTTTGCAATTAATATGTTCATACCTTCGCAAAGGAAAGAAGACTAAACCATGGTCAAGGCTGTACGGATCTCAACTCAAATGGTTCACTGCATCAACCAATCGGGCCGCGCATTGCACGAGAGCCTTTGCGGCTATGCTAGATGAGTGGCAAATGATGAATCGGCTATGGGGCGTGTTGGATATGTGGATGGCTACAAGAGAGCTCATGACTCTGCTATCGAGAAGAGTATCGACAGGAGCCTCTATCAAACCTGTGGACGTGGCCATCCAAGCCTCTCAAATCCTCTGCCTCACATCATTCCATATTTGCGAAGCTACAAGTTTTCTTGCATCAAAAGGAGTTACCAAGCTATCCGAAAAAGCACAAGACAAACTGTCACTACTCGCAATTCGATATTGGACTGCCTTCACCATGGTGGAGATTGGTCGTCTTTCGCTAGATCGATTCCATACCACGTATGACAAAGAGAAGCTGGGTGCGGATGAATGCAGGTGGCCAAAGGACATGCTCCAGAACTTGGCGTGGTTATCGGTGTCTCTCCACTGGAGTGTGCGTGATGGACTGATGCCAGAGAGTCTTGTCTCCCCGCTCGCGGTATTTGCAACATGGAGTTTGGTGAAGGATGCTTGGAGGGAGAGTGCTGAGCTGAATGACGAAGAGATAAGTTGATATATATAATCAAGGGTAGACTTTATTCTTCTATATTATATATGACAATAGGACTAGATATATCTGCAGTAATAAACCTCTTAAGATTATTAGCTAGAGATGTATCAATTAACTTAAGTATATTACTTGTTACCAATTGGCACTATGGTTTATTAATATACTCAAGTTATTATTAGTATAGTATGAAATTATAACTAAGTTATTAATTGTATTTCTTTGTTATGTTCCTTAACTGTTTACTACCTCTTATATAGACTTTAATATCTAGTTTTACATTAGAGCTATTTACTTTATAGCTCTTCCTTAGCTACAATAATTAAGTTTTATTTATATAAAAAAAGACCTTAAGCTTATATTTAGAAGTAAATTTAATTTATAAACAATTAAATAAAAAGAATTTAGCTTCTAACAATAGCATATTTATTATTGTAACATAAAACTAGCCTTACAGTTCAGTTATTATTTAAAGTTACATCTCAATATCAAGTTTATCATAATAAATTGGGCGATGTCTTATATTTTTAGTATATTATTATGGAAATGATATCTAAGAAATACCATAAGTTTATCCCTTTTTCTCATCTGGGTAGTAGCTCGCCTTCGTTTATATCTTCTTTTACTTCTATATTAAAGCAAAACATGTGAAACTCATTTGATCAAGATGGCCCATTAACGCAACCTTTACAGACCCAGAGCGTAGAAACCATCACCATGTATCTGCTCGGATTATCAGAATTGAGATGGTGGGGGATAACTTGGTGATAGACTAACTAGAAATTGGGTTTTCAATTCATGCTATGATAAACTCGTCGAAAAGAGCCAACTCTTCAAATCTTTTAGCGATCTCCTGCGCTCTGCCGTCGTGGTTAGAAGACATAGCGACTTCAAAGTCCACTATGCACAACGCTGTAATGTCGTCCAGGTCCTTATGGCGTCCCCGGCGTTGAAGGTCTTGCATAAATTCTCGTGCTTCCTTGTTTGAAATCATGCCTGACCCCATGCCAATGGCCATATATGCTTGTGCGACCTTTCCTATAATAGGAACCCGAATAAATATCTCCTTCATCCAGCCCATGCCTAAGGCTATATTAAAGCGCCAGTCCAGGGTATTCTTGCTTTGGAGGGTGGCGTGGAAGACATGGAGAACGGCGCCGTTCAGAACAAAGTTGTAGAGCCTTGGGTCATAGTTCGTGGTGTAGTCCAGAACTATCCTCTGAAGCTGTCTCATTGAGGCGTCAAAGACTGCCTTGGGGGAACTGTCTTGTGATGAGAACGTCTTTAACCTGACATCGTCATTTGCCTCTAGGAATGGACGAAATAGGTCAAGAATGATGATGTGGAAATATGCACTAATGTTGTGTTAATCCCATGAAGTAAGAATGGATTGTGTGTTTTTCTTACTGAAGGATTGAAACATGAGGAAATTCCTCGTCTTTCCGCGTCATACCTCGCATGAGATTGTCTGCCCAACGAAGAAGCTTTTGGTATTTGGACTCAACAAATGCGTACGGGATCGCTTCCTGTAGCGGAGTGGAATCTTTTCTGTAATACAGAGCCTGTATTTCCTGGGTGATTGTCCACAATTTGCACCATTCGGAGAAGCTGTGACCTAGGTATTTGGCCTGCGGATGGGCATCCCAATTCTCTGCGGTAACACCGCTTCATAGACCAGGTATGGGAAGGACTGGGGGAAATGTAACTGGCTCCCCCTTGTAGTAGCTTGCATGAACGCTATCAAATATATTAGATTCGCGAGACGGTATCTTTATCGATATTTTGAAACCTCAAGTTGTGTGTCTGATCTGTCCTCACCTTAACCAATTGTAGCAACTCCAGGCCGCATGGGCAGAAGCCTTAAGCTTCTTGGGAGGTAGCTGGCGAAACTTCTGAGAAAGCTGAGCCGTATGACGAGCACCTATCAAGCACATTCGCTCCGCCATATGGCGTCCGTCAGCGAATAATTCAAGAGAAATTCCGTCTTTCCCTTGGATCATAGTCACTACCGCCAAAGTGATCAAAGCCGAAACGTTTACGACCGAGTCTGACGATCTTTCTGCTTTCCAAAGAGCCTCCGCCTCGCCGAGGAAGGCAGTGGCGAACGGAGAAGCTCTTGGGTCGAGAGAAGAGAAGCACGACTGGAAACAAGTGTTTAACAAAGATCCGTAACAAAACATGATGCATACTCACCGAAGCTAAGCAGAGCAGGGAGCTGACCAAGAAAGAAGAGCAGAATTCCCCACTGCAATCAACAAGATCATCGAGGAAAGCATCTATATCAAAGGTGCCTATTATAGCGTGTTCATTTTCAAGATACACAGAAAGTATGCTAGATGCATACTCGTCGCTCAGTGGGACTCTGGTCCAATGATTGAAACGCACGTATCCTAGCCTTGGATCACAGTACATTCGTTCCTGGTGAGGACCTGGTACGGGGGAGTTTCTGCGGTTCGTGATGCCCCGGAGAGGCGATGGTGGTCCACTAATGAGGCTTTTTGTTGGAATGTCGCTTAAGGGCTTGACGTTGAGTGTGTCAAAACTCCCGAGTAGAGCATTTGTCGAAGCATATGGGAGCACGTCGTTAGTACGCCGCTTGAAGATGCTACTCACGTTAATGGCCGAAGTGTTAATATCTGGAAGTGCTGGATAGGCATTACAATGGAGTACTGCCAACTCAAACTCCATGCTAGACTGGGTAAACGGTATCGTTGCGCGGGCAGTCTCTATATCAGATGGGCGTTGCGGCGACATGGAAGACCTGATGGAAGATAAGACTGTTTCAAGGTCAGGAGTTGATTTCAATCTCCGTATGACCCTAAGAGCATCTTGTTCGGGGGCTGATAGAAGATGCTGCAGAACGTCCTCGTGCTGTTTGAGTCGGCCTCGTAGCTGAGCAATTTGATGTTCTAGTTCTATGCTCCGTGTCTCGTTCTTGGAACTTGGCTCGTAGATGCACGTGGAACCAAGCTGGCTGCAGCGAAAGCAGCTCGGCTGATAACCGTCACACTAGAAATAAACAAAGCCCATGGGTCAGCTTATGACTGGGGTGTGCCGAATGGGAACGAACTGAGATCTTCTTGGAGCGGCACCTGTTACATGCAACGAGAGCGTTAATTCGCCTCTTTTTGACAATGGGTGCGGGGGACGGTGCATCATCATCAACAGCGTGGAGTAGCGGCGCTGGCAAGATTTTTCTCAAATCTGATCCCATCACGATGGTGCTACTACATGTCATTAGAGTAAGTACGATGTCGATCTGGGAAGCTTAGTGCTTAGTACTTACTTGCGGAAATGTATACATACAAAGGGACTGAGGAGGGAAAGGAGGCGTCAATCGAAATTTTGAATGATTATTTGATAGTTATTAGCGGCGGATCCCAGCCACGACCCGGAGACAATAAGACAAAGTTGATGTTGTTGTGTGTTTCTTGGTGGAGGATGGAGTTGGAAGAGGTGAGGGGCAAGTAGAAATTCTGGGGTATGACTTGCTTTGTTAATGATTTGTTATTCTGTGAAGGGCCGTGATGCCCCACTTGGCTATGTTAAGAGAGTAAATACGGTAAGGGTACTTGTATTACTTTTCCAATTGAGATATTAGTTCCTACTGATAGGTATGATTTAAGCCTCTCTTAGGTTACTGATATATCTAATAATGGCAGGAGATTCGGAAGTGCTATTTAGGGCTGTAAGCTACTTATGGTTAAGTGGACTAGTGGACAAGCTTTATGCATTTTCCTATAATAACTGCTTAACATTCCAGCTACCAGGAATAGAATAAAAAAAACCCTTAATTACTCTATAATACTTTAAGTTAACTAATGCTTATTGAATTTAAAGCGACTATAACCAACGACCGTAATTATCTCGAGAACGTAATTATTTTAACGAACTAAGAGTTAGGTATAGCTTGCCGACCGGAGCACACCGAAGTATGTAATTGGTCAATTAGATCGGAGGCAACTCCGTTGCTGATCATATGCCGCTTCAAGCTGGCCTGGCATACCCCACCATCTAGAATTATGCATCTTTACATTCCTGTTTACAATGCCTAATTCTGAATGTAATTCGAGAATTAACACAAGACGAAATAACAATAGCCAACAATTTAAGTTGGGGTATAAGATAAGCAATCTGTAACAGTTAGAAATATAATAACTTTTATTACCGCCTAATATAAGGGTTAATAGTAGTGCCTCTCGCTTTAGCTACGCGCCCGGGAGTTTATATCAGTTGCGTACACTTGAGACAGAAATTATACCTTCCTTTTATTTTTTTTACTAGCCTCCTAGGCCCGCCAAAGATATATTCCAAGGGGGCGATATATTAAGTTTTGTCTGAAAAGTAGAAAAATATAATTAGTATCTTAATATTTAGTTTAGTAAAGTAATAAGAGAAATAAAATCAAGCTATTCTAACAAAACCCATAAAGACAGTAACAATAGAGGTCTGCATAGACTAAAACCACTAATAGTTTGAATCCAATAATATTACCTAACTATCTGCTACCATCTCTTTGAACCCCGTAATGCTTCTGGGTCTCTGTAACATAATGTCTGGCCAGTCCAGCTGCCACCTTCTGCTAAGTAACTGGTAGAAAGTTCTGTCTTAGAATTTGTATAGACCCACAAGCGTCACGGGGTTCAAAGAGATAACTCTATGTCTTAAAAACATAGAAAAGCCCTTCGGCCATGGAACAGATTTAACTGACCGAGATCACATGACCAAACAGACCTCCTACGTTGAAAGAATGTATAAAAAGCAACCAACGGATTAACACAACCGAGTCATGTCGAAGTATATAACCTTTTCTATCTCGAAGAACATTAAGAAGTATGAGCAGGACATTGAAGGTTTAAGTAATTATTCTCATTAAGTGAGAATCAATCATTGGAAACAAAGTGGTTGGTTATAGGCTTAGGTTTCTCGGTCCGGTCTAGGTACACAATTATGAAGGTCTACTTCCAGGTCAAGGACCATGGCGGTCGTGATGTCATGGTTTGTTGTACAAATACAATTGGCTAACGAGAAAGTGATGTACTGATTGGGCTACGTGTTGTACAGAGCTCGTCATCTTGCAAAGTGGCTTGAAAGTGAGACGGTCATTGGCAGACGTCGTTAATGCAAGGGTTGCGTTTTCATTCGCCCAGACAGATCTAAAAAGCACGTAGACAATCAGGCTCGAACAACGGGGAGGGGCATGCGTCTCTTATCTCAGCCATAGGCTGGAATGCCCATTGTTGGCAGCCTAGGCAGCCTGGTGGAGATTGCATGTGTTGTGTTTCTCGCAATAGTCAACGCATTTGCGTTTGAACGCAATTGCGTTTAAGTCAATGTCCGTCCGGTGGAAGTGAATGGTTGAAAGACATTAAATGATCACTAGAGCACACATATTTTTATAGAAATATGCATGGTATTTCTTGTCAATTTTGGCTATTTTACTGGGCTGAACTTTTCCTCCATCTTCTTGCGACACCGACTGCTAAATATCTTCAATACATGCGCTACCGCCTTTCCACGATCCCTTCCCGATTGCTTATACCCTCAAGCTGTAGAAACAGGCCAGCACAATTCCTCGATGGACACAGCGAAGCTACCTACTTGCCTCCGAGTAGACTATCTAGTTCCTGGGCCATCTTGTTTATTTCTTGTTTCGAGTTGACTGCGATTGTTCCTTGGCCTAGTCCTGCTAAGTGCCGGTTCATCTTGGTGGTCTTCTCCTCCACAGTTGGAGCTGGCTTACCCATAGCCAAGCGGCCTTGGGCATTCGACTGTCCTTCACAGAACAGATATCGTTCCAGCATCGAAGCTTGGTTGACTTCTTTATTTGTGCCGGTCGTCATTTCTGCTTTACTCGAGCGTCAGTACATTATCCGAGCCCCACAACAGTGTTGTTAAGTCAGTCCTGGCAACTGTACCTTTCTTCCTTTGTTCTTTGTTCTTTGTCTTCTTTGTGGGTTTGTATCTCGTAGTCCTTGAAAATATGGCAACAAGATTAGGAGTATGGTAAATCTTCGTCTTTTCTTTTCATGGTCTTTTAAGCACGTTCACTCTGGCCTACCTTAACATTGCTAGTCACCTCAACTCACGCCCATCCTAACAAGGAACAACCGCAGCCTCCTGACAACACAGAGCAAATGCAACCACAATCAAAACCCTGGAGACTGTACAATGGGCCAGGAGAAGGGCAGAAAGCCCATTTCGATTTTTCGTACCGCCGGCGGTCCAGTCTCATCACCCTGCTAGAAGTGAGGGGTAGAATGCCTAACAGAGTGGCTTGCTCAAGCTGCTGCGCATGCCGTCATTTTCAACCCCAAAGCCGAAAACACACCACGAAGGACTCAATCAATACCTCCAACAATTTCCTCTCTATGGGACTAAGCACTCTACGACGGGAATCATAACGAATCAGAGCATTGCCAGCCGACGCCCCAACAAATTTTCGCAACGATGATCCCGCCGATGGTCGAACTGACGAATTCGAGCCAAACACCTGTCTCAACACTCCCCAAGTAGTTTTCGAGGTCCGACCGCGCATACTGCAATGACCAGGATGTTGATTTTACACTTCTGTTCATTGTATTCGCTTCGGTCTGCTCAATGTGTCTTGTTGCCCCCTATCTTCGAGCGGGGCCCGACATTCACTTTCTCCGGCCCCGTCGTGATAACATCCATCCTCCATATCATTGCCACTGTCACCAGTCTTGGTTTCATCCTCCAAGTGTCGCCATCGCTGACTGAAGTCACACAATGAGTATCCGTCCAGAAACACCAAGTAACTATCGTCTCGCCTGCCCACTTTTGCCGTTCCCTTCAACATCTACCTACATCCCCAAAGCCTGTCTGAGCGGAGAAGTTAACATGAGCCACCTACGGTACGTGAAGTAGGCAAGCAGACCAGGTTTGAAGTAGGGACTAACCTCACGAAAGTGTCCACATCAGAACCAAACACATGTGCGACTGCGAACAGAGGTGCCAAAGGGCCACGCATTTCCCACCCGATACCATCGACTATATCCTTGCTATACGGAAGAAGGACGGACAGTTGGATGGTCCGGTGTGGACTGAGATGTATCGACGTGCTTATCCGGATGCTGCCCAAGTACCTGCACCGTACCTACCCACCGTTGTACAGGCTCTTGCAGTCGCCCGTAGCCCTACTTCGTACTTCATACAGAGGTCGGTTCTTGCTTTTGCTAGCCAGGGCAACCTGGGCCAGCAGCAAGCGACTCGGGACCTGCGTACCGTTCTTAAATACCTGCCTGTCTTCTTCGACGTCCTGAGTAGGGATGGCCCCGTCCCCAGTGCCCAACCAAGTTCTTCTGCACCCCTCAGCGACGAAGCTGCATCGCACCTCGCAAGACCTGCTACAGATAACGTTTCTCTTCAAACTTCGACGCTCAAAGCGGACAACTCGGTCGCCGGTATTTATATGCTTGACGAGCAGGAGATGGACTTGGGGGAGCATCTTAACCACTTCGACATTGAATGGGCCAATCACTTTGGTAGCCGTAGCTAGCATACATACAATAATTTAGAGCAATGCAAGTTTGCATCCACAACGGCCCGGCGATATTACGATCTGTTTGAATCTTCAATTTGTGACTGGCATTATTTCCTGTCAATGAAGTAAAGTGGCCTGGCACTTGCACTCTAAGTAGTCACTCTAAATCGAAGATATACTTGTCCTGATGACCTGATGTGGATGAACTCAAATGAGCTAGATCCACGGCCCATTCATCCCTCACTTGATCGAGACCAATCGTATCATCCTGGAAAGGCCAATTATATTGAGGGGTAAGACTCGGTCCGTAAGCGACTAAGCTTGGGAAAGGCGGAGGCAGTGAACCAGGCTGCCATGAACCAATGTGCGTCGGTCGCTGTACAGGCGGCTCAGTTGTCTCTGCCTTGTCTCCATTGGCCTGGGGACACGTGGAGGACTGTGTGTAGTGGTTAAAATGGTCGTTGAACGATCGAGGCGCCATGTAATCATCTTCGGGCGTCATGAGAGAAGGCAGGGACGAACCATCGACACCTTCGCTGTCAGCCTTGCTAGCCTCGCCAGATACTGGTAATCGTCTGTCAACAGCTGCCGTCGCCGTTGCTGAGGCTGTCGCCGTTGCTGAGGCTGTCGCCGTTGCTGAGGCTGTCGCCGCTTTCAATGGTGAAGCATCTGGCACGAAGCCTGGCCCCTGTCCGTGTATGGCTGTAAATGTTCTGTTGAAAGCGGATATGCTCCCATGCATTATTGAATCTATTATTTTTGAATCCCTTAAGATCCATGTTGGAAGCGTCTCCTGGAGATTCTTGCGAAATATTTCCTCAGCAACAGCCTCCGAGGGAACAAGTGAGAGCCCTTTATCCTCCGGCTCATAGTCTACGCCATAGTTAGTCGCTTCTGGGCTTGTTCTGTCATGGTGATGACTCGGAAGTTCTAACTCACAAGGACTCGGAACCAAAGTATGGCCCGGGAAGATAATTGAATACACGATGTACCATTTTTGTTCTTCCGCAGAAAGGCTTGGTGAGATCGGTGGAGGCTTTTTTGACATTGTCTTCAGACGCCTTAATGTCTCTTGATCGAGCCCATCTATAGTTCGTGGTTCATCCTGTACCTCGCAAGCCTTTTTCTGTCGATAGTGGCGATCCATATCCCCATGGTTTGTGAAAATGGAGAAGCACCGGGTACACTGGTAATCTGGAAGGCCGTGCCTCCGGTATAAATGCTCCCTGCAGACAGATAGCAGTCAGTATGATGGTAACGTATGAGGAGCGTCATGGCTGTCTACTTGACTCGGTGAACGCTGGACCATCCTGGCCCGCAACAGGCTCGCTCCATAGCATAACGACTAGGGTTGTGCTTAAAAAAGGGACAAGCAAATCTTGAGGTCTTTTCGCTCTTGAGACGCCGTCTTTTGTATGAATCGCCTGGTCCCGGCTCTTTTCGCTCATCGTCGTCTTGCGATTCCTCGGAATCTGCTCCTCTCTTCCGCTTCTGCATATCAGGCCAAGTTGATGATCTCTGATGTGGTTGAGTATCTGGATGATGTTTTTCTTGTCCCTGATCGGAGTAGCCCCCCTCCTGTTTGGTTGTTTCGTTGCCGTTTTGCACCAGAGACGTGTTTTTAGTTATCTCGTTAGACTGCCCGTGGATGTCCGATTCTCGAGCCCAGTGGATCCCCCACCTTATGACCCTGGCTTGGACGGATGCATCCTGCTGTAGAAGTACTGAATGGTCTAAGACCGAGTGATCCATATCACGAAGCGTCGTCATAGGGACGTGGCTATCGCGTATAGTAGGCCTCTCACTCTGTAACATCCGTGGGCGTCTTTCGACTGTGCGTGAAATAAATCCAATAAATAGCCTAGCCTTGAAAAGTCTCCAAATGAATCGCATTAGTAGTAAACAATCTATTCTTTCATCTATATGTTCCAGTTGGCATCCACTAATCATGGTAGAGGTGTGAGCACGACGATGATTAACGATGCTCACATCGGCTGTGCCTTTGTCTGCTGTAACATTCTGCGAAGATTGAAGACGGTGTGTATCGTAATACATGTGTAGCCAACCAAGATAACGAGAACGAAGGTTGGGTGGAACAGGGCACTGAACCATGTTGTCTGGTTTACTTAGCACCAGATGCATTGTTTGGATGAGAACATCAAGCGCGATGAGCATAATATTCGACACGTCGTGTAGGTTTATGCCCTGGGCTGCTGCTGGTCGTAGTGCGCATAGTCCTGTACGGCAGCAAAAGACACATAAGACCGTGCTCTGTTTCGTATGACGATTCTCGGGTTCTGGAAAGTCGGGCTGTTCAGGCTTTTGGGCAGACTTGACATCTTGAAAAAGATTCGCCACGAGTGAGCCCTTTGACCGGGCGCGACAGGGTGCGCAGGAGACAGGCATCTGAAGCGCGTTTTGGGGTTTATATGAGTGATGGGATGTTGGGGATTTTTGAATGACAGGTCAAGAAAGCCAAGTTGTTCGGATTTGGTAAGAGTCGCCAGTCGAGGTCAAAACATGACACAAATCCCAGGATAACCGATGGTGCAGGTGAAAGAAATAACGTGGCGGGGTCTGATTGCCTTGGGCGTAATTTGGTGTCCAGCCTGCGCCTCGTCTAATCAGGTTGTAGGGTAAGATAGCCTCTGTGATGGCAACAAGTGAAAAAACATCCCTGAAAAAACGTGATGACATTACACCTCTGCCAAAGTAAATTCCTCCCTAGGTTATCACTAAAGTAATATTATTAAATACTAAGCCATAAATGGAATTTTACATTTTGAATATTGCATTTTTATTAATACTAAACTATTTCTCGTCCTTAAATAAAATCTATCTTGTTACAGATCGGTGTATTATTCATCGGATTAGGTTAATAAATAAAGAGCATGAACAGGTTAATACGATCTATATTATACATTCTATATTAAGCTATATAGTAGCTATAGAATCCCGCCGGCTTCAGTATTAAGCACAGCTCGAGGTGTGATTCACTCTTCGGGGGCTTGAAATAATTAAGCCTATAGATAGCAACCAGCGTTTTGTACTCCCTAGTGAGCACTATCAGCTAGATACAGTAGAACTCAAATATACAAGATCGAAACTAGTAAAGATAGACAGATAGAACCATAATAGCCATAATGCAGGCTGCTATAGCTATCACTACCAATCTAAGCATGACACTGATTGGTAATTTACAATTATAGTTTATTTCTATACTTACCGTATAATTCCGAGTTATTATTCCATAGGGTTAAAACAAGGCGCGCCACTTGTTCTTAGTAGTGGTACAACTAAGTCCTTAAAGCCGACTTAACACGAGTCGTCTAGCTAAGTTCACCTTGAAGGTGTCTTGGCCAGACAGTCTAGGGTGCGACTACAATCCGAAGTGATTTACGATAATAATATTTAGACATGCACTCAACCTAGGAAACATCAAAATACAATATCCAGATAACTGACTCTGAACGTGAGATAATATGAACTCTAAAGAATTATTTCTGAATGCTGAAGTGACTTAAATAACGCCCAAGCAAAACTATCCCATCTCATATGATACAGTTTACAATTTAGGCCCCTCCTTACAACACCCCGAAGTCAACCTCGATCCAACATCCTTATCAGACGGAACATCAATCGCCGGATTCCCCGTGAAGAAATCCACCGGCGTAAAATGCACCTGCAGCATCTCAACCGGCATTACAGGCCAATCCTCAATCCTCGGGTTATGCGTCAGCCCAAAGACACTCCACAGCACAACATCCTGATTCAGCACATCATCACACCTCGCCGCCGCGTCGCTCACACCGCCGACCTCGATCTTGCTCTGCAGAGTGTAGCGGCCGCCGGCGTAGAGCTCGTGGTCTTTGTATTTCGTCACCCAGAGGTGGTGCTTTGCGAAGAGCGCGCGCTTGGCTTGCGTGCTGTTGGGGTCGGCGAGGAGGAGCTGGGTTGGGGGAGGGGCAAGCTTGTAGCCGACGGGTTTGCCGGTGATGGGGTTGGGTTTGGAGAGGTTTTGCACTTTGAAGACTCTGTTGCTGAAAGGTGCTGCGTCGAGGCCTTGGGAGGTGGTGATTTGTGTTTGGCGTACTTCATACATGTTTCCATTGGGGTTCGTTCTGTGGTCCATCCTCAAAGGAAGACTTTCTTCTTGAACGACGGTGTTTTGAGTGCCGTCGATGGACGGATCCATGCGCACACAGAAAACATGCTGATGGTTCTGTGCCAGAGCTCCAGGACTGACGACATTTCCCCAGTCGCTGGTCTTTCCGGGGTCGATGTTCACGACAGATACAACACCCGTTGCTCTAGCCTCGACGACGATGCCTGCAGCTTGGTCGAACTTATAGTTGAAGATATACTCGTAGTTTGCAAGGGTGATGATGAACTGGATGACCAGTTCGCGACGACGGGTAACCACGGCGCGGCCTGTGCGCCAGTCGGTATGTTTCCAGCCGATGCCGTTGTCTTGCTCGTGGAGACAGATGACGTTCTTTGTGTCTTGAGCAGTACCATCTGAGTCGATGAGAACACCGTCGAAGTACTAGTATTGTTAGTTGTGACCTAGGATGGGATCGGAAGGATACATACCTTGATGACACCCAGGCAATCACAGCCGAGGGTTAGGTTGTTGACAGCGTTGCCGAGACCTCCATCGCCAAAGTCAAACGCCTGCTTGCGATGATAAGGTGCTCTGGGATCGGCATAAGGAACAGTCTATCGCAGGTTAGCTTCAGCTCGGAATAGCATTGGAGGGTCTTACCATATCGCTAAAACTCAGCCTATACATAATCGGCCGTCCATCGTACCGAATATCATGAAGAACAGCACCCTCCCGGGGATTGAACGTGACCCTCATGCGCCACTTCTGCCACTGGATAAGATTCCCTTCTGTGATAGAGAAACTCGGCCCTTGGGGCTGCACAACCATCAAAGGCTTCAGGTCCGTCCTGGTACCACCGGGTAGAAGCTCAGGGACATACTCAGCAGGCTGACAGTGATCCAGAAGACCCGGCGCATGCGTCTTATCAGTGAGACTATCGCCTTTGCCACCCGTAGCTGGCTCTTCAACGCGAACGATCTCCTTTGTTCTGTAATCCATCACGGGGATCAGGGGGACTGGGAAGGCGTAGAAGTTTGAGTCAGGGTGTCCAGTGCGTGTGTCGCGGGCGAAGACAAGGGCTTGGAAATAGCGTGTGTTGCCATCTGCGAGATCTGGTGCACCATATGGCCACGGCTCGATAACAGGCTCGAAGCCCTCTGGTAGTTTGATCTTGCTTAACTTTTCCTTGAAAAGTTCTGATTTACTAACAGCTTCGACGACTTCGTCAAACTCAGCCCTGGAGAAATCAGCAAATATTCGAGAATTGGGGGATAATAACTTACATCGTCAGGCTGGCGTGGTGCTCAGGTGTAACAACCTCCTGCTCCACAATAGTCCTCTTGGTAAGGTCCACAACGGACTCATAGTACTGCGTCTTCTGATCTCCGCCGATGATATCGTAGAAAACCTGTGCGCAGCGATCAGGTCGAGGAGAAGTAGTATGCAGAGCCCCAGAGTGTTCAAGCTCAAGAAATTTAAGAACTTCTGCCTTGGGAGGCTCAAAAAGGTAAGATTGTCTGAAGTACAGCAGTGAACCAGGGTGGACACTCTTGACGATGTCTCGCGCAAGGTTGGTCTCTCTGCTGCTGAGAGCTGACAGGGGGTGTGGAAGAGCCATGGCGAGAAAGAGGAAAGAAGACAATAGCTGTGTGAGGTTATTGTCGTTGGTGAGTTGGTGCTGACATGCAAGAATAGGTGATATCTCGCGTGACTAAAATACCTCTCGTTACACGCCTCGGAAGAAACCATTCCGAGCATCAGCAACGGAACACACCTCGGAACGCGGAACCTCTTATCTCACTAACTCGCTTCCCCGCGTTTTGAGATACGGCCCCTGTCTAGCGCGTCAGTCCGCTGGAGATTTGATATCACGCTGCAAGGATTGGTATGAATGCCGGTCCCGTCCTTATCGCCATCCCTTTTTCTTATATGGTTGGGGAAAAACTGTTATTAGGGACGAGACTCCTACCCACTGATTTCAACCCAATTGTCAAGATGTCTTCCAACGCAAAAATCGAAAAGAATCAGTTTCCTATCATGGATAAAGATACCGGTAGTATCGCCGGGGACAATAGTGCTGCGAATGAGGATGCGCTTCGTCTGGCTCAGCTGGGACATACCCAGGAGCTGAGGCGGCAGTATTCTCTCTTCTCGCTTTGTGCTTTGTGTGTTTGTCTTATGGCGACCTGGGAGGCGTTGTCGACTGTTATTGCAACTGCTTTGATCAGTGGAGGAGCGCCGTGTCTGCTGTACAACTTGTAAGTCACCCTTGTACAGCATGTGCTTTGCTAACCAGGAGGTCAGTATCCTGTCAGCCATCTGCTCTCTTTGCATCGCCACTTCTCTTGGTGAGATTGCTTCGATCTATCCCACTGCAGGAGGTTAGCCACTACCCTCTTCCTATCTCAAGACCAAATACTAACTACCTCGATCATCAGGACAGTACCACTGGGTCGCAGCCCTCAGTCCCTCTTCGATCCGCTCCTCCGCATCCTTCGTCACAGGCTGGATCAGCATCGGCGGCCAGATAGTCCTTACATCGTCAGCTGCCTTTTCAGCCGGTCTCCAAGCACAAGCACTGGTCATTGTCAACGACTCTTCATACATACCGCAGAGATGGCAGGGCATGTTGTTCTACTGGGCCATCTTGATCTATGGACTTGTGCTCAATATCTGGGGTCATAGGGCCCTTCCATTTACCAATACTGTGTCTGGTAAGTCTTCTATCCTCGACGATGTATCTCACGCTGACTTGATGTAGGAATCATTCACATTACTGGCTTTGTAGCCATTGTTATTGTCCTGGGTGTCATGTCGCCAAAGAACTCTGCTTCTTTCGTCTTTACAGAGGTTACAAGCTACAGCGGCTGGAAAAGCGAAGGTGTATCCTGGCTGGTTGGCCTTTTGAGTGCCGTATATCCCTTCCTCGGGTAAGATTGCTTCCACCCCCTCCCATTCACCCACAGTCGACTGACTCATCAACAGATACGACGCTGCATGCCATCTGGCTGAGGAGATGCCCCATGCCAGTCGCAATGTGCCCCTCGCTATGGTAGGTAGCGTCGCTGTAAACGGTTTCATGGGCCTCATCTACGTCGTCGTACTCCTCTTCTCAACCGGTCCTCTCGAGACCCTACTACAAACCCCAACAGGATTTCCATTCATGCAAATCTTCCTCGACACTACCAAGAGCAAGGCTGCTACCACTGTCCTATCGTTGGTCATCATATGTATCGCCACTGCAGCCACTGTCGCTGGAATCACCTCCACCTCCCGTACCTTGTGGGCCTTTGCGCGAGATAGATCAACACCTTTCGACAAGTATCTCAGCAAGGTCGATAGACGCCTACAAATCCCTGTTTATGCTGTCGTGGTGGTAACAGTCCTACAGATGCTGCTTGGGCTGATCTACCTTGGCAACACAACTGCCTTCAACGCTATCTTGTCCATGGCAATCATCGGCATGTATGCCAGCTATGCTTTACCTATCATTGCAATGTTGTTTGCTAGAAAGCGTCTCTTATCCGCCAGTGGCTTTGGGTCTTTCAAGCTGGGGCGTATTGCAGGCCCGATCGCCAATGTTGTCAGTCTGGCATGGATCACCATTGTTATTGTTTTCAGCACATTCCCTTCTTCTATGCCCGTCACACCACAGAATATGAACTACTCTATTGTTGTTTTGGCTGGTTGGCTTGCAGCTGGAGTTCTATACTATGTTTTCCGTGGCAAGTACAAGTATGAGGTTCCAAATGTTGATTCCGATATTGTGCAAGGTATTCAGGAGCAGAGATAAGGGCTTGGGTAAAGGTTCGATGATAGGTACTTTCAGATTGACAATATCAATACATGTATTATAGTAATTAAAAAATCCCGTTAAACCGGTTTAAGTCATCCCCTTGCGTGATAGTTCCATATTGATCAACCTGCTGCTCATCAAGCAATCCGTTGACTTGTCCTACCCTCATCATGTTGTCCTGCTCGAAGGCACTGAACAGGTTGAGAAGATCCGTTTCCAAACCAAACATGTCGGCAACTGGGTCACCCATATGAAGACCGCTAACCATATCATTACGCGACCAGCTCGTATGATCATCGGGAACAACCGTCGCATGTCTTGCAACCGTAGTCCCGTTTTGCCGAGGAACATCTTCAGCTGCTGCGTTGCCGTTGATCGCAACTGGCGACTCGATCGATAGAGCGCGGTTCACCATTCCACGAATAGACCTCCATAGGCGTCGTCCCAGGTGTCCCTGTTGAGAGTTATTCTTGAGAAGACGCACAGCATCCTGGAAGCTTTGTCTGCAGCGATCGGCAAAGACATCCGGGGCATGACACACCGCCAGAAGGATCGATGCCAAAGCACCAGTCAGGAAATAGTTAAAAGTGTGCACCTGGCGGACATATATATCGCTGGTTTCATTCAAGTGGACCAGCACCTGAATCGTATCCTGAGCGATACCGACCACCAGCTGGGCACCTTGTATGTCGGAGCGTAAGTTCTCGGTACTCATGACGTGATGACGCAAGACTAGATTTCGTATATAATTCCCTCGTAGATAGAGAAGCGTTCTTATCCGCTGTAGCACTCGAGGCTGATGCCGCGGAGCCTGGGAGAGTCGTGGGTAGACGAGTTGTAGATCCTCGGGGATAGAGTGAATCCACTTCTGAGTCAAGAAGTCGAAGAAATCAACCTTGTCTTTTGGAATAGACAGTGGAGACGAATCTAGTGGCAACTCATCCCATACTTTGGAGCATAATTTGGCATAGCGGACCATGCAGCGAAGGTAATGGTGTTCATCGCCCTGTAGAATCATGATTAGCACCCAAGGTGCTTGTTGGAGGTTAGGTGGGCTCAACGTACTGGCTCAGGCAATTGGGGATCGATATCCCGGTCAGAAACACCAAACGAAAGACTCGTTCCATAACTCCATCGCCGGTCAAGGATATACACACACCAGAAACATCTGATGGCTAGATCCCGCTCTTTAGGATCAATGAAGTTCTCAAACAGGGAAGTCCGACGATGTAACCCAACTTCAAGGGCTTCTCTCCCTGAGTTACCTATGGCTCTCCAGGCTAACAAGTCCTCGCCGCACTGAAACCAGTAGATGCTCTGCAGATAAAGGTCAATTAGACTCAGGCATATTTGAGAGAGCACTTACCAGCATGATCATTAGCTGCAGTTCCTGAAGATCAATGAATGCCTCGCCTGAGATGCGACATATCACAGGCTCCACATCGTCAAGAAGTTTCTTGCTGATGTTAGTCGGGCCTTGTGCTTCAACGACGACTGCTGTAGCAACAGCTAGTTTGATCGCTTGTACGTCCTTGAGTGTGTTTTCCGCCGGACTCTCTATGACTGAGACGACTTTCTCGGATAACTGAGTGATCTCGATAAATGGATAGATGGACTGCACTTCCTCTTTAAACACCTCCAGCAATCGTCGAATCTCACCGGCACCCAGAGTCATCAGAACATCGACATCCTCTAACCCTGGCGAGTCACGTGGAGTTGAATCGACAGGTCCATCTGCAGCCGGGGACATTGCAGGTGTGGTAGTCGCGGTTGCGTTACGCCGCCCAATGCCCATCCCACTGAGTGAGTTCTCGGCGATTTGAAAGCTAAAAGCTGATCTAGTCGGACCGACAAACTGAGGCTCTCTTGGTTCGTTCGTGGCATTTCGAGGGTCCGGTTTGTAGGTGGATGTGTGTCCTTGAGGGGTGGATTTTGCTGTTGAGGCATTGATATGGGGGAGTCGTTGGGTGACATCCTGTAGGGCCGTGGTAAGGGCGTTGACCTGATTCTGTAGTGCAATTACTTGCTGTGCTAAAGACGTGACGTCTGTCCCCCGGGGTTGACTATCACGACGACTGTTTCGTGTTTGAGGCGATGATGTAGGCTGCAACCCTTGAGTAGACTGTCTCAAAGAGTTTTCATTGTTCTCAGACACACCATTGACCGCAGCGGGAATGAACAGGCACTCTGCACTATTGGCATCACATCTCTTGCAAATCTCATCGCCCTCATCTCTCACACACTTGAGCTTCCTCTTTTTACACTCATTGCTACACCCCGTCAGCCGTTATCTGAGATGACGGTCGCGGTCACATACCAAGCTACGGACGCGTATTTGGCACGCTTATTCCGATGTAAAGACGGTGTCGCTGATTCTCCGATTGAACTGACGTTGGAACGCTTGCGATTACTGTCCATGAGCATGTTATGATCAGTGGATTGCGGTGTAATTGTGGTCTGCGCAGATAAGAAAAGAAATGAATTATGATGAACTAATCGAACACGCGGGCTCCCCTGTCTATTCCGGATGCAGGCATAAGACCCGCTAGCCCAAAAGTGAAGAGGCCGTGGCCCAAGGCAATTAACCCAGTAATCAAGCCCGCCCATAGCTAATCGACACCTCATCAGTCCTCCTAATTCCACTAATATCGTTTTGCGTCTTTGTATCTCTCAGTATACTCTCGTCGCTCGCATTGTTCGCATTATACGTAACCACAGTCCGGTGAGACGGTCCACCGTTTGTTCCCGTGCCGGGTATTGAGTCGTTTCCGTATTTCCGGCCGCTGTGATTACCGTACATGGGGAGCTTGTAAGACTTGTCGTGAGAGCTTTCGCCTTGGCTTCCGTATCTGAAGCGGACGTAGAGAGGGCGGAGGACGGGGATGGATGAGCACATGATTGTTACGGTGCTTTCCGTGGCGGACCAGAGCAGCATGTCCACAGTGTCGTCTACAGAGGTGAGTCAAGATTAACACAGCGAGGTACAGTGGGGGTGTAGGGTTTATGAAGATGGTGAGAGAGAGCAAACTTACAGATATACTCGCTAGCATTCAACCCATCAAGCGCAACGGTGCGTACGATCCCACAAACTCCAGCACTACCATTGTCAGATCCCACGACGTAGAAGGAATGAGCATACTTACAAGATTCCAAGGCTCAGGC
The DNA here is from genome assembly GCA_021020635.1 of Fusarium sp. PT. NCBI lineage: Eukaryota > Fungi > Ascomycota > Sordariomycetes > Hypocreales > Nectriaceae > Fusarium > Fusarium sp. PT. Next base: position 1,966,225 of record JAHMRZ010000006.1, read on the forward strand.
CACATGCGACAGTGATCTTTTCCTTTCGCTTCATGTTGAGTTCCCATATAACAAACCACGGGAGAATTGCAAAGCAGAAATCAGCGACAACAAACCAGGCTTAACGAATCAGCTTCGGAAACCATGAGACAGAATACTCACATCCAACAGTCAACCCAACCTTTGAAAAGTCAATCCAGCATTTCCCAGGAATCCTCTTATCCCAGGTACTCGCCACAGGATCACACTGCACGACCACGACCGCACTGGCAAACAGCGTGATGAAAACCGTTCCAGCGAGGAATGCCCATATGAAACCTTTCTGGAACTTATTTCGGACAATTCGGAGGAGGAAGATACCAACGGCGCATTTCCCCAGGCCAATTACCATTATACCTGCTACTTGGCTGTAAACCTCAAGCTCGACGGCTTTGAAGTATGCATCTGGGTCGGCAATGTCGTCGAATTTGCGGCCGATGCCATATTTTGTCCCGGCGGTGACGAAGGCGGAGTAGATGATTTGGAAGATCTAGAGTCAGTTAGGACGAGTCGACGGATGATGGGGGTTAAGCATACCAGTGCGATCAGAACAAGGTAGTCATCAGCACCGACAGAATGTAGAATCTGCGATCGAGTGTATAGTCTCAATCCGACAAAGACTGCAAAGACGACGACTTGAACCTAAAGTACAATGTTGAGCATGGGGCCGAGGCCTCCGTAGTGGCTTTCCATGGTGGCAAATGCGTAGCCAGGCTTGGCTCAATTGTAAAGAATATCGGGTCTGCCTTGTTTTATCATCACAAAAGAAAAGGCCCTCGACATTATTGATGAGGACAAAAGAGCCCCTGATCGACAGCTGTGCCTCCATGAAAAGGCCTTGCCTTTTTTCCTGTGATGTTGAGTTATAACTCGTCGTAAAAATCGAAAGATGTTAGAGGATTGTTGGTTGCCAGCGTGTTTTCAATCCTTGAAGAGAATGGGTGATATTCCCAGTTGGTGATGGGTTTCTTACCAACAGCTTTTTGCTTTTTTTGTTCCGAAAGAATCCGAGCGCGACAATAATTTATGAACGCAGATGTGATAATGATTAAGTACTTGAGCTGGTATGAAGGCATGAAAACAATTCAAGTTCATTGTCCATATTCTTGTCTGCTCATGTAACAATAATCGTCGTGTGCAACTATCAGACATGACATATCATTAGATTTTGAAAAGGTATTCAGTCTTGAAGAATAGAAACAGATGCTCTTACAAGTTAATCGGCAGAACAGTTAAAACGACTTACTTTATGAGTTTAATGGGTTTAAAAAACGTCAGTCCAATGAGTGAGGTCTTCCTGGGCTTGTCCGCTTCCTTTCGTGTTGGTTGCACTACTGCAAATTTAGTGCCAAGGTATTTTGCTGCAGTTGGTCAAGACAGGATGGGGCGAGATTAAAAAAAGATCAACTTCGGGTCGGAAAGGAGCAAGGTCATGCGATTGTATCCTCGGCGTTACATTCCTTTGACGCCACCACCGGGCCGCAACGGTTGAAGAGACGGTCGCTTCGTCGTTAAACAACGCTATTGTCAATGCCAGTTATCAATTACGCTTGAACACCTAACTAGATGTGACAGTCCCTTTGAGAAATCACTTACTAATCTCGTCATATCCCATTTTCCATGTTCCGTAGTAACTCAGGCCTTGTCTCATTTGAGGTTACGACGTAATGCAACCGTTAAAACGTCTACATGGTGGTGGTTTCGTGACCCAAGCTAGTAAAATGATATTCCCTGCATAAATCCGTATCCTTGCCGAGACAACAAGGCTAGACATTGTTCGCATTCTCCGCGTCCAATGGATTGGGAGATCAGGTCGAGTTACGGACTGATGATGATCGCTAATTAACCACGCCGCTCTTCTGCAGCAGTTGAATGCATGTTTGTTATGCAGAGTAACATAGGAAGTGCATCACGGGGTTACGCGGCAAGGATCGCGAGCAATGGACAGTTCAGAATAACACACTTTTGGTCCTTCAATGCTACGGTCTACCTAAAATGTCAGAAGTCGTTTATATCCAGCGTTCCAGGGGTTGTTTCTCTTGGCTGGGAATAGCGCCCGCCGAATGTTATCTCAACTGAATCACACAATATCAGTTGGTGATGGGCGGACCCAACAGCACAAGGCAAGTTAGAATAACGTTCAGTGAAGAGACAGTCTAAGGGGAAAGAATACTCCGGAATGTCCTATAGAAGGAATCGATGTTTCTCCACCAATTCTTTCCGCAGCTTCTATCTCCCCCAGAGGACAGTATAGTAATATAACTAGGCTGAGCAGTCATAAATCCATTCTCATCTTTCCTTTCTTTTTTCATCCTCGGTACACATCAGCCATACCGACATGGGTTCAGTAGGCCACTCAACAAACGACATCATCGCCACTCTGGACAGTGTGAACCCTGATCAGTTCAGTGGTGATGAAGTTGATCGCCTTCGTGTCCGCGCTGCAGCTCGTCGACTCCTAGCCAGAGTTGAAAGCCCTTATGAGCGAGCGTGGGGATTCTGTTTTGAGCAACCAGCTGTTTTTGCTGCGCTCCAGACGTGCATTGATTTGGGTGTATGGAAGGCTTGGACTGGGATTGGAGGTGGAAAGAAGAGTATTGACGAGTTGGTGAGATTAACCGGGCCAGATGTCGCGCCCAATTTGTTGAGTAAGTCATTTAAATAAATTCTCCCCATTGTGCACCTATTGAGATTTTCTATGGAAGCTTTACTCACACGATTTAGGACGTTTGTTTCGTCTCTTAGCTGCCTTCAACGTCGTCCAAGAGACCAGTCAAGACACATTCAAGCCCACTCCCTTTTCCTACGCCATTGGCGATGAGAGTACCAAAGTCCGAGCATCCCTCGAGGCAGCGTAGGTAACTACACTCCTCCACAACATCCCCAACTGACATCCCCAGTACATACCAGTACATCTCAGCCGGCCAGAATCTTCCCAAATACCTCGCCAAGATCAACTACCAGGAGCCCACCGCCGCCGAAGACAACAACTACACCGGTAGCGACCCTGATGGACTCAACTTCTTTGGACGACTGCAGAAAAGCCCAGAGTATTATGGAGCTTTCACAGGACACATGGAGGCTTGGACATCATGGAAGACACCGTGGACTAAGATCTATGACCCGCGCAAGTTGGTCGACGGCGCTGATCTGAGTAAGCCGCTTGTTGTAGATATAGGCGGTAACACTGGCATTGATATTACTCATTTTCTTCATGCTCAGCCAGATATCCCTACTGGTTCGTTGGTTCTGCAGGATCTTCCTGAGATCATCCAGCGAGTCAAGGTAGATGAGAAGATCAAGCCTCAGATTCATGACTTCTTTACACCTCAGCCCGTAAAAGGTACTTTTCAATCAGTCTTGTACGACATTCACTGACCTTAAATTTAGGTAGCCGCGCCTATTTCATGCACGCGATTCTCCACGACTGGCCCCAGGCTGAAGCTATCCAAATTCTCACCCACACGAAAAGTGCCATGACCAAAGGCTACTCCAAGCTTTTCGTCTACGACATCGTGGTACCGCCGACTGGAGCTAGCATCAGCCAGACTACCATGGATATTCAGATGATGTCTTTGCTTTCTGCCTCGGAGCGTACAAAGAGTCAATGGGAGGAGCTATTGTTGAGTGCTGGTTTCAAGATTGTGAATTTTTGGCCTGATCCGCAGGAGTATGAGATGCTTATTGAAGCAGAGATTGCGTGATTGGCACCCTGTTGGACAGCAAGAGCAGTAAGGCACTTGATATTATAGCATCGGGAGTTAAATTATACATCCCTGTGGTTTGAGATCTCGAGCAAAGTGAATGATAGGGGTTTCCATGCGTTAAAATCATCATATCTAGTTTGGCAAAAAAGAAAACGGAAATCATACTCTGGAGTTCTTTTTATTACTTTTCGTTGATGTTTGATTTGCTAATTATAACCTAACTTACTCTTAGAATTTTACTTATAGACTACATATATTTATATAATAGAATAATAAATTAGGACAATATACATAAGATTGTTATAATACCCACGGCTACTTATTCCTTCTTTCCTACTAATCTTACATTAAAGGCTTTACAGCCTTCGACTGTAACTAGATAGAATTACTCTAGGGTAGCCCAGTCTTTCCCTTTGTTAATATCTTTGATTTGTTTTAAATAGCATATAAAAAATAAGAGCCGATTAGAAAGAAAGTTATCTAGTTAATATTTATTGTATGTTGTATTATCATCGACCTTTATGACGTATAATTTAGAAACAGTATACGCTTAGTTTTTAGGGAAATTATATTTCCATGTAATAGTAAATTATTTATTCTATTGCTCATTTATAATTTTTAATTGTAATTACTATTGCACTTATGAATGTTTTGAAACCAAACGGAATATAAATATGAGGAGATAAATATAAGAGGTAAATACTGTTATAGAGGCCTTTCATCGTATTCAAGATCTCAAAGTTTCATTGCTGTAACACATCGACTAGAACAAATCTAGTAAGGCGCAGCCTCTGCGGCATACTGAGCCGTATAACAACCCTGCTACTCGGCTACGATAAAGAGGAGGCTGGCCTTGGCTGCAGAGAATCCTTTCGGCAGTGGCATAATCTCATTAAACTCAGTATTAAACTCAAACACATACAACAATAAGCATGTAACGCTGCTGCCCGCAGCGGCCGTCGACAGAGTATCACGGTACGACGTCGTGCTTGTGAGAGGTAGATAAATTAGACGTGCCGCTGGAATGTCACTCGCCCGCCCGAGGTATGCTGATCTGGAAATCTACAGCGCGCACTACGGAAGTTTATCTGCGACTTGCGACGTGTGGCACTCGTAGATTTTGATAGATGAGGCGTTTTCCTGATAGATGAGGCGTTTTTCTGTGGTGCGTCGTTCCGAATTGGTGGCGTCTTTCTGACAGCGTCGAATGACGAACATGAGGCTTGATTCAAGAGAAGTGGCTTTCGAACTACCAGCGTAGTTTAGAGAGGTAGACGATATCTAAAAGTCAATTCAACGTATTTGTACTACGTTGCTCTCATTATGCTTACAGTCAATGCAGATCGCCCAACGAACCAACACAAATCGTCAATTGAGCACCCACTGACCACAAAATCACGAGTGCCCAGATAAGCCCCGCAGCACAGGGATCCCATAACTCGCCTCGTCCTTTTGTAGCGTGATTAAACGGATGACGACTTGAAGCTTTACCCTCAGATAAAAAGATCCCCAGCAGGTAACCTTGGAGCATCAGCATGAGAGGCTAAAACTGCCGTGGAACCCTTCAAGATCGACACACACACCGCAACAAGTGTAGCGTTGGAATAAGCGAACAAAAGAACCCGCGATAAGACGCCCAATCCCTGCGTTGCACCGCAGGGACAGAATTGGAGAAAAGCTCGCTCAAACAGGAAGGTCTGCCAAAAGGTCCTCCAATTTCTTCTTTTGAGCGAGACTTGGAATCTTGCTACCGAGGCGGAACTTTTGTTCTCCACATTGAGATCCCTCATGGGGAAGCTCCCGCGGCTGGGGGAGATGCCGTTCTTACCGGTCGAGCTGGGAGTTTCGTTTTAATGCCTGCCTTCAACGTGTGATGCTGGGATCTTCAATTGCCGTGTTCCGTTCAGTGACATCAGCTAGCAGAATGACGCAAGGAGAACCTATCACTTCGTGACATGCTATCTGCTGTGATATGTAGTGCACATACGAGCTCTTCTATAAGAAGCGCCAAGCACGGCCTCCAGTCGCCTGTATCCGCTGCATGACCATTACTGTCCTGTGATTTCAAAATGCGGTTCAGTCTGATCAGTCTTTTGGCCTTGGGGACATTGTCCCAGGCCGCCTTCAACCAGGGTGCCCTCAACGCCTTCAACCGTCCTCATCCCAGAGGCTACGACCAGAAGCGCGCGCCGGTACCTCCGGAGCAACCTGCGTTGAACAAGAGAAGCAAGCACAAGTTCCTCAACAAGAAGTCGGAGAAGTTTGTTGTCAACGGCTCTGCTATTCCTGAGGTTGACTTTGATGTTGGCGAGTCTTATGCGGGATTACTGCCTATTTCTCAGAACCCTCATGAGGAGAGGGAGTTGTTCTTCTGGTTCTTTCCCAGTACCAACCCCAAGGCTGGCAAAGACGTTGTCATCTGGTGAGTGTTTATGGCCTTGTCATGAATACCTACTAATTCTTGTAAGGTTGAACGGAGGTCCTGGATGCAGTTCTCTCAGTGGTCTTTTGACTGAGAACGGTCCTTTCTTGTGGCAAGAGGGAACTCTCGCACCTGTCCCCAATTCCTACAGCTGGACCAACCTGTAGGTTTAATTCCAAGCTTATACCCAACAACACTCACTAACATAATCAGAACAAACGTCATCTGGATCGAACAGCCCGTTGGTGTAGGCTACAGCAAAGGCAAGCCCAACATCACCAACGAAGTTGAGCTCGGCCTCCAATTCACCGGTTTCTGGAAGAACTTCATCAACACCTTCGACCTCAAGGGCGCAACAACCTACATCACCGGCGAGTCCTACGCAGGCTTCTACGTCCCCTACATCGCCGACGCCTTCATTACAGCCAACGACGATGACTACTACAAGCTCGGTGGCGTAGCCATCAACGATCCCATCATTGGCGATGGCACGCTTCAGCAGCAGGCTGTCATCTTCCCCTACATTGAGTACTGGCAGAACCTCTTCAACCTCAACCAGACATACATAAATGCCCTACGGTGGACACATCAGCACTGTGGGTATGAGAAGTATCTCAAGAAGTACGGAACTTTCCCTCCTCCCGAGGGCAAGTTTCCTGTGTTGCCTGATCCGTATGCCGATACGGACCCTAAGAGCAACTATACTTGTGATATCTTTGATTATGCCTATGCTGCAGCTGTTGACCAGAACCCCTGCTTCAACATCTACCACATTACCGATACTTGCCCTCATCTTTACGGACAGCTTGGTATCGTCAACTCTGTAAGTCTCTTCTCGCAATCCTTTCGACATATCTAACAAAACCAGGGCGACTACTCTCCCAAGGGTGCTGAAGTTTACTTCAACCGCACCGACGTCAAGAGGGCTCTCAACGCCCCCACAGATGTAACATGGTACCAATGCACACCCAACACCGTCTTCGGCTACGGCGACCCCAAGTCCAACCTCAGCGACACGTCTCTCGCCCCAGCCCAGAGCAACGTCCTCCGCCGTGTGATCGAGCACACCAACAACACCATCATCGGTGTCGGTCGTCTCGACTACATCCTCCCTCCCAACGGCACATTGTTCGCCCTGCAGAACGCCACCTGGCACGGAAAGCAGGGATTCCAGAAGTATCCCCAAGATAAGGAGTTCTACGTTCCTTTCCACCCCGAGTACAACGGCGGCAGACTCAGCGAGGCTGGCATTGTCGGTCATTGGGGTTACGAGCGTGGTTTGACTTACTACGAGGTTCAATTGGCTGGTCATGAACTTCCCGGATACACTGCTGGTGCGGGATACCGTGTTGTTGAGCTTATGCTTGGAAGGATCAAGAACTTGGGAGTAGTTGAGGACTTTACTACTCAGAAGGGGGATTTCCAGGGTAATGGAACATCGCGGGACATGAGCGTTGTGAATCCCCTAGGTCTTCCTTGGGGTCATGGCTTTAGCTACCACTAGCGGAGGTCATGAAAGTGGTCCGTAGATTATTTGAAGGTCTAAAATAAGAAATGGCATTTATTTGCGAGTAAAAACGATCTGTTCAATGGTTGTTACTACATATCTGAGGCCAACGAGAATCCTGAACTGTAGCAACTATCGCCGTTGATGTTGTTGCCTCGACCAATCATCTCTCTACGACGTAGTGACCCAAGGCACGAAGATCAAATGGAAATCAAGACTATGTTTAAAGATTGTGATGCACACTAATTTCATATCTCACGATATGCAAGGGTTGAATCATAGAAAACGGATAATCTTGAAGCTACATAAATATATCAACCTATAGCCACTTTAGTGCCTAGCTTGTCCCTTGAGCTCCACCACCGAATCGAACATCTGCCACGTATTCTGTCTCACACGCCGCCCCCAAATAGCACAAGGAATAAACAACAAACACACAAGAGTTGCTACACACCCACTAATGATGTACAACTTTGTCACACCAATGGACTCGGTCCAACCGACGATGCCAAACGGAACGCCAATGGAGGGAATGTTGCGGATGAATGTGACGGCGATGAAAGCTTCGGCGGTCAACTAGTGATGAGTTGTTAGTAAAAGGGTATAGCATAATGTTAGGTTGACTTACGCTTTGGTAGATATCAATAACAATCGTACAAGAGATATCAATCATAGACGCCATTCCAAAACCAAAAAGCGCACCGCCAATGCTGGGGTAAATCCAATGCCACCCCTAGCTCGTTAGTCAAATACTCACTCAAGTGCAAGAAAACTTACCTTGTCCGCAGAAACACCAAAAAGGATCAACCCAGCACCCGTGAGCAAAGCCGGAATGAGAAGGATGTAAAGCCGCATCTCTGGCTCAAAGATTCCCTTGTTTCTCTTGGCCAGTCGAACAACCACCCAATCACCCAAAAGACCACCGTAGAGACTACCAAACATATTACCGACAAAGGGGCCCAGAGACATCAGTCCGACGCCAGCTGTGTTGAAGTTATACGGTGGTGCGGCGAAAACCATCGAGATGGTGGATGTGAGGAGGATGAGAAAGGCGACGCAGCTGGCCACTTGGATAGCTGAAAAGATGACGTGTGGGAAGAGAAACATCTTCAGCGGGACGAGGTAGTTTCTCCATAGAGGTTCGTCGGTTCGTGTAATAAGACGCATCCTTTGTCTGTAGGAAAGTCTAGGAGAAATCTCCTCAGAGGCTAAATCAGAACTTTGAACTTGTCCCTTGACAGCAGAGCCATCCTTGTCGCATTTAGAAGCATCACCTTGGCTGGAGTAGTCATTCCTTGTTTGGCCGATCGACACTGGAATAAACTTTGTCTCCTCAAAGAAAAACACAAACAGTACGAACAGAACACTGAGGACTATTCCGGTGGTGTAATACGTCCATCGCCAATTCTGCGCTTCGGCTTGCACGCCGACGATGGAGGGACAGACGAATTGGCCGAGCATGACGGCGATGATGTACAGACCATTGGCGGTACCACGCTGGTGCACGAAGAAAAGATCCGCAATCTGTAGGGGATCAGCATTTTATCTCAATGTATCTTGTCAACTTACTGTGATCTCGGAAATCGTCTCGTTGACGGAACAGGCGAGCCCTGACAAGAAATTGGTGATGTACATCTCCTCAACAGAATTCATATAGCCGCTCCACCAGGAGACACCAGCCATTAGGCCAGTGGAGAGGATGTAGCATGGCCGAGAGCCGTATTTTCTCGCGAGGGGAATGAAAAGGAAACTTCCGAGGGCTAGACCTGCGGCGTTGAAGGCGACGCCGTAGTTGAGCTCGTCGTAGGTCACGTCCATGTCGACGATCATCTGCTGCCAGAGAACGACTTGCATGACGATTCTGTGGGTGTTAGTATTGTTAAGAGTATACAGTTGTGGGTGGACGTACGCTGAGAAGAATGCTACTGTGACGGCGAGGACGAGGGTGAAGTTCCATGCTTTTCTCGGTTTACTCCAGTTCTTGTATCGTCAGTGATGAATCTCGCATTTGATGTAGTGTGGCACTCACCAGAGGATCGTTGGGGTCTTGTGAGGGTGTCGGAACGAGAACGATTTCAGAGTGGCCTTGAACCGTCGGTTAGATATGTTAGAGGACTGTTTGACTATGGGGCCTCACTTAGAAGACGGGAAGTCCCCGGTGGGAAGCTCAATTCGCTCTCCATCTTGGTAATATTGTCGTTTATGAGGCAATGCAAGGAGCCAGTGCCGCTGGATACCTCACAGAAAAGCAGCGAGGAAACCCTGAGATTTAAAGCAATCAGTCCATCAACCGGCCTGGCCGATAAAGGTTGTGATCCCCATGTTTATCAGGCCCGCCAACCCTGGAGAAATCTTCCCTTGGCATCGGTAACTATTCTGCGGGGTAAGAAATCCCCAACTAACAACTCCAGACTAGAACTCTTTAAGGAGGTCTACCCCAAGGAGGCCATCCAGACGAGATAAGCTTCATGCATTCCCATTGGCTGCGTGTCGACCATCCTAAAGTGGAATGGTGTACGCTTTAGAACAGGGAGAGTTCAACGCCTCGTTGTTGGGCCTGTTTGTCGAGATCGATATCATTATCGCCAGTCTCTAGCGCATTGTCCAGGATCTCCTCTAGGATTATCGCGTTGGGCGTATCGCGATATGCATCGCAAAGACCGCCGCATTTACGCAGCACCTGCACCCACGATGGTCTCTCGCGTAATATGGAGACTTCCAAACGCGCAGCCGTGTAAGGGTACAAGATACTGTTTGTCGCGAGAATATGGCTGTACTCGTCGCGACGGCGCGTTTCATACAGAGCGTCCAGCGTCGCCACAAGACGACACACAATAACTTTATTCGTCGGCGACAAAGAACCCCCCGGAGGCTTCTGCCGTCGATGTAGCAAAATGCCCGCCAGGCGAAAGGCTTCCCAGAGATGACAGTGCGGAACAGAGCCTTCGTGGCCCGGCCAAGCGGCGAATTCCTCCTCCACAGACGCGTTCTCGATGCGCGCAATGACATCGAGTAGACTCCGCGGCAGGCCAGATACGCTCTCCACTCCATCGACTAGACCTGTTGGCGTGGCAGCTTGGCCGGCCCTAAGACAACCCCATATTCCAAGCGTGGGCGTGTCGCGGCCCCTGACGAATGTCAGTATGTCCATTATGGCCATTGCCTCAAGGGAGAAGCGGTATTCCATGTCTGCGATGCGATGTGCGTTTTCGGCGCCGGGGAAGAGGCCGTATACCCACATCATGTGGTTTAAATGATTAGTCCACGGGATGCCCTGGAACAGCTACCAAGTCTTAGTACTTCATCATTAGATGATTAATGATATGCCAACTCACGTGTAGCGTGCAGAGAAACGTCCCAGCGTTTATCAGCCCGGAATTCAACGTTCCGTCATACCCACTCAGCTGTTCCCGAAACAAACGTAGACTCTGGTCACATAGGTCGTGAAACAAAGGTGATGGGTTGCGAGGGTTGGAATTATACAAGCATGTCGCTATTAAACTGAGGTAAAATGGTTCGTTCTGCAGGGCGAGACGCTCCAACTCGGCGCAGAATGAATCGTCTGTGGAGGTGGAGTAGAATGAGAAGACGGTTCGTTGGAAGACTACTTTGTTAGTCTGGTGTAAGTTTATGAGTGGCGACTCACATTGTTTGAACAGCTCTTTCTCCTGATCACTTCTTTTCTGAAACCATCGGGGTTCTGCATCGTGGACATAAGATTCCATTTCCAGTGGTGAATCCATATCCAACATCTCACCCCGCCCTTTACTGAGTTGCGCAGTCTGGAACTGACCAAAAGCCCCGGCCGAGCCATCAATGGCAATCTCCTCCGCCCGTCTCTTCTTCCCACCTTCAACAAGCACAGGGAGTGCAGCCCCGGTAAGTTTCCCGCGCGATGCAACCCCGACATCCCACTGTAGCTTGATAGCGTACCCGTCGCATTGCAGCTTGTTCTTCTGGCACTCGAGACAGGCTGGTTTAGTCTCGTCGCACTTACGATGGCGTCTTTTGCATGTCGTGCATCCGTTCCTTGAGCGTGGCATAGTCGTTGGTGTTTTATGATAGGAGTATGGTTGCCTGTCATTGATAACGTACAGAAGCGGTCAGAGGTAGCAGAAAGCTTGTTAGTGATGATGCGGGGTGGATATCTGGTCTTCATCATGATTACCGAGCAAGATTGAAGTGAAGGTATTTATGTAAAAAGATTGCATTTTATGAATCCCGTAAACTTAATTCTACAGGTTGACTTACATCTACAGCCTGGAGCTGCCTAACCGAGTACCTTGCTCACTCTTATACACTCTCTTTCCCCCAAACCACGTCTCATCAACTTTAGTCTCCAACAAACCATCCACCCCAGGCATCTCAGGAAGAATCATAAAATCCGCCCTCAATCCCTCCGTCAACCTCCCCGTCCACGTCTCCGCAAACCGCGAGTACGCCGCCCCGTATGTAGCAGCCTTCATAGCCTGTGGTAGCGTCAGTGCGCTCTCCCCGTTCGTAACCGTCTTCCTCTCCGGTTCCAGCGCCGACTTTCTCGTCGTGGCGTTGTACAAGTTAGGGAACGGTAAATGCCGCGCGGTAGGCGCATCAGTGCCAATGGCCACGTTGGCATGCCCGTCGAGACATTCTTTATACGGGAATGCGTCTTTCCACGCTGACGGTCTGACGAGCTTGGAGTAGCCCTCTAGAATGGCCGGATCGCTGTGGACGGGCTGGACTGAAGCTGTTATGCCCAGCTTACCTAGCCGTCTGGCGTCTTCTGGGGTAGCCATTTCTAGATGTTCTATCCTGTGACGTGCTGTGGGGTTGTTTGTGCTTGCGATTGCTTCGATGGCTTGTGTCACGGCCACATCACCTATGGCGTGAATGGCGCATTGCATACCAGCCTTTGTGATCTGAGCGAGAGTTCTGTTCATGTCCTCGCCAGGCCATAATGGCTGAACAAGATCTGTGGACTCGCCGTAGGCATATGACAAAGCTGCTGTGCAACCGTCGACCACGCCATCGCTGATGAGCTTGGCTCCGACAATGCAGAACTCGGGAAACTTTGAAGGATGCCACTTTTTGTGCATATCGACAGCTTCTTGTATATGGGCATCTCGCAGTTTCTCATCCGCTTCGTAAGGGACGAACCAGTGTGCTGCCATGTGGAGATTGATACCCTTTGTTTCTCGTAAGTGCTGGAGAGCTTCCCAAGCTGTGTTATCCATCGCCATATCGATGACACCAGTGTAGCCTTCAGCCGAGTATGCATCAATGGCTCTCTCCAGCGCCTCAAGCTTCTCATCCATAGACAGCGACTGTATCAAGAACGGCCAGATGTAGGCTGTGACAGCCTGCTCAGCGAGAAGGCCAGTTGGGTTTCCATTCTCATCGACTGTGAGATGCTCCGGGCAGTTGGCTTTTATTTCATCAATTGGCAACAGCTTCAAAGCAGGGGTATTGCACCAAGCTGAATGAAGATCATTTGCGTCGATGAAAATAGGCCGTGGGTCAATGTCGTCGATATCGCTTGCAAGAGCAACACCCGCCGTTGCAGACTGAAGCCATCCGCGACACAGGATCTGATGTAGATGAGGATTTTGTGCCGCAAAATCTGATATTCTGTGACGAATTTCTTCTAGCGACTTGCACCCACCCAGATCAAGTTTCTGCTGCGAAAGGCCAAAGAATAAAAGATGAACATGGCTGTCGATAAACCCCGGTAGAACAACACGGTTCTTAAGATCCAGGACCTGTGCGCCTTGAGATTTGGCTTTTTGGACAGCCTTGTCGTTTTCCGAGCCAACGTGGGTGATCTTAGACCCTTGTACGATCATGCATTCGTGTGAATGTTCTGCTGCTTGACCAGCAAAGCGGCCATTGGTGAGAATGATGTGAGAATCCATGCTTATCTCTGGCGTGCGATAGCGCGCAACAAAAGGATAGAATATTAGATATGAGATAAATTAGATAAAGCAAGTAAAATGGGAAAAGAAAAGTTGTAGTAATGGAATGGCCGCTCTTATCCTTCGACAATCATTGATGGAGCACACGCTATAATAAATGCGGAGGTAACAAACGTCAGTGGAAACTTTGGCGCATTATCCTTCCAAATGGGTTTACCTTCCCAGTATGGTTAGACTGCATGGTGTCGACCTACTCAGCGTATCGACCCGCCTAAAATAGCTAGCTCTACGCTAGGAATCGCCGTGGGGCTCGGCCAAGATGGAGGCTGGTGAAGTTACGCGAAGATAAAGGTCTTGCAATGGGCATTTCCGGGGAACTTTGCGGGGAAGATGCCGTTCCGTCTTTGAAATTAATGAATCGCGTATGTTAGTTTTTTCCTTTCGATCGGAAGTCGCATGGTGCGCATCCCTATTTAGCAGTGGAATGCTGACGTTACCCTGCACACACCTATACTGGATCCGAAGTTATCTGCACTTCTGGTTGCTCTATAGATCTCGGCAGACGCAAAGTCACGGTTAGCTTTTCACTTCAAGGTGCACTCATTTGATTTCTGTCAGAGTTTAATTAGGCCCATATTACTGCCCGTCAAGAAAACCACCGATACATGATTTGGCTTCGGTTTGTGGGGTAATATGACCATTTGGTTCCAGCAACCATCATAAAAGGTATTTACGCATCAATATTTCATAACGCGTTATACGTTTGACTTGAAAATAGAATTCATGTCTTGTTTCCTACTTAGAACCAATATTCATGTCAGTTCGTACCGGTGGTTTGGTTCGATCCTGCAGTTTGTTCCAAATAGCTTAAGTAAAGCAACCTTCATATCTCTTGTCCTAGCTGTTTAATTAAGACGGCCTCTGAAAATGTACCTGCAGCTCAGACCAGCTATGCTTATTATAATCCGGTTGCACCTTACAACACTTCTCCAGCCCCCAATCCGTGATCCCGAGCATATAGCTACTCTCAAACATAAACGCCATGCTCCCCTCACCAACCTTAACCGGCTTCAACTCAGCATTGCTCGCCCGTTCAAAAGCATCAGCATCCGGTCCATGCGCCGACATGATATTATGCAGACTGGCTCCAGCGGGCTGGAACCCACCACCCGTTTTGGCATCGTACTGGCCGCAGATTAAACCCATAAACTCGGACATGGTGTTACGGTGGTACCACGGGGGACGGAAGGTGTCTTCCTGGACGAGCCAGCGCGGAGGGAAGATGACAAAGTCGGCGACGGCGGTGCCGGGATGGTCAGAGGGGCCGGTTAGAACGGTGAAGATTGAGGGGTCGGGGTGGTCGAAGGAGATGCTGCCGATGACTGAGAATCGGCCGAGGTCATATTTATATGGATAAACTGTAGAGTTAGTAAGTCTGTAAGTCATGACCACTCGCTATCAAATCGTGCGCTCAATCCGCAGGTTTACTCACATCTATAATACACATTAGCTTCAGAATGCAAACGCCTCAAGGAAATACTCACTTTCCATGCCAAGCAACAACATCAAACGGCGTATGTCCCTGCTGCGCAACAAACAGCTCATTATTATACTTGTTCAAGACAGTCCAAGTGGTATTAGTATCCTTTTGGAAATCCGCAATCGGAATTTGAAAATCTCTAGCATTAGCCAGACAATTCGATCCGATAGGTCCCAACTCCGGCAACGTGAAATGGCCTTGGTACAACTCAAGGATATACCCTCGAACCGGCCCATCTGGGAGCGTCACCCGATATCTGATGCCACGAGGGATGACGGCAATCTCGTTGGGACGGACAAGAAGACGACCCAGCTCAGTCTGGATATCCAAGACTCCGTGCTGAGCTACAATGAGCATCTCACCATCAGACGAGTACATAGCCGTGGATTCATCCATATCCCGTCCCGCAGCAAAGATATAAATACCCAGACCAGTCTTGAGTGTAGGGTCGCCTGCGCCTGAGACAAGCTTTAGACCCCTCACCCAATCAACAGTCTCATCGATGTCAAAAGGATCCCATCGCAGCTGCTGAGGAACATAGTTCAGCTTAGCCTTGAGGATCGGTTCTGAAGGATCGCTGAAGGGATGATACGTGGAGTGAGATGCTGAGGGGAGGATACGGTACAGCCAGGATTGCTTGTTCTCGTGTCTTGGGGCAGTGAAGGCTGTGCCGGAGAGCTTCTCGGCGTAGAGGCCATATGGTGGTTTCTGAGGGGAGTTGGCCCCGATTGGCAAAGCACCTTTGATCGACTCGGACCTATCAATAATTAGATTGTATCTATCGAAAAGGAATGCTAACATACTCGTGGTATGAATCAAAGCCGTTGAGGTAGGAGTATTTCTCAGGCGTGGAGAAGTTTGTAACTGGCATCTTGACGTTGTTCTGACAATTGATACTTCAAACTAAGAGGGGGTTTCACAGCGATAGATAAGCGCACCCATCGACGGATTATAGTCATATATTCGGCTGTGACCATGCATTAATAATACCTTTCCGCAATGTGACAAGCTTCCGAGGGCCGATCACAACCGCTGATCATGGCGTATGGTTCGGAAAGGTTCCATGATTTCCGAACTACCCCTCCATCTCGGCAGTCAATTGACCAGTAAATCTCCATTAATTAATTATTGTAGTTCACCGGTCAAAGTATTAATTATGAATAAAAGATGCGGTATCTTAAGAACTCTTAAAAATCAACGTTCTTTCTTTCCGCTCCGTTATCAAATCACTGTCTTCTTCTCAACTTCCTCATCTTCAAAAAACAATTTCAACATGGCGTCTTGGTTACCAATCCCGTCAAAGAGCCACTTCTCACTGGCCAATATCCCCTTTGGTATAATCTCAACATCCGACCAGTCAACTCATCGCCCAGCCATAGCTATCGGAGATCACGTCCTTGATCTATCCGTATTCGCTCAACAAGATGGGTTCTCCAAACTATCTGATTTTCCTTCCAACAAACTAAGTGTGTTCTCTCAAACCACGCTCAATGAGTTTGCTAGTCTTGGAAGAACAGTCCATCGTGCTACTCGAGCCTATCTTCAAGACATATTCCGTGGTGAAACTCCTTACCCCGAGCTTCTCAAAGACAATGAAAGTCTACGTAACAAGGCTTTGATTCCACTTGCGAATATCCAGTCGCATCTACCGCTTAGTATTGGTGATTACACCGATTTCTTCGCCGGGCGTAACCATGCCCATACAGTCGGGACATTATTCCGCGGCGCTGCAAACGCCCTCCAGCCAAACTACAACCATCTCCCTGTCGCATATCATAGCCGAGCCAGCTCCGTCGTCGTATCCGGCACAGCCCTCCGTCGACCATGGGGCCAAGTCCTCCCCAATCCTCAAGCCAAAGAGCCTGTGTTCCAGCCCTGTGGCCGACTGGACATTGAGTTGGAGCTCGGCATGTTTATTTGCAAGGGAAATGAGCTTGGGTCTCCAGTGCCGGTTACCAGCGCGGAGGAGCATATCTTTGGGTATGTGCTTATGAACGACTGGAGTGCGCGGGATATTCAGCAGTGGGAATATGTCCCGTTGGGGCCTTTCAATGCGAAGAACTTTGGGACTACTATTAGTCCGTGGGTGGTTCTGGCTGATGCACTGGAGGGTTTCCGAACAAGGGGGTTAGTCAATGATATTCCTCCGAAAGCGTACCTCGATGAGCAGCGGAAGGATCCGATCCTGAATATCAACCTTGAGGTATCTTTGACGAGTAAGTTCGCATCTTATACTCAAAAAAGTGCAATGCTAATTTTAATCTAGCCGCCAAGGGCAGTACCACCAGAATAACCCAGACAAGTTCCGAGAACCTCCTCTGGTCATGGCCACAAATGATAGCCCACCACTCCATCTCGGGATGTAATCTACGCACTGGTGATCTTCTCGGATCAGGAACCATCTCTGGTCTAGAGGCTGGTACGCAGGGAAGTCTCTTGGAGCAAACACTTGGCGGTAAGCAGGTTGTGAAGTTGGAAGGTGGGGAAGAGCGCAAGTTTATCCAAGATGGTGATACTATTACTATTACTGGATGGTCTGGGTCTGCTGACGATGGACTTGTTGGGTTTGGAGAGTGTTCTGGTACAATTCTGGCTGCTGTTTCGCGTGATTAGGTACCTTGGGGATATAGACTTTAGATGAACAAGAATAGTAGAGTTACGACATAAAGATTTGCGCCTGAATGAACGTGTTGGTATTGGTGACCGACGTCTGTGCTGGTGAAAGGTCTTACTTGTAGACATATACAGGATGTTGAGATATGAGAAATTCAACGTTTAAACCCTAGAGATGCCAGATATCTCGCTCAGGCCTGGATTCATCGCCTCGCGGTGACACAACGTCGAAGTGGCGGGTCTTCCAACTATCTAGAGGCTGAAAAAAACGACAGAAGTGTTTCTGCAGTATGGGGTTACACTACATGAGTATTGAAGTTGAATTTCACGGCAGATTGACACGGGAGTCCAGCCTGGATCTCAAGTCGCGGAACTAGAACCGCCTATTCCGAGCACTAAACCAAGAGACGCAAACTTGTGGCCCTGATGGTCGCGGCATTCGCAAATAAAGAGCAATTTTCCGAGGGCAGCCGATATAAGTCTGAGACCCCTGGTTATTATTGAAGAAACACGAGCCCTCCTCCTTCTACATACCACTTCTCTTAGAACATTGCCCATCACAACTTCAACCATGTCAGTCACTCGCGTTACTCTGTTCAAAATTTCCAAAGAGGAAGACCAACAACACCTTCTGGATCTCTACAAGCAAATGCCACAGAAAGCACTCAAGGTGAGTCAGCCGCGGCACCCTATCCGTATCAAGTCTAACATCCAAAGGACGGAAAACCTTATATCGCCTCTGTCCAAGCTGGCAAGGCCAAGCCCGACCAACGCGCACAGGGCTTCACAGTCGTCGCCATCTCGACGTTCAACTCCCAGGAAGACTTCAACTTCTATGATACAGAATGCAAGGCCCATCTGGAATTGAGAACGTTTGCGAAGAGCGTGAATGAGGGAGTTGCTATGATTTACTTTGAGAACGAGGTATAGATAGACCAGACTAGAAAATAATCAGATGCACTACACACTCAAATCAGACCCTGGAATCGCATTGATATATCCTTCCCCTGTTCCGCAGCCCTCGCAAATTCCTCATTCTCGCCAAAAGGCCCCGGCACCGGATTTAAAAACTGCTGCCCTTGTCCGAATGCATCAAACAGTTCCATCAGATCATTCCTCATTTGAAACATGTCCGGAACGGAACTAGCCAAATCTTCAGGCATCATCATATCGCTAAAAGAAAAGTCCTCAGCATCTACTTCCGGCATCGGAACCGTCTGTTGCAAAACCGCAGTCTCTGTGGTATTGCCTGCGTCAACTCCATTTGCACCATCTCTTGGTAAATCACCCTCCTCTCCGTTCGTATGCGGAAAGCCAAACGTCTTCATCCGGGGAATCATACCACGGATACTCTTCCAAAGCCTTTTGCTCACAATATTATGCCGTGAGAGACCTCTTACCAGTTCCACTCCCTCGGAAAACGTTTTGCGACAGGGCCCCGCGAAAATATCCGGTGCGTGGCATACTGCTAGAAAGAGAACTGCCAAAGCGCTGAGGAGGAAGTAGTTAAAGACGTTTTGCTGCCGGGAGTAGATATCCGTCGTGGCGTGGAGATGCACCAGGACTTGGATAGTGTCCTGTGCGATGTCTACTACCAGCCATGCATTCTGGGGGCTCGCAGCGATACTCGCCGTGCTCATCAAGTTGTGGCGGTAGATAAGAATACGAGAGTAGTTC
Source organism: Fusarium sp. PT (assembly GCA_021020635.1). Taxonomy (NCBI): domain Eukaryota; kingdom Fungi; phylum Ascomycota; class Sordariomycetes; order Hypocreales; family Nectriaceae; genus Fusarium; species Fusarium sp. PT. The sequence continues at coordinate 1,985,600 of JAHMRZ010000006.1, forward strand.
CCTCGAAGATATAACAGCGCGCGTAAACGATGTGGTAGTCGCGGTTGTGCACGAGGTGCAAGGCCTAAACGCGGATGACGAAGTCTGAGATGAGCCGGAATAGATTCCATCCAATCTTGGGTTTTGAGATCCAGTGCTGCAGCTGTATCATCTGGTATACTCTGAGACGCAGATCCAAAAGGTGGAATTGCCTCCCAGATCTTGGAACATAGTTGTCCGTAGCCAACCATACACTGAAGATACAAATACTCCTCATCCTGGATCAGTTAGCTAATGTCAATGTATTTTTGTGGTTATGCTTACAGGCTTGGGTAACTCTGGGTCAACATCCTTGTCGACAAGAGCAAAAGACAAACTCGTGCCAAAGCTCCATCGTCGATCAAGGACATAGACACACCAGAAGACACGAGTGGCTAGCCTTCGAGAGTCCGGGTCTTTGAAGTTATCCAAAAGACTGCGTTTTCGATGCAGGCCCATTTCTAGGGCTTCTCTGGCTGCTATACCAATCGTGCGCCAGGCCAATAAGTCTTCCCCGGCGTGGAAGTAGAAGATACTCTGATTTGTCAACGATAGCTTTGTTGCATAGATTTGGGACTTACTAGCATTGTGAGTAATTGAACCTCTTTGAGATCAACCTGTGGACTGAGGATGCTCGACACGGTTGTTTCGACAGACCCAACTAAAGCGATACTCAAATCAATATCACCTGGGTCCTCCAAGAGGATACCTATAGCGACTGCCACTCTCGCAAGGGCTATGTCATTGCTACACAGCATGGAAGCAGATCCATTATCCCCACATGGAAGCCCTTTACCTTGGATAGTCTGCAAAATCTCTTTCGACAGAGCGATGTACTCGCCTATATCTATGAAAGGATACACCGACTCGACTTCTTCTCGAAAACTAACGAGATACTTGGTAACGTCACTGTCAGTGCAGCAGTCCCAGAAGCCGAGATCCGTGATCCGTCTTCCGTTGGCAGGCTCTTCAGTCGGCGATTGAACACCACTTGGTGGCATGGAGTCGAACCTTGGCACGCCCATTCTGTTCAAGGACCGCTCACTGACAAGGATACCAAACGCTGATCTCGTTGGGCCGACGAATTGGGGTTCTTTTGGGATTTCTCCACGAGTGCTAGCAGGTGAGTGCGTCACGATGTTGTCACGCGTTTGCGGCGATACTGTTGACGCGGATGGACGCGTCTGGTCTTTGAGTTCTCTGACTACCCCGACTAGATCAGAGACTTGCTGCCGTAATTGTGACAGCTCATGGTGAAGAGATTGTATATGCTGGTTCCTTTGGCTGTTAATTATTGTCTGCTGAGCTATGCGGGACACTTACTCGTCTGGCTTTTCCTTTGTAGGCTGAATAGTGCTGGTAGCAAATGTACAATCCAAACCACCAGCAATACACCGCTCGCAACAATTATCCTGCGACGGTATACACTTGAGCTTTTTCTTCTTACACTCATCACTACCAAGCATTAAACCATGTCGTCATCGTATGCAAATGCGCACTCACCATGCCACAGAGGTATATTTGCCCCGCTTAGATCGCGTCGACGCCGTATCAGCGCCGTCGACATCGGTAGAATTCCGCTTCTTCGGCTTTGGAGCCGGTGTCTTCTCTGGAGTGGGCTGTTTACTCATGGTGAATTGGTTTCCGAAGATTGCTGATGCAGGGTGAATGGAGACGCGTGGAATGAACGGCCTTGATTAAGAAGCGGTGTCGGTATGGTTCCGGATTTCCGAGATGTTTTAGTCTGAATTTGTATTAGCCTAGCCAAGGTTTCACCCCGCAAAGACAACGGTAGTGCGGATCAAGGTTCTGGATGGTATGTAATCGGAATGAAATAATTTGTTAGAGAAGAGCAATGTATATATGAACTGAGACAATCACTGTCTACGGATACTATCTCTACAACTCACCAGCTTCATTATCCATCATGACCATCGCCAACCTCCTCGTATCGCTCAACGACCAGGTCCGTGAGAACAAAGGCCAGTCACTTCTAGTGACACTCTTCGTTGGCCCTTTGATCTACGTCTTGATCAATGAACTCCTACGACACAATGCAAGGATCAGCAATTTGAGAGGACCCTCCGGATTACCCGTGATCGGCAATATCTGGGATATCCACGTCAACGCCGCCGAAAAGTACCGCGCTTGGGCTAAGAAATATGGACCGGTTTATCAGATCCAACTGGGCAATATTCCCATTGTTGTGGTCAACTCTGCTAGTGCGGCGAGGACCATATTTGGTTCTAATGCCCAGGCCTTGAGTTCGCGGCCTGAATTCTATACATTCCACAAGGTACTCTTTCCAGCTCCAATTGTATTTAAAAGGTATTGACAATCCAGGTTCTTTCTGACACAGCGGGTACCACCATCGGCACATCCCCCTACAGTGACTCCCTCAAGCGCCGTCGTAAGGGCGCAGCCTCAGCTCTCAACCGTCCTTCAGTAAACACCTACGTCGAACATCTCGATGTCGAAACTCGCGACTTCATCAAAGAGCTCGTCGAGTATGGAAACAGCGGCAAAACACCCGTGGACCCCATGCCCATGATCCAGCGATTGTCTCTATCGCTCGCCCTGACTCTAAACTGGGGCGTTCGACTCAAGAGCCAAAAGGACAATCTATTCGCAGAGATCACCCATGTCGAGGAAGAAATCAGCCGCTTTAGATCGACGACGGGTAATCTCCAGGACTACATCCCAATTCTTCGCCTCAACCCGTTCAACCTGCATTCCTCCAAGGCTCGAGAGATGCGCAACAGACGTGATAAGTATCTCACCGACTTGAACAACGGGCTAGACGAGAGAATCGCCAATGGCACATACAAACCCTGCATTCAAGCCAATGTCATCATGGACAAGGAAGCCAAACTGAACAAAGACGAGCTCACCTCCATTAGTCTCACGATGCTTTCCGGTGGGCTGGATACCGTGACGACACTGGTAGCCTGGTTCGTCGCGTATCTGAGCCAACACACTGAGATTCAAGATAAGGCCGTGTCTGAGATTGAGAAGTTCTTCAGTCAGAAGGAGCCCATGTGCGATGTCAACGATGATCAGAAGTGCGAGTATATCGTTGCTTTGGTGAAGGAGTCGCTGAGGTATTACACTGTTCTTAGACTGGCGCTGCCTCGAGCTTCTATTCGGGATATTGTGTACGAGGGTGTTACTATCCCCAAGGGAACTGTTGTGTTCTTGAATGCATGGGCTTGCAATATGGGTAAGTACACTACCACGTCTCCCTCTTGTCTCATATATTAACCTCGCCAGACGATCAAGTATGGTCCGACCCTGACGTCTTCCGTCCGGAGAGATGGTACGAGCAGCCCGACGCCCCATTGTTCACCTACGGAGTTGGATATCGCATGTGTGCTGGGTCTCTCCTTGCAAACCGAGAACTGTACTTGCTTTACATGAGACTTCTCAACAGCCTCAAGATCGAGAAGCATGATGATGTGGATTGTCATCCTATTACTGGTAGCTTGGATCCTACAAGTCTTGTTGCTATGCCCCGTAGGTACAGGGCTACTTTTACTCCTCGGAACCCTGAAGCTTTGGGGAAGGCCTTGGCTGTTTAGTGAAACAGCATGGTCAAGGAAGGATAGGTTAGTCATGAGAGGTGTGTAGTTTTCGATATAACCAATTCTGAATGAAAAGTTCCCCGACCAAGAGTCCCGAGCATGTTTGGGACATTGATTAAGATGATTATCTGGTGGATGCTTATAGTGAACTACTCTGAGTGCCACTCGGACTTGAATAGGTAACTTGACCAATTTACAACAAGACGTTCCAGGCGTTACAGCTACTGTGCAACCTTCTCAACAATCTCGACAAGCTTAGGAAGAGCCTCCTCGTTCAAAAACGGAACATGTCCAGCATTGACCTTCTCCACACTGACACCATCACCCATTGCCCCCGCCATAGCCAGCTGCCCCGGCACGGGAATACACCGATCAATCTCACAGACAACATATGTCCTCGGCACCGAAATATCAGTTGCGACAAACTGTGACGGTGTTTCAAGACTAGCTGTGCTTTGCGGAACGCACTCGCTAACTGCCTTGTCACCTATTTCGGAGGTGGTGTCGTGGTAGAAAGTATCCTTTGTCTTGTCGTTCAGGTGGCAAACGTCCTCCTGTATTGGAAGTTAGCGTTTAATCATGAAGGCGGAAGTGAAGGTGGCGACGTACAGTCCTATCTACCATAGGCGCATGAGTTCCTCCGATAGCAGCAAGGAGAGAAAGGCCCTTGACAGGAAATGCAAACGACGTAACAAATATGACGTGGGAAATACCACCAGAGAGTCCCTTCTCCTCCCGCTCGTGAACTTGGTAGCCGTCTACAGCGGCGGACCCTGGGATACCGCCGTAGCTATGGCAGATCAGAATGATGCGCTTTCCTTCATCGAGGGAAGGCTGCAGAGCTTTGCGAATGGCTTCAACATCGTCTAGATGTGTCTTGCCTTTGACTTCCTCGGGATTTCCAGCGGTCACATTTTCGGGTTGGATGACTGTGAAACCCTTGCTGGTCAGAGATTCAGCAAAGGCTTTGTAATGGCTTGGGCGGTGCCAAGCGCCATGGACGATAGCAATAACGGGCTTCCCTGTGGTTGAAGACATGATGAATAAGGTCGAAGTGTAGGAGATGTTCTTTTGTTAAATTCTGGGAGACCGAAATGAGCTTCTCGTGGACTATATACTTGAGTATCTGTGTCAGCACTATGCTATTTCGGATTCTGTCAGACCTATTATTTACTGCGCCTCATCACCACCGGAAGCTCTACCGTAAATATCAATGAAGTTCGACGCGGTTAGCGTCACGGTCAGCACGGCTGGGCTAAATAAGTTATGCCTCCTGGCGATTGGCGCGCTTTGGAGAAATAAAAGTCTGAAAAGCCTCTTATGCTGAGATTCTGAGACTCCACTGAAGGGGGATAATTGATAGGGAATATCAGTCGGTGCCGGACATAAGTCAGCTGCGTCGAATTTCATTGATATTTACCGTAGACACATTAGGAAGGCCTCTTTTGACCTTTTACGCTAGTTGTTACTGCTGACATGCTCTCAACTTATCTGACAGAGGCTGATGGGCTTGATCCTGTCAGCAATTAACGCCCAACGCCGTCAGCATATATAGGGACCTCACCAATCAGAGACTGACTGCATTGCTTAGAACCTGTCAGCTGAGATATGAGTTGTGATGGTGGTTGATTGATTCTAGATAAAGATGTACATTCGCGACCGCCAGCGTCTTCGTGATCCAATTCTTATGCTCTACCATCTCACGTCACGATTCTTTCTTGCTCTAAGACCAACTCTTCCTTACAGTTTGAAAGGGCTCTTGGGAGGATTAGCCCCCAGCGCAAGTTCCATCTCAGGATCAATCTTCTTCATCGTCCTCTGATACGCCTCTCTGCCAGCAACTCTCTCAAGATACTTCAGGATATTGGGATAGTCACCCAGACTGTACGGCGAGAAGTATCGCATCGTAGTCAGAGGAAAGAGAACCATGATATCAGCAACAGTAAACTCGCTACCGGCAAGCCACTCGTTGTCCTTGACCCGCTCATCCAACATCTGAAGAGCCAGGCCATACCTCGCCTTACTGAACTGCGCGATGGGGTTATCATCAGGCAGCTTCGCAGAGTTGATCAACATGATTCTTCCAAGGGCAGGGTGGAGGGATCCGTCAACCCAGTGCCACCAGTACAGAAAGTCCGCATAGGCAGGGTCTTCAGGGCCCAGGAAGAGCTTGCCGTTGGCGTATTTGTGGCTGATGTATTCCATGCTCGCACAGCACTCGGCGAGCTTGACATCGCCGTCTTGAACAACAGGGGCGGCGCCCATGGGGTGCAGGGCCTTGAGCTCTGGTGGTGCGAGCAGAGGTGAGCGTTTGTATGATTTTAGGTCATATTCGATGCCGAGTTCCTCGCAGAGCCAGGGAATGCGCTCTGACTGGGAGACTTGAAGATGATGGATAGTAATAGGCATCTTGAGTTGGTGTGATTGAATGAGATTGAGTGTTTTGACTGAGGGGAAACGGGGGTAGGTGATGTACTGTCAATCACTTCTTATACCGCTTCCTCACCGTCGTCATTATGGAGTTTAGCGGCTCCTATGCCGAGGCATTTACCGGTCCCACTGAACGGAACGTCGCCGTGCGAGCCAATCATCTGTATCGCCCGAGACTCCGAGCAGAACTCTAATGATTTGTCATGTGAGGAGTGAAGATCAAGAATTAAACTGGATTATCTGACCATGTCTTTGGAATCCAGAGTTCAACGCGTGATAAAATAAGCTTGAGTAGTAAGAGCCAATTTCTCAATGAAAAACGTTGGTTGACATTGATGAAGGGTATATTGAGATCCGAGGGAACAGATCAAGGTTATTCCGATCCGGACTAAGGGGGTCATGGTATTCTTCTATCTCAATAGCTCAATATAGAACTTAACTCTTTAATTAATTAATTATATTACTATATATTTCTATAGGTTATAAGCCTAGATGGTATATATAACTATTTTTAAATAAGTATTTATTTAATTATCTTTTAAAAAGAGGATTAAAAGCCTCTTTCTACTATATAATAGATACTTATTCCTTATATTACCTAGATAACTATCGAATAAGCTATTTTAACTTAATTAAGCCTTAATTACCTTATTTTCCTATAATATCTTATTAACCTCCTTAAATATTATAAAGAAAAATCTATAATATAACCCTATAAAAATAAATCCTTATAAGTATAACTTATATACTTATTTACTCTAAGCTACTAGAATATTTAGATTCCTTAATAAATATAGCTTTCTATATTTAGCTAATTAACTTTAATAAATCATATTTAACCCTATAGATTCTAATAATAACTTTAAAGAAAATATTAAGTCTAATTTAATCCTAATATTTAGCTATTTAATACCTTATAATCCTCTCTCTTTTCTTAGCCTAATCGATATTTAAGGACTTAAAGCTTAATCTATATCTCCTCTCTTATTATTACCTTAATCTACCTTAGACCTTAAGTCTTTAGCTAAATTATTAGATTATAATATTTCTAAAATTATATATAAGATCTAAGCCTTAAAATATAAAGACTTTAAATCTAATTAATTTAATATAATATATATTTAATTCCTTAAGCCTAAATCTATATTTAATAAACTAACTATTAAAAGCTTAATCTTAAACTATATCTAGCTTAAAGGAATTAATTAAAAGTCTAGGAAACCTTAATAAGATCTCTAAGCTTAAAGTATTTATTTAATAGATTAATTAAAAATATAAAATAAGTAATTACCTAATAATAATAAGATATAGAGACTTATTTAGGTAGAATAAAGCTCTTTTATCTTAAGGTATATTAAATATTACTATAGAAAAGCTTAAAAACTAGCTATTAAAGTAAAAAAGAGCCTATAGTATAATATATAATTATTTAGGCCTTAATATAAGAGATATAATTAAAATGAAGCTTATAATTATTAAAATCTTTATTATTTTTAAAACCTACTTTAAGCTAAAAGGAAATATAATCTTTTAAGATATTAATAGATAATATAATAATCTCTTATTAAACTAATATAATAATATTAAATAGTTTATAGAAAAACTATATAAAGCTTAAATTAAACTACTTTAATTAGACCTTACTTATTAAATTAGGAAACCTTAGTTTATTAATAAGTTCCTTATTAAATTTAAATTAAACTATAAGATTTTTCTTATAGTTTTCTATTAGAATTATAATCTACTCCTAGAATAAGATATTAATAATCCTAAGATTATTATTAAAAATATAATTAACTTTAAGATTACCCTTATTATAATTAAATAGAAAGAAATAGCTTAAAAGTAATATAAAGATAATAAGACTTAAATAGTCCTATTTATAAAGAGATCTTAATAATCTTAATATAAATCTAATAACCTAAAGTACTCTTATTACTATAAGGTAAAATATAAGAAGTTAAGATATTTTACCCTATATCTATATTTATTTAATAAGTTCTATAAGTAAAGAGATAATAGCTTATCTATAAGATATAATTATAAGCTTAAAAAGTAAAGAGATATAAATAATATTAGACTTAATTTAAATAAGTAAGCCTAAGCTATATATTTTATAGATATTTATATAATTATACTTTAACTAGAGTTTAACTTTTTAGCTAAAGAATCTATTAATTTACTTAAATAACTCTATATCCTAGACTCTAGAGTATTATCTTATATCTTCTATTAAAAAAAGAACTTTAAGTACCTTAAGAAGTTTATTAGGAACCTAATTAATAGAATTAATAACTTAAAAACTATACCTAAGGGATTAAATATATATAAACTTTCTATTTCTATTAAAGAGATAATATTTATCTTTAAATTTATTAACTTACTTTATATCCTAATAGGGAATTATAACCTAATATCTATATTAGCCTTAGAAAAAAGTAATATAATAATTACTTTTTAAAAAGGATAAGTAATTATAATATAAGGTAGGGAAGTTATTCTATCTATAATATATAAATTTAGCTTATATATTATTAATATAGATAATAAGAGCTTATAATATATTCTAACTATATACTTAATTAAAGATCTAAAAATATATATCTAGTATAATTAACTAGGTTATATAGATAAGTAGAACCTTTAATAATTTATAAAGACATTTATAGGAATAAATCCTATAAACTAATTATACTTATATAAGGTATATATAAAAGGGAAGATATAAGAATATCCTTATTAGGGGTATATTAGGAAGGGAATATATCTATTTAAGAGCCTATATAGAGATATTATTAGTCCTTTTTTAGATAAGGGCCTCTATAGGATATAATATTAGATATATTTTATAGATAACTTTATAAAGATAATATAGATCTTTTTAATTAAGGCTAAATCTAAGTTTACTATATACTTCTATATACTTCTTAAATAAAATAAGATATTAATAAGATATATCTATTATTTTTGCCTTAATTAAGGAGAAGAAAACTAAATAAAAAAACTTATCTTACTTTATAAAAATAAATTTATTAAACTCCTTTACTTTACTATTAAATAATATTAATAAAATAGTATTACTAAAGTAATAAATAAAGTCCTACTTAAATAAATAAACTCTATATTAATTTACTTTAATCTAAAGAAAAAGTATTAGCCCTATATTCTAAAAGTAATTATATATCTATAAAATATCTCTCTTATAATTAGACAATTAATTACCTTATATTAAGCTTAATATAATAAGATTCTAGACCTATTATACTTATATATCTTAGGATATTAAGCTTTTATAAAAGTCCCTTTTATAAAAAGAAGGAAGATAAGAGAATAAGCTATTCTATATTACCTTTTTAGCTATTAAGGAAGTATAAATTATATCCTCTTTAAGGATAATAAGAGAATCTTTTATATAAATAATATGGTTTTTAATAAATAACCCTACTTAAGAAAATATATATAGCTATAGTTAATCTAATTAGACCTTTCTATTTAAAAGAAGCCTTATTTAAACCTATAACTAATAATTAATAGTATAATATAATAGTTAACTAATTTAATTAATTTATAATAGCTAATAGAAGATATTTAAATAGACTCTTTAATTATACCTACTTAAATAGAGAATAATAAGTTAATCTATACTCTTAAACTTAATATACTATAAAGTAAGGTATTAATTATTAAAGAATACCTTATCTTAAATAAAGTTCTATAAGATTATTATCTTAAACTAAGACTTCTTTATAATTCTAAAGATAATAAATATCCTCTATCTTAATTTATAATAGTTATAGTCTAGAAACCTAAAAATTAAATATTTACTATAATAGTAATCTATCTTATATTTATTATAAATAACCTTAAACCAATTAAGTTAAAGGTATATAAAGAAGTAATAGCCTCCCCTTAAAGGGCCTAATAATAAGAGATAATAAATAAGGAAATAGCTTTACTAAATATAAACTATATTCTATAATAGATATAAGTCCTATTAAATAAATATTAGCTATAAGGTAAATAGATATATAAACTTAAATAAGGTAAAGATAATAAAATTATTAGATTTAAAGCTAGATTTATTATATAAGGCTTTAAATAATAAGAGGAGATTAACTATTATAAGATATTTATATTAATTATTAAATTAATAAGCTATAAACTTATCTTTATTCTTATAGTTACTTTAGATCTTAAAGTTAAGTAAATAGATATTAAAATAGCTTTCCTCTATAATAAAATCAAGGAAGAACTATATATTACTTAACCATAAGGTTTTAAAAATAACTCTAGCCTTAAATATAGACTAAATAAAGCTCTCTATAATCTTAAATAACTATCTTATATTTAATATTAAATATTATTAGACTTCCTTAAGAAACTTAGGTTTAAACTATTTACCTTAAATATTAAAGTCTTTACTAGAGGCTTAATATATATTATAATCTATATAGATAACTTACTTATAGTAAGACCTAATAAATCTAAGATTAAAAAGATTAAATAAGCCTTTAATAAGTAATTTAAGATATCTAATTTAGGTCTATATAAGTATTACCTTAGTATAAGAGTAAAATATAATCATAAAAATAAAATAATTTATCTCTCTTAAAGAGTATATCTTAAGAAAGTTCTTATTAAATTTAATATAATAGACTTAACTCCTATTTAAACCCTAGTTACTATATCTAAGTTTAACCTTATATTAGATAATTATAAAGTATTAAAAGATAATTACTATTAATTTACTAAAGTAATTAGTTTACTAATATATATAATACTAAATATAAGACCTAATATTATATTTATAGTCTTATTATATAGTAAATATTTTAAAAACCTTATATTAGAATATATTATTATTATTAAATAAATAATATAATATCTAAGAGATACTTTAGATTTTAAACTTATCTTCTCTAGATTATTATAATCCCTAATTAAATATATAGACTTTAACTAAATAGGTAATAATAAGATATATTACTTAACCTTAAGATATATCTTTAATATAGGGATTAATATAATTAATTAGTTATTAAAGTATTAATTAACTATTATATTATTATCTTATAAGGCTAAATATATAGGATAAACCTAATATATAAAAGAAGCTATTTAGTTATAAAACCTTCTCTATAAACTACTTAATAATTTATAGTAAGGTATACTTAAGACTATAATCTTATATAGAGATAACTAAAGCGCTATTATATTAGCTAAGAACCTATAGTTTTATATTAAGATAAAGTATATTGCTATATAAATAAATTAGGTTTAAGAGTAAATAGTAAATAGTAATATTAAACTATAATATATCTTAACTAAGGATTAAATAGTAAATAGACTAATAAAAGCTCTTTTAAAAGATATATTTATTAAATTCTATATATTTTTAGGCTTAAGAAATCAGGCTTAAGATTAATATATAATTATATATTAAGCTAGCCTATATTTAACTTTTTATAGAATAACCTACCGATAAATACTTTATATTTTCTCTATATATACTTATTATATTAATAAGTAGTTTCTACTATTTAATTTACCTTTATTAAGAGATTCTAAAATACTAATATTTATTAACTTTTATTAAATACTTCTTATCTTAAGTAAGAGAAATAGATATATATTAGTCTATCCCCTTAGTTAACCTATTAATAAACCTATAAGTACTTAGATTAAAGTTCTTTACCTTTCTTAAATAATTCTAATAATTTAAGAATACCCTATATATCTACCTAAAGCTAATCGTATTTAATAATATAAAATATTAAGCTAATTAGAAAGCTAATATATAAGATATATCTAATTGAAATATAATTATAGAATTCTATAACTTTAAAAAAAATAGTAAAAATATATAGCTAAGACTATTTAATATTAAGTTAAAAAACTAAATTAATAAACTAAAGAGAGAATAAAAGAAAATTAATTAGTATTATTTTATAGTAGTAATTATCTAAGATAAAATAAAAGGTAAATATCTTATCTTCTATAATTTAAATCTAAAAACTAAAGTCTAATTAGACTTATATATCCTATTTACCCTATAGGGGATTTAATAAAACCTCTTTAATTAGATTTAATAAAATAAGATAAAGAAACTTAAAGTCTAATAGTTAATAGATATTATTAATTCTAGCCTTAATAAATACTTAATTAACTTACTTTATAAGATCTAAATATAGGCTAAAGTAGGAAATCTTACTTAATAAGGTAATAATAACCTATAAGTTAAAGACTATATTTACCTTAATAAAGTCTAAGACTATATTATATAATTACCTTATACTATAATTAAATAACTTACCTTATACCTAACCTTTATACTAGAGTCTAGTTTAAGTAGGAGTATTAAGATCTAAGGGAATAAATTAAGGTTATTCCAATTAGGATTAAGAGGGTTATAATATTCTTCTATCTTAATAGCTTAATATAAAACTTAACTCTTTAATTAATTAATTATATCACTATACGTTTCTATAGGGTAGACTTTTTAAAACTCATCACCCAAATCCCAAGCCGTCGCAGCTGTGTTCAGAAATGAGAAATCAACGTCGTCGCCCATTGGCAGAAGCCTTGTCATATCTGCGTCCAATAACGAGCCAAAAATATCCAAGGTCGGCCATTCATTTCCGCCTAAATCAAGCTGGTTCACGGTTTGCAACTGTTCCACGTTTGTATAGAAAGCATCCGGTTGGGGGAGTAATTCTTCCAAAGGCCGGTCCTCAATAGTATGGGTTTCAAGCTGCGTATCAACTCCATCCCTTGAGTTTTGAGGTAATGCCGTGGTGTTGTGTTGAATCGATGACAGATCATGGTTTTCCTCTCCAGGCTTCACGTATCCGTTGTCACGGGATCGTAATATTCCAGTAAACTCCAATATGGATGACTTTGCAGGTCGCAGATCGACATTGAAATTGGCTAGTACAACATCATCTGTAAATCGGGGTTCATTGGAGAGTATTGGTGGGTTCCGGTTGTGCATATCGTAAAGGCACCGGGCATAAATTTGCTGAACATATGTTAGCTTGTAAACTCGTTGACGTTCTGATGGTCTCCTACCAAGAGAGATGCCAGCTTCCAATAAGATGACATCTGTTGTATCATACTAATGTTTGCCTCGACGTTGGCGCGGGCACGTTCCTTGACTGATACCTCCGAGCACCAAAGAAAGGGAACTTGGACCGCGTAGCTAGAGTATGCCGCATATGCAACAAACAACGGCATTGCACTGATTGGACAATTGTTGTCCAGAGCAGACTTGATCAGAGCGGAGATGGAACCGCTATGCTCATATGCCACTTGGGCAGATAGCTGTCTTGCAGATGAGTAAGTGCCATCGCCCTTTGACCAGCAGAATAGTGGCACGATGGACGAATGCAGCGCGCAGAGAGATTGGTGGTACACGAGGTTGACAAGGAGTATTTTCGGCAATTCTCGTTGCTCGATATTTGACAAACCAGCAACGTCAAGTTTTATGTCGCTTGGGACTCTCTGCCACCAAGTTGATATTTCATTCTCGACACGGTAGATATCTTGAAGACGAGAACTAAAGCTGTTTTCTTTCGATCTTATAGCGGACACGACAGAACACCTGTAGATGTTAGCACGTCAAGTGTCTTGAGGGGGGTCGGGAACTACCAAAGAGTGAGACCGCGTATCAACTCAGCAAAAACACTACCAGTGTCAACACCATTTTTGATCGTAGCCACATTCGTCGTTGATATACCGGCAGCGAAATCCTTATCAGGCCACGGTAATGGTAAATTATCGAATTCTGTAATCGCGTCAAACTGGAATAGCTTCTCCGAACTAAAGCAATGAAACAAATAACACGTCCAAAAGCGACGTCTCTGAATTTCAGAATCCAACGCTGAGCCACGATTGGGATTCTGTGCGCCAATGCCGATGATGTGAAGCAGCTGGCATGCGTTACCTGACCCGTAAGCATGTACAGACATCATTGGTACAAGACTTACCCTTGTGGAGATAACTTATCCTCCATGAACCTTGACTATGCCAAAACAAAGAAAGGTTACAAAACGTCACGATGTTATCCTCATGGAGCTCCTCGGCTTCTTGGAACGCAAGTGCACCAGCTTTCTTTGCCCATTCTGTCATATGGCCGTCGTCTTTTAGTGTAGCTTTACCAGAGTTGTCTCGATAGAAACTTGATCGTTAGTCATGGATACTTGACTGGGGGATCTACTTACTTTGCTCCCCATGCGCAAATGCTGAGAAGTATGTGTGGTCGGACAGTCCGATTGCCGAGAGCCTGCAAGAATGATGGCTTATGTAGTAGTAGGTCCGATTGGTAGACATTTTCGAAGTACAAGTCGACGAGGATAGGAACTAGAGAGGATGGGACACCATGGTTTAAGTCGTTGGTATCTGGTGAAGCTGCAGGCGCCAGAAGCCTTGAAGAACTAACAGTAGAGACACCTCTTCGAGATGTGACTCTGGTTTTATCCTTTCGTTCTCGAACTTGAACAACATTGTTATCATAGCAGCATGCGTTGTTAAGTCTGACACATCTTCTGCAACTCGGTCTCTCTCCCGAGCAACGTATCTTCCGGCCTTAGTCAGTCACTGCATCACTTTCTGTGGGTACATGACATACCTTTTGCTTTTTGCATATGCTGCAAGCTTTGCCGGGGCGGCCAGGGCCAGTGACCATGTTGCTGAGATATAAGAGAGTGTGGATGGGTTTATGAGCAGCTCGCCTGGGATGTAAGCAGAAGACAGTAAGCACAGGGAACACGGGCAAGATGTTTTTCAGAGGCAGTATCTTCAATATTAAAATCACCGGGGGCTGATCAATCACGAGACTGTGTCAATGCGCAGAACAATTGCATTGATAAGAACAAATTGCACACCAATAGACTATTTTGGCTGCTTGTGGCAGATCATATACATCATGCTCTTGCTGAGTACGACTAAATCTGAAATAAAGACCCATCAAGTATCCGCTGGCTTACGAGCAGTAATAAACCGATTGCGCATATACCCATGAATGTTCCCGTTTCGGAGTGCCTTTCGCATCTTCATCAGAAACAACTCATATTCGTCCTTTGGCCAACCCAGAATGTGCTGCCACGTCATCAGAGTGTAACCTATAAATATGAGCGCTTTAGGTTCAGTCCTCAACTCCCAACCAATTTTCTTGGAGGGATGACAACGACGGGTTCTTACCTTCAAGGTCATTCTCAATAGTTGCGCGAAGGAACTGACCAACGCGTCGCAACTTGGGATCCTTGGCCCATCCCCCAACAGGAACCTATGCCATATCAGAAGTTAATTCGTAGGAGGTCGCAAGCATCATACCTTGAAATCAGTCACTTGGATATCCACGAATCCAGCTTCCCGAAGCAGCTGCACATCGTCGGGAACCTCACACAAACTCCGACCAAACGCCTTGCTGCCCTCTCGACAAATCTTGTTCCACATGTTGATAGCTGAATCATTGGCAATGGTATCATCATCGCTAAGGAAGATGGGGTTCACTTCCACGGACTCAACAAAGCCATCTGGCTTACAGCAGCGGAAAGCTTCTTTGAAGAGCGCGCCCCAATTGGTGATTGAGCCGATAAGATAGCGCATGTGAACTAGATCGAAAGTGTTTTCGGGCCAACTCCAGGGGTTTGTGGCATCTTCAAGTTCGAATTTGACGTTTGGGGGGACCCAGCTTGGTTGGATTGGGGAGAGGTCTGTGCCGATGACTTCGATGTTTGGATGTTCGTCGGCGAAGTCACTGCTAGGTTAGCCAAGCCCCAGGATGCAAGATGTTGTCTTACATGGCCCAGATTCCTGTGGATTTGACTTGTCAGCCATGCACCAATGCACATAACAGATAACATACCAGTCCCAGTGCCAACATCAAGGACTTTCTACAAATCATCAGCCTCTCGATCCCAGCCATGCAAGACGAATCACTAACCTCAATGCCCTCTTTCAACGGGACAAGCGTGAGTCTTCCGTCCAGAAGCAGCGTAAGGTAGTGGTGTCTATATACTTGAGCAAATCAACTAACCGTGGATGTTGAGGGATTTCCCTACGTTATATCGATAGATTCTCTCTGCTGCTCATCATTCGGAGTGAGATGATCCATATTGTATTTATCGCTGTGGAATGTTCTGCCCTGGAAACTTCTGTACTCGAGGATGCTAGACGAGATGGACGCCGTTGAAGTTGCCCTATGTGCGATTTAGCGGTTGCCTATGAGGAATACGAGGGACTCACGCATCATCTCCAAGCGAGGAGTCGATATCTTCCTCTACGTTACCGTCCTGCATCGTCAGTCAATTCCTGCTTGTCAACATCATCTCGGATTTGTATGAAGGCGTACTTCTGATCCGGCGGGCTCCAATTGCACTTGGCTGTGCAGGTCGACATCAGAACCCAGTTCTGCCATATTTTGAGATGTCAGAGTAGGCATTGCTGCGGTGTTGGACTGCAATACAAGTTGACGGACCTCGGTACGGGAATTAAAATATGTTCAGAATAGAACAACTGGCAAGTTGAGATTTTAAGGATTGTTGTGAATCATGTGATTAAAATTGATATATCATATCATATCCATGTTTATTACCAGTCCAGTTGGCTTGTGAATCCAGTGTTAATAGATTTTCCGCCTATCGCTTAATTCACTTTGCCTCCAACACGCATTTCGAGTTGTATAAAGCTTTCTGTGAGAAAGAGTGGCTGGCAGAGGAGAATGGGTCTTGAGGTCAGCAGCTTAACAACCATTGCCATGTCATTTTTTGCAGAGAATGCAGAAAACTGATTAACAGTCCTCGGACTACAGTTTATCATGTTTAAACTCGTAAAAGACATTCTTGTTATCTTTTCTCTTGTCCAGGGTTGTACAACGCCGACCAACATGCATGAGCGGGGTGACATGGGCGTTGGTGTTGATATGTTGAACAAGAAAAGCAGTAATGTCCACTTTTGGTAAAGATAAACTCAGAGAAGCTCTGTGCTTTTATTCAAATATGTGATTTATTAGGTGCAGGCAGCATGGTAGTTGTACCTGTATAAGACAATTGCATGAAGATCTGGGTTACTAATTTATTTAAACCAGCCAAGGCTGCCATTTTATGGCTTCAGGATATAAAGCTGAACATTTACCTTTTTCCGTACTAGTGTTCTATTTAGTTTATCACATAATCCGAAACGAATATCTGTTATTTTCCTTTACGTAAGAGTTGTGGCGACTTATTCTCATATTCCCACCGCCGATATCCTTACAGCGGGTATGTTCAATTCGGCCTCTCCCGGTCAGCATGACAGCATATCGCATCACATTTGCTTACTTCCAATCCACTAAATGGGGCTCTCTACCTCACCTTTTACGCCATACGCTCTAAACAGAGCATCTGCACTATATCCAGTTAGCCTCACACTTGAGGTACAATCCTCGAGGTGACACAGCCTTGCCAGGCCAGCCAGTAAGCACTACTGTACTACTCCGTCCACGTAACGGTAAAACACGGCGCTCTACTGCTTACTCAGATTTTCGAATAATATTTAACTGTTGCCGAGACGTCCGGATGTCATCTTCTTACGCTCCTCAATTATTATTCTTAACAAGTTCCCGTCATGGCCGTTGAAAAATCTAATTTGCTTGGCAAGCTGAAGGACCAGCTAGCCCATACAAAGGCGAAGCTTCACCAGCCCGATGCACCGAATTATAAACAGGTAGAGCAGTGCTTCATTGACAACCCAGTTCAAACCCTCGGGGTAGTCAAACCGCAAGACGCCGATGAAGTCGCTTTGGTTCTCCAGTTCTGTCTCGAGAATCATGTCGAGTTTAGTGTTCGGTCGGGTGGTCATGATTGCGCCGCCCGCACGCTCGTCAATGGGGCCCTTGTAATTGACATGAGAGACATCAATTATGTTGTGGTATCTGATGACAAGCAAAGCGCGAGGGTCGGTGGTGGTATACTCATTGGACAGTTGGCCAAAGCTTTGGATGAGGACGGTTTGGCTACACCAGTGTGAGTATTGCTATTTAACAGATTGGTTGACCTTCAAAGCTTACATGTCATAGTGGGACAGTTGCCTCTGTTGGATATACTGGATGGAGTACCCTCGGCGGTTATGGTCCCCTAACCTCTCACTACGGCCTCGGAGTTGACCAGATTCTCGGTGCCACGATCGTCAACGCCCGCGGTGAAGTCCAAGCTGCCGATGAAGAAATCCTTGCCGGTATCAGAGGTGGCGGCGGATCACTCGGCATTATCACCGAACTCACCATCAAGGTCTATCCAATTCCCAAGGTCCGTTTATCAATCAGCCACTGTCGCCTTTACTAACCAAACCAGATCCTGTCCTCAACGATTATCTACGAATCGAGCAATTTGGAAACGGCCTTGACTTCATACACGAAGTGTTACGAAAAGCTACTCGCAGCCGAAGAGCTCCCAGTTTGTCTCCAACTGCAGCCAACGGTTATGGAAATACCCGGTCAGGGAATTGTCTTTGCAGTACTCGCGAACTGGCACGGCGAGGACAAAGATGAGGGACACGCCTGGATCAAGAAAGTTGCTGGAGCAGCGCCTTGTGTCATGGAGATGACTAAAGAGACAACCCTTGGTGAACTCCTCGAGAGCAACGAAAAATTGGTTGTTTGGCCGTCACATGGCCGGGTGTTTACTCTCAACGTCAAGGAACTAACAGCAAAGACAATCTCGATCCTTGCAAAGCACTGCACCAACGCACTCGGCGGTAGTCTGATTTTCTCTTACCACACGTTACTCTCCGCACAAGAGCCCGCACAGAAATCAGTCTTCGGCACACGAGCGCGACACCACATGCTCGAGATCTACGCCGTTCTCCCAGATGAATCCGCCGCCAAAGACCGTGTGCAATGGGCGGCGAAGGTCAAATCCGAAATCCAAGAACAAGACCCGGACAATATCCTGGAGAGCTCATACATTTCCCTAGGATCTCATGAAGATGCGGATGTGAAGAAGGTGTATGGACGTCATTATGAGACACTCGCTGCATTGAAGAGGAAATACGACGCTGGGAATGTGTTCAAGCACAGCATTCCTCGTCTGTTGGTGTCGGGCGAGGAAGAGGAGATTCTAGAGGTCTGATTACGAAGAAGGAGTTGCCCTTTTAGCTCTTTTACACGCTTCGGAGACTTTAATTGTTAAACATGGATAAATCCGACTTCACGTGCTGACCACATCAACCCCTGTCTACGGCGAAGATAGTGACACCCTGTCATGTAACCAAATAAGCCAAGCTAGCTCTCTTGACAGTCGACACGTATGACAATCCTACGCAACAGGGGCGGTCTGAATCCCCGGATCTCATCTTTACAGTATTATTCAGAAACATTTCCATCTTAGCCACCTAAGTACCTCACCACCATTCACAGCCCGATGGCTGTGTCTCTTTTCCTAAACCACAATCGCATTCCTCCGCCACATCAATTGCTGAGTAAGTAAATTCCGCAGCGCCAAGTGTTTCTTCGGCGGCCGACTGCGCTGAGCCGAACTCAAGCTAGAAACCAATGTGTTGGCATTGGTTCGATCTGCATGAGCCTTTGTCCCGACGCACGAATCATGAGCTGAGTACCAACAAAAGTGGTGGGTCGGGAAAGGCAGGTGCATATCGGATGAACAGGATGTAAATTGCCGCAATTGAAAGGCACAGCTAGTTAGCCGAAGGAGGGGTTTATCCAGCCACGTTGTGCCAGATATCTCAGTATCACCACTCTGGGTCCGCATATCAACCATTTTTCGATCTGGGGAATAATGACTTTATTTTAGCAACTCATGTTATATATTATACAATCCACACGCGACTCTTCGAACCTGATTCAGTAGCTGGGATCAGCATGTATAGATCAATAGTCTTCATGCACTACAACCCTGCAAGGTGGAGAGCTGAGGCCTAGAAAACCTCATGTCACCCAGCTGTGCCGTAAATGCACCCTAAAAGTGAGCAGTAACGCAGTTCAAGACAGGGTATACAGTAGCTGCAGGACTTTTGGCCAGAGTTGGCAAGTGTTAAGAACCAAGCTATCGGGAGGGGAAATATATATACTAACCTCATATCCACAGGGATATCCCTCTCAATCTGATTCCATGTTATCATTCGGCCTCAATTCACAATTATAATCCATAATGGGTGCCTCGTTAAGTACACTGAGATCCAGGTTCCAGACTCCCAAGTCAGTCAAACCAAAGACACGTAATGAAGCACCACCGCCAAATCCACAAGACCTCAGGTCATTTATCCAACATTTGATCACGTCTTTTACCAATGAGATCGGATACACACCACCGACTACTACAGAAAATGATGCCCTTTGGAAGGCAATGCGCTCACACGCAGATCAAACAGGCATATCCTACGAGGAAGGGAGTCATTCATGGAAGTGTTTCAAGATGGGATACATATATCCAGTGGTTAGTAAACTTTTCACAGAATGAGTTATTATATTTACTAACGTCAATATGCAGCTCTGCTTCCCTGACCATCCATTTGAGGTGCAAACCTTTATTGGTATCTATTCCTGGCTCGGTCTTCTTCTCGACGACGAAGCCTCCAACCATCTAGACGACTTCCAAAAATTCCACGAGCGATTCTGTGCCGGCGAGAAACAGCCCATCCCTATTCTCCAAGGATGGGCCGACCTGCTAAGAATGTCGTTCAAGTACTGGGATCCTCAGGTTGCCGGCTTCATCGTTTCTTCGTCTCTCAACTTCCTCAACGCAAACGCCCTCGAAGCCCGGAAAGAGTTCGGTCGTATCGAGCGCACCAAGGCCGGACATAGATGGGCGTGGTTTCTGCGCGAGAAAGATGGCGTTGGAGAAGCCTTTGCCTGGTTCACGTTCCCAAAGGCTTTGTGTCCGGATATTTCGCTTTTCGTCGAGGCGATACCGGATCTTGCGGCGTGGCATAGTCTTACCAATGACATATTATCGTGAGTTGTTTGACCTTTCGGGTTTTCTTTTGGGGGATACTAACGCTGGATAGATTCTGGAAAGAAGAAGTAGCGGGAGAACAGTACAACTACATCCATAACACAGGCTGGTACGAGGATAAAGACGCTCGAACGGTTTTTGAGGATGTCATTGATGACGTGAAGACGAAGACCCAGAACAGTAAGTGCTTTCTTATACACATGATATTGGGACGAAGAGCTATTGCGTGTAAAGCCTGACCCAGGCTGTATCTGGATCAGAGCGACCAAATCTGACATTTCTTCTAGTGCGACTTGTATTGAACGGCAGAAACCCATATCTACAACTCTTAAACTCCCATATGCTTGGTTACATATCTTTCCACAAGCTTATCAGTCGATATAAGCTATGGGAGGTAGGTCTGGGAGAGGACACAACCGATAAGAACTTGGGGGTTGATCAAGACATATCGGCACAATGATTATTTAGTGATGTCAAGATACCCAAATTTGATAAAGGGTGGTATAACGCTGGAAGAAAGTATAAAGTTTGATGTGGATTTTCCTAAAGCCTCAATACTGTGCCTATAGTCAAGACATGAGCTTCTGGATATAATGTTCATCGAAAGGACATGAATTACACCAAACTGACAACCACTGTGTCCCTCATCCCTCACCAATCAATACCTTGACTGCTAGCCATCAAGGGAGTATAAGTTGAACAGCTGACGAGCTCGAAGAAACGCAATCTCTATCAGACATAGTACATGCTATTGTCGATATACGGTGTCGGTCTGCAGCTAACAACGCCACACCTCGATGTTCAGCTGCAAGATATCTCAGCTTTTCGCGCCACCAATTTGAAAAGAATACATACCCAATTATGACGCTTTATCTCAGATGGAATAAGGAAGAAGCTGAAAACTGGAGTATGTCAGCTCCCAACAAGCCAGCTTTCCTCTAAAGCGATCTCAGATTTTCGTATTTGGAATGCAAAAGCTTGAAAGTGCACAGATCCATTTGAAGTAGATAATCTCTAAACAATATTGTAAATAGCTTCATTCGTAGCTCAAGCTGAAATCCACAAACATTCGAAAAATAGTACTATACACGTAACATCCCCAAACACCATTACTACATCACAACCACGTAAGATCCGATTTCCCACCCGGCAGCATAACCCTCAAAGGCCAGCACTTGGCCTGATAAATCTCCCCCACAATCTTCTGCAGCCACGTCGTCGCCAGAACCGGAAACACATACTCAAACCTCTCCTTCATGGAAACCTCCACAGCAGCACCCCACGACCGTTGCGCGCTCTCGCTGTCCCCCAGAGCGATCTGCGCATGCGCCATGGATAATTGTATGATCGCCGCCGTCCAGCCGTGCCTGGCTTTGAAGATGGATAAGGACTCCATTGTTTGGCCGGCGATTTGCCAATTCTGTAGTGCTTCGGTGAAATTCAGCCGTTCGTGCTGGATGCGTGCGGAGAGGACTAGGCGTCGCATGCGCAGAACCTGGTCATTTAAATCATCCAGCTCAGGCGGCTCGACGCTAATTAACTCTTGCTCGATGGACATTGCCTCGTCGAGACGCCCGAGTCCTATGTAGCCCTCCGCCATAGCCATGATTAACCTTCGGAACGGACGGCCCTTTCTAGCTGTCATGCCGTCAAGCTCTACTTGGATGATCCGAAGAGCTTTCTCATACTCATGTAGCTCGCAGTGAATTTCTGCTAGCCGTGTGACGATGAGTAAGCGTGTATTATGCCGTATGGGAATCGTCGAGTTGAGCCAGAGATGCTGTTCCAGAGAGGCCTTTGTCGTTTTGAAATCGCCGATGGAGTGGAAGTACTTGGCAGCCACACCTTGAAGTCTGCGGGTGACTTCAATCTCAAAAGTAGACAACGGATGGATGCCCTTCCAGTTGTATATAGTCGAAGCAACATCCTTTTCGTATCTGTGGATTTTATTCTCAATATTAGAAATATGCAGCCTTCCTCGTAAAGCATTATCAGAACGAGTATCGCTTTCATTGTCCGCAGCTAGGAACTCGACTATTAAAGCCTCGGATCTCTCGAACTTTCCATCAATACGAGATATTATGCTGTCAAAGAGTGTCACTGAGGCTTGGAAATAATACGACATGTTCTTCCGGAGAAGCACCTTTGCTCGTTCGACTGCGGCTTGGCGGATGGAGAAGAGATCGCGCTCGCAGAAGAAGAGGAGGGCTTCGATGGCGCATGGTCGGAGCGAGGATGGAATTCTTCGATTGTTTGTTGCTTTTTCGAGAAGATTCCAGATGGCTTTCTTGATTGGCAATGGCCTGTTACATTAGCTTAGAGTGGATTGTTGCTTGGCTTTCAGCTTACCAGTTGACCTTTCCTTCGTAACAGGGTGGACAAGCGAAGCAGACTAGTCTCAGAGCAATATTCGACCAATCTTCCACTGTTTGCGGCGACAGTCTATTAAACAAGCCTTTTTGCACATCAGGGTGGATAGACCAAACTATCGTCCCATCTTCTAACGCGTGTTGAGTAACTTCAGGGCGCTGTCCAACCTGCGAGAGTTGATCGTCATTTGACAGCAGGGCGATGAGATCAGATGTGAAGCCAAAGTCGGTTGCAGACGTCTCCCGTACCTCACCATCGCTCGACCAGCGTCTCATAGGAATCTTGATGGCTTTGAGTAGATCGATGGGGACTTCGTTGCCGCCTAGAGCGTGGAGGAGAACAAGGCCTTGCTCGGAGGGTAACAAGCAATCGCCATATTCCAGGAGCAAGTTCCTATGTGAGAGAACAAGTGAGGGGTCTACATATTGGTCAGTTGGGTCGTACTGTGGAATGTATGTGGTTACCATCAAGCTGCTCTAAGAGTAAACGCTGCACAAAAAGGTCCAAATTGGGAGTATCACCACCAATGTTCTGAATGTGGTCGAAGGCTTCGTTGTCATCCATATTCAAATACCTCTCATATCTGACCAAATTAGCTTCATCGATATACCCATGGACTAGTACTCACGTCGAAGCAGGAACCTCGGTAGGAAGCCAAAGAATAGAGCCAATTCCCCCAAGTCTCCTCGCGATCTTGATATACTTGTTACCCGCATATCGCAGCTCAGACAGAGTACGCGCTTGAATAACGTTCGACACATCCTGCGACATCCACGCATTATCATCCAACTTGGATCTCAAGAATATCGTAACGCAAGCAATCCGCCTCCGCAGCTCCTGATGCAGGGCATCCCCGCTCACGGTCCAGAAACTCTTTGTATCATCCCTAAACGCATCATGCAATTTCCTAATCCTTCCAAAATCATGCAACTGCAGAGACAAGATCTTTGCCGTGCGCTGGTTGCTAGGAATGATCTGATAGCGCACCTCCTTGGAGAGGACTTTATTCCTAGCGAGGATGGACCGGATAGCCTCGAGGTGTTTGTTCAGTCCGGTTCCGAGAGCAGCGGCTTTTTTCGGATCGAAATTATCAATCAGCTGATTGATACTGCTGCATAAGCAGGTCATTTTTCCCAGCTGATCGGGAGAGAGGATCTTTGAGGTGCTGATCTTTTTTCACAGTGAGAGATAATCTTTTCTCAGGGGTTGATATGACAGGTAGAAGGGTTGATTCTATGGGGCTTGTGTTCTCACTGTGAAAAGAAAAGGGCTCCGATATTAGGCGGTTTCGGATCAGCTAACTGTTTTGGGGTTAAATGGGGTTCGTGCCGCATGCGTGGGAATTTTGAGGCTTAAGCTATGTTATCAGAGTCTTCAATATGAAGTCTCGTTTATATCTGGAGCCATGATAGAAGTTGAAGGCTTGAGCTCAAAAAGATCAAAGAAGAGGTCGACTTAGTTGAAATGATTTCGTATATGTAGCCTTTTTCTTTTTTTCGAATTAGTATCGGATCTCTTGCAAAAGATTATCCTGTAGCTTTGATCAGTACAACGGAGTAGAACTTAGCTTAACAGGACTTCTCCAGCTCGCGTGAACCTGCCGTAAAGTGGGGGATCTAAAGTGGACCCTTCTGAAAACCTTGTTCAAATTACCGTCAGACCCACCAGGAATTGATCTGATAAAGGCCTTGACATCCAGTCTTTCGATCTGATAACTTTCTCTCCAGCCATCACATTCACTCTTTCATTCCTTTACCTAAAATGGAGTCTTCAAAAGAGATCAAGTCTTCTGCCAATGTGGCGCCTGTGTCTGATCAGTCGGATAGCGGCAGTGAAGACCATGGCAAGAACCCTGTGCCCCTGAGCATGAAGATCTTGTCGGTCGTTGTCGTGAGTATGATTGGCTTTGGTGGGCATTGGAGTAGTGGTGTTACGGGTGCTTTGAAGAGTACTCTGAAAAAGGTAATTGACTCTCTGTTACAACATGTGAATAGTTGTTGACCTTGATAGGAACTCCACATCACAAACACCCAATATGCTGTTCTCGATACTAGTGAGAACTTCATCAAGACAGCCCTGATCCTAGTCAGTGGCATTCTCACTGATCGATACGGCGGTGCAAGTACGTTCCCTATACCATCCACTCTATAACACATCTAACATCACAGGCACAATGCTCTGGGGCAACGCCATCTTCAGCCTAGGCGCAATCCTCGTCGCCGCCGCAACAACAATCCGCAACTACAAATTCATGATCGGCGGCGTCATCATCCAAGCCCTAGGCGACGTCGCCACCCAGGTCGCCCAGTACAAGATCTTCTCCTCCTGGTTCCCCCCTTCATCCGGCTTCGCCTCCACCCTAGCCTTCGAGCTGGGCATCGGAAAGATCGGCTCCTTCGTTGGCAAAGCCACGGCGAATGTCATCTCGGAGAACCTCGGCGACTTCAGCTGGGCGTACTGGATGGCTGTGTTTATGAACCTGTTCACCAACGTCGCGACGCTGTTCTTCTGGTGGTTCACGCGTTGGTGCGAGAAGCGATATGCTGGCACGAGAGATCCTGCCACTGGGGAGAAACTCACGGAGAATAACAAGAAGTTCGAGATCAAGAAGATGCTTACGCTTCCTTGGTCGTTCTGGCTTATCTGCTTGTTCTCTCTTTTCCAGACCTCTACGGCTAGCGTTTTCTCCTCCAATAGCACTGAGTTGGCTGAGCAGCGCTTTAAGATCTCTGCTGTCAAGGCGGGATGGTATTCGTCCATGACGCAGTACCTGGGATTCTTCTTCGTGCCTCTGATTGGAATCTTCGTCGACATGATGGGACAGCGAATCACACTTATGGTCGTCTGCGCTCTGGGAATGCTCTTGTCCATGTGTCTGGTAGCCTGGGGCCCAAGTGTATCCGGCACAGCCGCCAGCTTCGGCATCTTTGCCGTGGCCAGCTCCTTCGGCCCCACGGTCATCATCGACAGTATCCGCACGAGCATGTGGTACCAAGAAGTATTTGGGTCAGGCTACGCGATCAAGATCGCCATCAACAACAGCATGACCATCATCGTGGGGCTCATCGCAGGCGTGCTTCAAGACCGCGACGACAACAGCTACGAAAACGTGACAGTGCTCTACGCGACGCTGGCAGCGGGCTCAGTCGTTGTAGCATGCATAATGCTTGGACTGAGTTTCGCGAGCGACCTCATCGGACATTTGCAGTGGAGTCGCAAGAAGAGGGTTGAGAATGGACATGTGATCAACGCCAAGAAGGAAGAGTTCGAGAGCGAGGGTCACGCTGAGAAGAATGCAAAGTTGGGACTTGTTAATTTTTCTGCTGTTATTTTGCTTATTCTTGGCGCGTGGGTGGCGTATTTCTGGGGGTTGGCTACAAAGAATAACTACTAGTCTAGATGACTGGACATGAATGGGGGTTAGATATGATGATTTAGTTGCATAGACGAATGGCTTGGTGCTATATGCATCCATAAAGGCCCTCGAGATAGAAAGAGAAAAGGACAAGAAGCTCCTCATATATAAACATTTCTACCAGTCTTGATTATAATCTCGGTGATGTCTCCGCGTCGCGTCAGAGAAAAGTGGATTGCCCCAACCCCGGGCTACCAGGGTTCTACACGCGCTGCATCACAACAACCTACCCTAATCCACAGAACCAAGCATAGAAGCCTTGGCCGTATGCGCGTTCCGATTTATTCCTCGAGCATGTTGACTTGGCAGTAAGCTTGTATGATGCCAAGGATATCGTATTTGCCGTTGTGATGACCGTGATGAATGGTTGTTATTGATGAGAAGCGAAGAATAACGTAATTGTTTGAGGTGGAAGTTTTTCGGGATACCCTTGGCGGAGAAATTGTTTGCGGGGATGGTAGATCCTGGTGAGGGAACACGTGGGAGACAACAACAGACAGTGAGGCATGTTTGTTGATTAAACTGAACCAAGCTCCAAAAGATGCCCAGGTTTGCATTTTGAAGCAGACTGTTACAGCCATTGTATTCAATACCTGCGAATATCCCCCTAACTGCATATCTTTGCACCGATCAACCCCAATTACGACAGTATTGTCTCACGTCCATCTCTATCTCGCTTAGAATCACCTTATATTATACTTAATTGTCATACTAAGGGGGGTTTAATTTTACCCCCCCTAACCTTTATACCTTAGGTAGGGGGGATTACTAATAAGCAAAAGAGCCTTTAATTTATAAAATACTAAAGGGTACTTTATTTTTAGGGTAAATCTAATATAAAATTAAGTAGATTCTATAGTTATATAATTATTATTACTTAAATTATAAAAAACCCTACTTTTCTTTATAACTTAATAATTAATATTATATAAAGTAATAATTCCTACTTTTTATATATTATTAATTATAATAATAAATCTATAATAACCTCTAATAATATAAATATTACTTTACCTAAGATAATATCTATATTATTTAATACCCCTAAGTTTAGAGATAATATAACTTAATAATAAATTAATTCTATAACCTACTAGCTAGTATTTATATAATATAATATATATAATATTGAAATATATACTATTATAGGTATTAAGCTTCTTATAGAGAGATATTATTACTTAGTTATTTAAGCTATAAGGGAATTAAAAGTCCTATATTATTGCCTATAAAGCTAATTAAATAGAGGGAATCTATATACCGAAAATAGTAGTAATTATACTCTCTTTTTATCGGTAGAGGAGGGTACTATATTCGCTTAGGTATACCAAAGAGTTATATATAGATATTATATATAGCTTTAGATAATATAATAATATACTAATATAATCCTATAAGCTATAAATTATTTAATTAAATTAATATTATATATATAGATATATTACTTTATAAGGTATTATAAGGATATATTCTAAAGTTAAAAATCTACTACTTATAATATAAGTTATAAGTTAATAGAAGACTATAGTTATATTAAGAAGTAATATAAGGTATATAAGGATTTTATTAATAAGGAAGGTATATTACTAGAGAATATCTAGAATTTTAATAAAATAGGCTTTATAGTTAATTATCTTTAGAAAGGGATAATTATATAGACTTTCTATAAAGTTTATAATATTATCTTAATTAACTCTTATAATATTATTCTTATAATAGTTATTAAAGTAATATTAATAGCTAGAAAGATAATTAATCTATTTATTATCCTTTTAGGTATCTTAATATTAGTTAAATAGGTTCTAAATAGCCTTCCTAAAGATATAGTTATTATAATAACTCTAATAAGATATATTAATAATATTATTATAATTAAGTAGATAGAATACTTTAAGAAGCTAATAAGACCTATTAATCCTATATAGAAGAGGCTTCTTTTTATAGATAACTATAAAAGTTACTTTATAGATAGTATCTTTATTATTACTTAATATACCACTATTAAGTTATTCCCCTTCCTACTATATCTTATATATATTCTATAACCTTATAATATAGGTATATTTAATTCCTATAAGTAGTGGCATTAATAGATCCTCTATCGTGAGATTATAGACTATATAATATAGTTTAATAAGACCGACTTTCTCTTCTATCTAGCTAAAGTATAAGGTTAAGTATTTAAAGAAAATAATATTAAAGAAGCTTAAAGGAAGTATAAGATCTATCTATTTAATCCTTCTATTATATTAAATAAACTATAAGATCCTTTATTATTACTAATAAAAGAAGTACTATAGAGCTTCCTCTCTAGCTTTATTTAATAAGGTATTACTAATTTAGACTATATACTTCTCGAGATAAGGCTATTATAAGATATAACCCCTATAAATACTAATTTAACTTAAGATATAGTTAAAATACTAGAGCTTTATATATAGACTATATAGTAGTATTTTGATTTTATTAATCTATAAATAGCCTTATTAATTAAGTTTAATATCCTACTTACTCCCTTAATCCTTTATATCTTTAATAAAGTATAAAAAGTAAATAAGACTTTTATAATTAATAGTATTATAGCCACCAAGGAGATATATTATCTAAAGAAAAAGATAATCTAATAAATAAATCTATAATAAGAGATAACTTTAATATATAAATATAGGCTAATATAAGTCAGTAATACTAAAATATAAGCTAAGTAAGATTAATATTATAGGAAAGAAGTATAAAAAGAGAAATAACTATATCTCTTATGCCGAGATACTTATAATAAATACTATTATATTTAATAATAGTTAATAGATATATATCCTATTATAAGAAAGAGTATTATATAAGTTAAAATATATAATATATATATATAAAGAAGTACTTATTAGAAAGGGTATAATTAGTTTAATTAGAAATTATAATAGTAATTAGTCTCTAATACTTATAGTTATCTAAACTCTACTATAGAAGTAAGTTATAGATATACTCTATATTGCAAATTGCTTTATAAGTAAATTAATGGCTTTATATAGTAGTTACTAATATCGCTATTGCCTATATATAACCTTGATACTATTAATTAAGCCCTAAAGTTTATAATACTTAATAAGGAGTAGTAGGTTATAAGGAAGGACCTTATAATAATATATAAGAATAATAATTTTAAAATTATAAGTATAATTAAGGGTAAAGATAAAGAAAGTAAGTTCTAGATTATTAAAGATAAAATTTATATATTATAAAGTGATTATATAGCTATAGATAACTATAAATAGCTTTATATAGCTATATAGCTTATATTATCTAATAATATACCCCTTTATGCCTCTTTATACTATATACCTCAATATACCTTATTGTACTATATGTATTATTATATATTATTATGCCTCTTTATGCCTTATGCCTCTTTATGCCTTATACCTCTTTGTGCCTTATACCTCTTTATGCCTTATGCCTCTTTATGCCTTATGCCTCTTTGTGCCTTATGCCTCTTTATGCCTTATACCTCTTTATACCTTATGCCTCTTTATACCTTATGCCTCTTTATACCTTATGCCTCTTTATATCTTATACTATATATAGTTTATATAATTTAGTATAGTCTTTAGCTTATAATAAGATCTTATAAAGGCTTTATATACTCTATTAGTAATTATCCTTTTAATAAATAGAGAAATAATAATACCTTAGGGTAATATAGTATAATAGTCTATTAATATAATCTATCTTATTATATTATTAATCGCTAATTAGTTAAACTAATTACCTTATTTCTATAATATAAAGAGTATAGGTCTTATATCTATAAGCCCTAATATCTAGAATCCTAACTTTATTAGTTATATTTTAGTTAAATTACTAAGGTTATATAAGATATTAAACTTTTATTAATTACTTCCTTTTTACTATAAATTATATCTAAGAAGTAGCTTCTTAATTAGATATAATTTAGATATATAAGGTATATTTTATTATTATATATATAATATATTATATAATAAAGCTATTATAATTATCCTAATATATAGGGTATAATTAGGTATAGCTAAATATCTTTAGAAAAACCCTAATATAATAAGGTTAAGGTTTAATCCCTATCTTTATTACTTTTATAGGCTTTTTAGCTTTTTAGCTAATTATATAAGGTATATAATTTTATTAATTTTTATCCTTTACAGAAGGGATATCTCTTAATTATATAGAAGTGACCTTAGTATATAGAAAAGCCGGTTTATTCTTAAAATAAAAGATATTTCTATTTAGCTATATTTTAGGTAGGCTATATAGTACCCCGAGTTTATAAATTAAAGGCTCTTTTGCTTATTAGTAACCCCCCCTACCTGAGGTATAAAGGTCAGGGGGGGTGAAATTAAACCCCCCTTAGTACCGCCCACGAACCTGTTTTCCTCCCCTCTTTCCCCCAGACATGCATGTGGAGCAAACCAGCATTTGCCTGCCCCAGCCAGGTATCTGAATCATGACTCTCCAGCCAAGCCCCAACTCCTCCTCACAAGAGGCTATAGCCAAGTAAAAAAGCCCTTGGCGAGCAGTCAATCGCTGAAACCGCCAAGAGCAAAAGAGGCATTTTTAAACCAACAACACAAGCGAATTTCCCACTTTTCAGCCGATCTTTAAACGGCCGACCGCATGCATTCCCCAAGACTTTGGTATTTGCCACTGTTGTCATTGGAGGGTTGAGAAGACATACCCCAAACTCCAAGACCTTGGCTGGGTAAGACCTTGGCTGGGTGAGACCGGCAGTTGAAGTGGTCGCCGGAGTGGAATCTGTTGTCTGGAGGAGAAAACAAGAGAAAATCACTCGCCAAGGTATTATCTGGGGTAAAAGTCACGCCATGTTGACGAAGGTGGTTTCTGGGGGTTGCGTGCGAGATTGTGGAAGATATGTTGGCGACTACTATACTCGGTCTCGATATTCCAGTCCTATACAGATGAGAGTGAAACTTCTGAATGAAAGCTGTCCCAAATCGTAGCTACTCAACGCGAGAGCTACTCCAAATTCCCCCATTAAATCTCGACCGTCCATCCTCAGTCAATTTGAGCATCTCCGCCATCTCCCCCCACATTATAAGGCATGCTCTTGGCTTTCTCTTGGCCTCAACCACTTCCCCGGCCAAGACCCTAGCACCTTCTGTTACAAGAAAAGATGCCCCATCTCATTGCGAGAATCCGAGTAAGGGTCCCCAAGCTTCCCCGCAAACTCCTGTTTGCAAAGGGTGGAGTTGTCGTCATATTCGTTTAGACGAGGTTGGTAGCAAAATAGCTATAAAGAAGGGGCTCTCCTGAGAAAGATGGTTGGGTAGACAGATAGATTCTTCTGTCCCTTTACTCTCCTCTCTCTTCTTATAGGTAGAAGCATATCATGTCAGACAAGCCCACAACCGGTGAAGCCGTGGAGGACCACAAGGAGACCGGCGCCACTCTCAACAACGTCCCCTCATACGAGAATGACAAGGCAGAGATATCCCCCAACCTGAACCATGTCGAACTCCTCGGTCTACCCAATGCAGCTGAGCTGGAGAAGAAGATCGTGCGAAAGCTGGACCTGTGGATGCTTCCCCAGTTGTGGATCCTCTACATGTTCAATTACCTCAACAGGACGAACATTGCTCAGGCTAGACTGAACACGTTCAATGAGGATCTCAACCTCAAAGATGGAGACTATCAGGTATGTCATTACTGTTAAACATGGGCTTTGGTTAGTGTGCTAATGGTGGCAGACTGCTGTTGCTATTCTGACTGTTGGGTACATGGTTGCTCAATTACCGTCCAACATGTTGATCACCCGCGTTCGACCTTCCATCTACCTTCCAGCTGCTGCATTTGTCTGGTCGGCTATTTCAGCCATGACAGCAATCTGCACAAGTGCTGGTGGTCTATGGGCCGTTCAATTCGTCCTCGGTATCGTCGAGGCACCTCTCTTCCCCGGTGTAAGCCTCCCACCCTCTCCCATCTCAACCACCACTAACACACCCTAGGCCGTCTTCCTGATGTCCTGCTGGTACACCCGTCGCGAATTCGCCCTCCGCGTAGCCCTCCTCTACTCTGGCCTCGTCCTAGCCCAAGCCTTCTCCGGGCTCATCGCAGCCGGTGTCTTTGCCGGTCTCGATGGTCCAATGGGTCTTGCAGGCTGGCAGTGGCTTTTCATCCTCGAGGGTGTTGGTAGTGCTTTCTTTGCAATCACTGCGTATTTTGTTCTGCCCAACTACCCGGACTCTCCTACCGGTGGCGCCACATGGTATATGACCGAGGACATGCGAAGGCTTGCTGCTGCGCGAATCCTTGATGATAGAGTTGAGATCTCGGAGAAGTCGAGTGTTTGGCAGGGACTTAAGCTTGCTGTTACTGATCTCAAGCTTTACATGTTCTTGTTTATGAACATCTTCATCACCTCGTCTTATGGGTTCAACAACTTCTTCCCTACAATCGTCAATGGACTGGGTATGTTCACTTTTACCCTTATATACTTTCTCTCTAACCATTGTATAGGCTTCGGCTCGAGAGTCACCTCCCTTCTCATGACAGCCCCTCCCTACGTCTTGGGAACTCTGTGCACCTTCTTTGTAGCATGGGACTCCGACCGCCGCCAAGAACGAGGTCTTCACATCATCATACCGCTCTCCTGTTCCGTGGTTGGCTTCATCGTCACTGTCGCAACAGGCAATACCGCAGTTCGATACGCCATGACCTTCCTCTACGCCGCTGGATGTTTCTCCGCAAACACCCTGCAGTACACCTGGGCTGTGTCAACCATGGGACAGACGCCCGAGAAGCGAGCAGCCGGCGGTGCGATTGTCAACATCTTTGGACATCTGGGTAATGTCATCTCGCCTTATTTCTTCCCGGATAGGGATGCTCCTCGGTATACTATGGCAATGATTCTGCAGATTGCTTTTGCGAGTCTGGGTATTTGTCTGGCGGCTTTTATCAAGTGGCACTTGACGAGGAAGAACAAGAAGATCCGGGCGGATGCTGATCGTCTGGGTATTGACTTTAATCCTTTCACTACTTAGTGGAGAAAGACGGGGAATGGACAAGGGGATGGTTATTAAGCTAGCGAAATAAGAATGACTTGAACGAGATAGACGCTGCACACTGGAGCCTGTGATGTGAAAGATTCCCGTCTGACGAACAACCACCACGGAAAGACTATATGGTACATTATCAAGCTGAAGCTGCCGCATGCAAACAAAAATAAAGAAATATTCACAAAAAGCAAAAGTTAATCAGCTGTGTCAATCGACCACGCCAGGAGTCGAACCTGGAATCTCTAGAGGGATCAGTTGCTGAGGACCGAAATCTAGCGCCTTAGCCATTAGGCCACGCGGCCTGATCTTATTGGTTGAGAGTGAAGGTTGGTATTTACTCTGATGTAGGAGATTTAGCATCACAGACTTGTGTAATCTCGTCACGAACTTGCACACGAAAGTTGTCAATTAGTGGCCGACACATGATGCGCGTGAGGGTCTATCGAACGCTTCGACTTGTTGCCAATCTTCGTCTCAACCGCTATCCAATCCTGACCTGATAATTATCTCAAATCGATAAGTGACGACTACCGTCCCAAGTTACAAATGGTTTTAGGAAGTATGCCAGCAAGAACCAAAGAAACGCGAGATGTCCATTCAGGGAACTGGAAAACAACAGTGGACGCATGACTACGGATGGCATATGTAACAGTTAAGATCAAAGAAATGAATCATGTAGTAAATCTAGATACAAATACAGAACCTCCCCTCACCACCACCCCTTGGGCAATCCCCCATGGTGCTTCCACCAAGACAAGAAGAGTATACACACACATGATCCATAACACCATTCATCCTCCATCTGAGCCTTGGGCTTATAGCACTTCTTGGCTCTGCTGCTCCACTCAGGCGTAGCCGCAGGGCACGCACATCCCATCGAAACCTTGTCAAACGTCTGTCCCACCTTGTAGCAAACACACTTGCCAGTCCTCTTATCCAGCTGCGCCTCATCACCACAGTCAACAGTGCACTTGTTACCGATCCACTTCTCTCCGTCGGGACAATCGCAGGTGCTGGTCGAGGGCGTAAAGACCTGGCCCTTCTTGTCGCAGATACAAGCCTTGTTGCGTCCATTCCAGGTAGCGTAGTCACCGTAGTTGGGAATACACTGGCTGCCGTCCCAGATCTTCTTGCCGGGACATGCACAGGTGGAAGATTCATCGTCGAAGAGCTGGCCGCGCTTTTGGCATACACACTCCTTGCGGGACTTGTCCCAGTTGGCGTACTTGCCGCAGGACATATGGCAGCTTCCGTCGGACCAGACGAGGGGTATATCGCAGGCGCAGGACTTGTCGCTCTTGGTGAACTTCTGGCCTCGCTTCTTGCAGATGCAGGCTGTGCGGGCAGAGTCGAGTGTCGCTTGGGTGCCGCAGTCGGGAACGCAGACGCCGTTGGAGGCGCGGAAGTCGGGGGCGTCGCAGGGGCATTGGAGAAGGGCCTTGTCGAACGTGCTTCTCGTCGCTGTCGCATGCGCAGTTGGGGCCGGAGTCGGAGGTGGCCTTGGTGAAGACCTCGTCTGTGTTGGGGCGATCGCAGGTCCATTCGTCTCCGTTCTTCTTGAAGACGGCGTCCTTGGGGCACTTGGGTTTGCAGCCGGTCTTGGTCAGGTAGTTCTTCTCGTCGTCACACTCACAGACAGGAGGTTCGCCGTCTTCACCGTCCTTGACGAAAACGGTGTTGTCGACAGTACACTTGGGCTTGCACTCGCCATCATCGAGCTTCTCCTCCTTCTTGACACAGCCGCAAATAGGAGCATCGTCCTCTTTCTCACCATCACTGAGCCACTTCTGACCGGACTTGGGACATTTGGGCTTGCAGATGGGGTTCTTGATGTCGTCGTCGCCATCCCACTTCTCATCCTTCTTGTCGCACTTCTTGACGCAGACGGGCGTGTTACCGTTGTCCTCGGTCCACTTCTCGGAAGGCTTCTCACACTTGGGCTTACAGACGCCACCCTCGAGCTTCTCGTCCTTGGCGACACACTCGCAAACAGGGGGGTCGTCCTTCTTGTCACCATCCTTGACAAACTGTTGACCGGCCTTGGGGCACTTCTTGATACAGACAGGCTCGTCACCGTTGTCCTCGGACCACTCCTCGTCATTCTTGGAGCACTTGAGAACACACTTGCCGTTGTCGTCGAGCTTCTCAGAGTCCTCGATACACTCGCAGACGGCGGGGTCGTTATACTTGTCGCCGTCCTTCACAAAACGGGTTCCCTTCTCAGAACACTTGGGTTCGCAGACGGGGGCACCCTCGGTGGTATCAGACGTCCAATGTTCTTCAGGCTTTGTGCACTTGAGAGAGCATTTACCGTTAGTGCCGAGCTTCTCAGACTTCTTGACACACTTGCAGATTGGCTTGTTGTTGGAACCATCGCTGTCAAACTCAGTACCCTCCTCAGGACACTTCTTGTCACAGACTGGGCCGTTGGCACCATCCTTGTTAAAGATCTCGTCGTTCTTGGGGCATTTGAGGACACAAGCGCCATTGTCGATCTTCTTGGACTTATCCTCGCATTCGCAGATGGGATTGCCCTTTGAATCATCGCCTTTGAACTTGGAACCAGAGACAGAGCACTTGGGGGTGTTGCAGTTGTTGTTGTCGAACTTCTTGTCGGAGCTCTTGCATTCGCAAGTGAAAGTGACTCCGTTGTCAGAAGTATTGAAGTTGGTGATATCGGCAGGGCATTTGTTGACACACTTCTTGTCGTCGTAGTCGAACTTCTGGGAAGTCCTAGGGCAGACGCACTTCTCGGGGCCAGAGCGGTGGTAGATAGCGCCAGGACAGATATCCTTGCATTGGCCATCGCGCTCCTCCTGGTACGACCAGAGGCAAGCACAAGAGTTGCTGGAAGAGGAGTAGACAAGGAAGCTCTTCTTGCATTTACAGTAGAGGCCGTTCCAGTTGGCATCGCTGCCACAGTCTGGGACACATTGAGTGCCGACCTGCTTGTAGCCGTTCTTGCAGCTACAAGACTTCTGATCGGAGTTGAGAAGAGCGTCATCATCGGTACATTTGCAGACGTTTCCCGAAACTTTGGCTAAAACGCCACAGTTTGGGGGAGCAGGGAAGCGTGCAGAAAGGCCACCCTCGGAGCGAGGTTGAGAGGTGGCAGCTACTGACCCGAGGGCCAGAAGCAGATTGAGAGCCAAAAATTTGATCTTCTTGAAGGCTCGGAAGCGAGCGTAGGGGTAAACAAAAAAGCGAATGGACAGACAGTGAAGTCTGGGAAGTAAAGAGTGAAGAAGCTGTTTGAGTGCCTGATAAGAGCTGAGTATGGAGGGAGATGCTAGGAGTCTTTATACATTGTTTGCTAAGCTACATCGTGGGGTAGATGCCAATACATTTGCCGTGAGACGAGTATGATTGACGCCTCTTTCGCTCCTGAGTGTATCTAATCTGAATAATCAATAGTAACTCACGATCTAGACTCCGATAGACGGTCTCAACAGTGTAGTCTATTGACACGTCTGTGGCTGTCCTAACTTAGCAAAGGACCCCTGGGACCTGCATCTCAGCTCCTCAGTGGCGCGTAATAGTCACAAAATGAATGACACTCAAGTGCTCGGGACCTGCAGATACCTCACGCGGAGTGCGGACTTAGGATTTGACTGCCGCTCTAGCCACTGAGTACCGAAACCGCCTCATTCAATAACCTCTAATTTAGCGCAGACCCTGGATTTCAACGACTGTCAAAGATGTTTCCCAACCTCTTTGAGGTTTGAAAGGAATGGTGAAAAAGAATGTCACACTTGGCGTTCTCCCCCTACCTCCCACCATTTTGTGCTGCGAAAAAAAGGAAGCGTCGCCGCGCTCTGGGCTTATCAGCTGCTTGACTCTGGGTTTGCTTCTTTGTGTCATGCGCAGGGAGAGTCAGTTTGGACCGGGGAATAAGAAGCCTGGCTCTGCGGCTTCTCGCGACTACTGAGATCTAGACCAGAGGGCGCCAATGGCTTAATGATTGTTAGAGTTGCTTTGCTGACAGCCACTGGTGTTGTGGAAATTATCACGACAGCTTTGAAACAACATCTCCGGAACTCGCTGGTCAATGGGAGGAATAGTAAGGAGGGGAGATTTCCCTTGGGCGGTTATTTCGACTTGATTGCATCATTATAAGGGTCCTCACGTACAAGCGAACAACAAGCACATATTAATCAGTATGATAATCTACTAGACTAACTCACCACTACTCTATATACCCTATATATTACGACCCAATATCATTATATATATAACGATAAGTATCTCTACCCTTTGTGGCCTAATTAATATCTATCTATCTAGTAATAATTAAATAGTACTTATTTAATATATATTGTAAATACTATTAAATTAACTTTATTTAATATATATATATCTAGATGTATGTGTTCTTGAAGGGAGGGGTTTTAGCGGCATGTTAAAATGTTGTTGAAGCTAGGTGATAGGGATTACCCTACGACGGGGGGGATCGGGGAGTGGTTGGGGAGATAGATTCCCGTATTAATGATGTTGTGATTGTGAGGTTGATAGAAATAATTCTGTATCCTAGCAACGTGACTGCAAATGTAGTTATAAAAGATAGTCCTAATGCAATATGTTATTACTCATTTATTAAATCACCAGTATTATAGATTACGGTGCTATAGGAGCTAGGTTAAGTCGAAATAGCCTACCAGGCCATACATCCCCATTCCTTTTCCTATACTCAAAGTCTTCTAACGGACTAAAGCCAGCGCTTTCATAGTACCTAGAATTCCCAATTCGTGAGCTTATTACATTATTAGCAAATTAGATTCACACTCACTTGACTAGTTTGTCTGTTCCTCCGGTCCAGCAATCGAGAAAAATGGCTAGTTTCCCGTGTTCACTCGCGTAGGCCTTAACACGCTCTAGTAGTGCCAACCCAGCACCCTTACGCCTCGCCGATGATACGTGATGATCTGCGATAAGAAAGTCCAGAAACACAAAGCCACCGTTTTTCTCGGCAGCGGCTATATGAGAATCTAGAACAGCAACAGAGCGTGTGTGACTTGCAAATTCGTCGTCGAGAACCATCGCAGCGCCCACTGAGACGAAGGTTTTACCCGTGTGATGATCTTTCCGGTGGTGAAGGTTTACAACATCACTGCTAGAGTGTGTTTCCTCAATCTCTGCGATGAAAACTCGTCGCCGTTGGCCTTGGCCGCTGAGTCGGAAGATTTCTGATTGTGTGATATCTTCCCGAGTGCCTTCCAAGAAGCCGTCTCTTTGAGAGAACGGAAGAGTTCCCCACTGACCTGTATTGCCAGTCTCGGTGAGAAATGGTAGAGAAGAGTCGAAGGCTGCCGTGATGAAGTCAGCATCCTCGCAGGATGACGCATCACGGATCAGGAACATGGGAATGATAAATTGTCGAGTCAGGCTCTGAATTATAAAACGTTGGTACACTGCCCTTCTGTAAATGGACGGATAGAACAAGGTGAGTTTAGAAAGCAGACATGGTTAACTATTGAGAGATTTTACTTTCTGAAGGCTTCTATCACATGAAGTGGATAGCCATAAATTGGGAGAATTTTGAAGAGATTGAAAGAGCCTTAAAGCCTCATGATAAGAGGCTTCTTATGCGTGGTTTTCTTCAACCGATTGCACAGCCCCAAATGTGGAGCCATCTAAAGTGGATATCTAATTGGCTAAATGTGACAGCTTCTGTATAGGGTGTTTGATAATATGGCGCAGACTATAGCTGTGCTGAGTCCTCAAGCCTCAACCAAGACGCGTGGCGCGTTCAGGCTTTCACGGAGCCAATCTCACCACACTCACAGCCCAACATGCCACCAAGAAAAAGAAGTGCGCCAGCCGCCGACGCTGTAGAGCAAGCCGCGCCCAAGCCAACATCTCTTCTTCAAGCTGCCAAAGGAAATCCCAAGCCTGAAGCGCCTCGATACCCGGAAGGTTACAGTTTTTATGCTTAAAACATGGCGCTAAAAGGCTGCCATCCGCTGACCGGGCTGTTGGGTTGCAACAGTGGAGATTACAAGGAGCTAGCGGTCCGCTAACCCCCCAACGGCAGTGACTGTCTGGGGCTGAACTTTGTCGCTTGCAGTAGAATCAATAATGTGTGTCGGAAGTCGCTTTTTGTAACGGCGGCCGATTTGCGAGACATGGGGTCAATGCATGGGCTTTTCAGCACATAACTTAGTTCCTTGGTGGGGCAGCAAGTGAGGTACCCTAGACTGTTGTGAATGGTGTGGGAAAATATGCTGCAAACATCCATACAGGATACGCGATTATAGCCGAACAATACTTGGTATCTACTCCAAATAAACCACCTTATTTGTAAGTATTTCGTATCAAGCTTATAGCATACAGGTTTGCGGTATTGAAATGTTGATTACTTTGTGAACATTTGCCAAGACGTGAAAAACTTTTGACAATAGTTTTCTCATGAGTAATAGCAAATAACTGATAATAACTCTTCCCCTGACATTTTGGTTTGTTGACCAACATCTCGTTGAAAACTCCAATAGATCCATAAAGTAGCTGAGCTGAAAGTTCCACATAGGATAGATCCACCTACTAAATTGTCTTAAATCTAAGACCACACGCTTGGTATTCCAACACTACTGAGAAAGCCAGTCTTTGTTCCAGAACTAATAATTAATAGTGTAATATGGCTCTAGGACAGCTACACCTCCTTCAGTATACAGGCCCAAATCGGAGTCTGGACCCTCGTGGTGAACCTTTATAGGCAGTATTCATTTAAAGATTTCAACCTCAAGAATAAGCATGAAATTGTAGTTTATCATTATTATAATACTTATCCTCCGCTGCGATACGTAATTTAAACCGTAAAAACAAGAAAATATAGATTTAATATTATAATAATTTTATCTATTTCTTTTGTAAGTATTTTCTTTATTTATTGCCAAGATCAAACACAGGCAGCCAAGAATACCCTGGACTTCTTTAGCATTCCGGTCTCGGCGTTCCCTCCCAGGCCGGTAGTTCTGCTGTCAGTCTGACTTTGCGTCCCCTGACTAAATTCAACACTAGACCATATTTAAGACCAGCCTTGTCTCACTACCCTTACATAATTGTTGGAGTAGTGTATTGATCCTGCCACGCACGTGGACTGACAGAAAGGAGGGTCGATGGAGTTGAACCTCACTTGAAGTCAGGGGCCTCGTAACTGAAATACTACGGCAAAACTTCAATGGCTTGTAAATAACAGCCAATACTAAAATCCGAAAGTTGATTGATCCGGCACCAGCTGAAGTGATCAAACTCATGAAATTGAGGATAACAGCAGGAAGCTCATGTAACTGCGCGAGGGGCTTAAGGGGCCAGTGTCACAGGGAAAGAAACCCGCCACAGTGTACTAGAATACAACGTCACTTCTCACTGTCGGTGCACTGGCGCTACTGGCCTCTGATGGCATTCATAAAATTGCATGGCTTCATTTCTCGTATGTGACCTCTCCTTAGGTCTCTTTGTATAGCATGGACCGCTTGCGAGGAGGGTATTAAATGAGTATGTGATGCTCATCACGGGACAAATCATCAAAAGATTAGGCATATCAGATAAGTCAATGTGAAAATATCTAACAATGAAGACAGGTGCATCTTAAAATTGCGTTATCTAGTAAAACAACTCTTTGTTTCACACACGTTAAATTTTAACGATTGAATTGATAATTTTAAGCTCATCTGTACCTGCATCATTCTCAAAAAAAACTTTCCCATGCATCCTTTGACAGTGACACCTTTGGCTACATGGCTTGTACTGCCATCTCTGTAGCCGAACGGAAGTCGGTAGAATCGCAGCTGCTTTAGTACATATTTGCTGGACCTGCAGTCTTCCTATAGTCTCGATTCAGGCCCTATTGATGCGGGCATCATCGCCACAAAAGTACTTGGGCTACAAGCTGGGAACACTCAGCTCTAACATTGGCGCAGAGTTCAGAAATAAGCCACCTTCGCTTCGTTTCCATAAATTGTGCAAACTGAGACCACAAGACGGTTTATTATCGTTTAAAACCCCATCCTAAACCATTAGATAGCTTATACGTGGAGCTTTGTGATGGATCAAAGCATGCAAGCCAGCTACTTGCAGGAACTCTTTACCATTAATAAAAATAGAATTCTACGTCTTGTAATTGACTAACTTGAGGTGGACTTTTCTTGAATCCTTTTATATGACTTAGCCCTTATCATATCGATTTAATATACTCGAACCTTTATATTATCTATTTATAAAATGCATATTAACTGTGCTTCTTAAAAGACTCCAAAATGGACATACGTATTATTGGATTTTGATATTATATTTATGAAAAGTCGCTCCTCTCAACAACCATCAAGTACTAGAATAGTAAAGTCATAACCCAGGCTTGTCCACAGCATCTGATCTGTAAAGGTCAATGCCCAGACACGGTCCTATTAGGCGCAGCAGGTCGGCGTAGCCGGTCTTGGACCTCTTGAGTGGTATGTGGTCTCGGATTAGATCTCCGATGTTCAGGGATGTTATCAGGATGTCTACTTCATGACCCCTCCAAATAAGTGAAAATTCCAACAATTCATTCCGTGCCAGTTCAAAATCCTTCATCATTGTCACA
Organism: Fusarium sp. PT; assembly: GCA_021020635.1. NCBI lineage: Eukaryota > Fungi > Ascomycota > Sordariomycetes > Hypocreales > Nectriaceae > Fusarium > Fusarium sp. PT. Next base: position 2,027,983 of record JAHMRZ010000006.1, read on the forward strand.
AGCTCACTAGGTGGATCAGGTGGTAATGTATAGGAGGATAGCAAAGCTCCAGGCATCACTTTGTCATCAAAATAACAAATAATGCTCAGCAAATCTATCGCTTTTTGAGAGGCGCAGAAATAGAACCATAATCTGATGAGGGGTGCACTGTGGTTGGGTTGAGTCGCAAATTGTTTGTGATGTAGGCAGGATTCAAGCCTTTGGTTAAAGTCGTCGTCAACATGCCAAGCAGACAAAGGACAGCCCTTGGCAAGTATCCCAGCCTTCTTGATAGCCAATGGATGGCCTCCAAAAAATTCGGGAGAAAGTCCTCTAGATTCGATATGACGCCAGCCCATGTAGTAACCATGGACTAGCATCGCCTGCTGCGAAGAGAGACGCCCGAGTTTAATCTCGTGTGGCCTTAAATACTCGTAACCGATGGAAGGAAGGAAAATATGTTTCCGGGCAGTGACTAAGATCGAGCAAGATATTGAGTCACTTGGCCAGAAGGGCTGGAGATCTTCGTCACTCCAGAAACCGTCAAAAACAACTAGATACTCAGCGGTTCTAGTTTCATCTCCTATTAGCATCAAGGGCCGTTTCAGCCACTGGCTCATCCATGTACGAGCGGTCTGATATACGACTTTTCTGTCAGGCGCGCAATACATCCCAAGCTTAGTCGCGATTGAAAACAGACGGTGGTCGACTTGTATTGTTGACCCCGATTCTATCCAGATTATAACATCAAACTTCCGGCGACAATAGTATGCCACTTCTTTCGCGATAGAGCTTTTTCCTATGCCGGCTTCACCGTAAAGGAGGCATATATTCGGAGCTCGAGGTTTGTCTGACAAAATTTTAGCGATTGCGGTGACCTCATCTCTGAAAACAAAGTCGGGCTGCCTGGGGCTAGGAACCACAAACATTGTTCCAGACTCATTGTCGTTTGATACCACAGCAAGCGTTAGAAGAGTACCAAGTGAGAAGGTGCTCTGTTCAGAAGCACTGTTCGCCTGTGTATTCTCCTCAGATGATGTTGCCTGTGCATCCTTCTTGTGTAGCATGCGCTGCCTTACACTAGATTGTATGTTTTCATATCTTGACTGAGCTGGTGAGGTATCGATGGTCGTAGTGCCAAGGTATCTGTTCAGTGTATCCAGGAGTGACTCGGTATCCTCGATTTCTTTATGAAGTTCGTATTTTGCCACAAGCCAGCAAGAAACCTCCTCAAGAATCTCCTGTTGCAGTGCTCTTGGTACTTGTGGAAACAGTTTGATTACAGGTTTGATATAGGCTCCGTCATCGGGACTCGCCCGCGCAATGAGGCTATAACAAGTTCTCCTGTGGATTTTGGAAAGTCGCAGACAGCTCATGGCGTATATCAACGTCGGTATTGATGGCTCCGCGATTACATCCTGGAGCCTGAGTTTGGCTAGTGTGTAAGCTCCCACCCCGATAAGCGAGTCGATCAGTGAAAGGCTCAGGAAGAACCAATCCTCCCGGCCGTGTAGTTTTTGACCCTTTCTTACAGAAAGAAACTCTGTAGCAATACTCTTAGCCGTTTGCTCTTGGCGTAATATGTTGTAACAGTTGGCACATTCTGCAGCAACGGTACCAGCCTCAAGCGAAATGCCATCCGCAGGACTGATCGTCGATAAGTAATGAGACAAGACTCGAGCCGCTGCGTCATGTAGCCCTTTCTTGGAGAGTAGAAGGCCCTGCATGGCTGATAAATAAGGACTCAGCGAAGTCGAAACTGGCGTATGGTTCAGCTGCTCTTCGGGCAGCAATTTAACCGCCACAAGGTATTCCATCGCCGACGGGTCGGATTTTGATAATGGCTTCCAGCTTTCTCCAACCTTTAGAAACTCGTCGGGCATTTGCTTGGCTGGCATTAGAGTGAACAAAGACCCTAGCCATGCATTGCTTCTCTCGTCAGGGATACCCAAGGCAATTTCCGTGAGGTGGTCAAGTTTTAATGTGATAGACGCCTTGGTCATTTTGATAATAGCTACAATCGGCTTCATGCCTTCGACTTCGGAAGTTGAATCACAACCAAGAGCGTCGAACATTTTATCGAGAAAGCCAAGTGGGATAAACGGGTTACCACGACCCAACAATAAAGATATCTGCTGTAAGCAATCACAAAGACTTGTTACGTAGTCCGTAGTTCTTATTCGATTATATTAGCTCAGTATGGGATCCTTGAGGGAAGGTCAAACATGCTCCTTACCTATCTTTGTCTGTTGGTAGGAGCCAGGCTTTTATGTCCTCAGTTGTAATTGACGCTAACAAGGGCATTATGAATGATGTGACTAGGGGCACAAGTCTCCTTGCTGTCTCTTCGCCCAGTATCTCAGCGTTTCGAGATGGAAATGCGTGAATGAAGGTATGGAAACACTGAGAAACAAGCTCTTGATCGCTCTCGTCGGGTTTGGCTGATGCGTAGTATGACTCGTCGAGTTCGACGTATCGAACTCCGTTTGCTGTCACAAGTTTGACGTAGCCAGCCTTTGAAATGGTACCATCCGTGTTGAGATGATACTGGAAAGCCTTCCAGAAGGCTGTAAGAAAGTGCGGAACAATTCCGCCCACAGGGTCTAGTGTACCAAGTGAGCCGGACGACAACCACAATGACTTATGGGCACAAGCCCGTTCGATTAAGTCAAGAGGGACCATTCGGGTTTGGAACCGCGAGTGGAAAGCATAGAAGCGATGGAGCAATTCATCTTCGTGGTCCCCTAGCATTTGCATGATTGATTTTCTTGAAAATAGGTTCCTGGATAGTACGGTTGAGAGCAAATTACAAAGGTGGAGAGGGGAAATAGAAGGCAGGTGCAAGTGGAAAGGCAATGATATCATGCTGTATCTAAGTAAAGGTTGAAAATGATTCATGCCAAGGAAAGCCAGAATATGCAAGGTCCTCGCGAGACACCTCAATTGCGATTGGCTCTGAATAGCCACAGACGTATTACATGGCTACCTAGGATCGGTTGGCAGTACGTACCAAACAAGGCTCCAGAAGTTGCTGAGGCCCCCAAGTGCCCCAACACAAAGAGTCGAGCGTTTCCCCTCTTCTCCTCTCATTGAGTCCCATGCTTTATTGCCACGAAAATCTTGATCTTGTTGAGAAAATGCCTCTGAACAGTAAATATGCAATGAGGGTGTCGTCCATTCCTACCACCACCTCGCGTGAGGAGTTTAGCAATTATGCCAGAAGCCTTTTTCTCAAGGACGACCGACAGAACCCAGCAGCATTGCTCTTTAAGAAGATATCAAGCATGACATCTGAACTGTCAAGTCAAACCGCGAAACCGGGACCGACCTCACTCACGGAAGATGATGCGGTTTTGGAAGCGTATGATGAGACTTTACACATCTCGATTGCCCAGCAGCATAACTCAAAAATAGGAACAATATCTATACGATCACAAGACGCTATTAAAGATGCTTTACTTCGGTATGAAAAGTCGAAAGACAACCGAGGCCAGGGATGGGACTTGTCGAACAATTTTCAAGGTATCACAGTGCTTTATGAGTACAGTGGTAATGATGAAGTGGAGATGGAGTACTGTAACATATCGATTCCTATCAGACATGCACTAACTTCTTGTATAGTATTTGTACTGTTCATGGACTGGGCGGTAATGCTATGGATACCTGGACCGCAGAGGGGGGCGTCATGTGGCCACGAGACTATCCAAGTTCTTCCGAATACTTTAAGAAGAGCCGGATCATGACGTTTGGCTACGACTCCGATATGATAAATCGAAGAACCGTGATGACCTTACATAACTGGGCGGAAACACTGCTTCAGTGTTTAGACGAGGTCAGAGTATCCGAAAAGGTAATACTATATTTACAACATCGGTTAAAAGAGGACTAAAATGTTTACATAGGAACGATCACGGCCTCTAATCTTGGTGTGCCACTCTTTGGGTGGTCTGGTGGCAAGAAAGGTTAGCTAGCCGTTATCAATTACGAGACGTCATTAGCGGAGTTGACCTGAGAGAACTAGGCCATGGCACAATTACCAACATCTAACGTGAAAGGAATCACCCTCTCGAATACTGGTCTGGTGTTTCTTGCGACGCCTCATACCGGTACGACGCGGGCTGACTGGAGCGAGTTTTCGGTGGCAGTAGCGGCCGCTACGTCTGGATTGAGACGAGATGTGTTGAGGCACCTCCAATCTTTTAATCCTGGGACAGTATGGGATAAGAAGGCCTTCCTGAAACTCGATCCACGACCTCCATTCATATGCTTTGCCGAAGGACAAATGCTGAAAGTTAAAGGCACGTTTCAACATGTAAGTGCCAAATCTACTGTACAGGTGAAAATTAACCATCGACAGATCGTCACTCAAAGCTCGGCATCTTTGGACCCAGAAAATCCGGCCTTTGTGATCATGCAAGCAGACCACAAGTCCATTTGCAAATTTGACGTACGGATTGGTGCTTTTATCACCATTAGTCGTGGGTTACGAGAGGTATACGCCAAGGTGATAGGAAGTTCTACCGAAGAGCAAGGAAATCAACAGCGGGTAGGAGTCCCGTCCAGTAATAAGTGCGATGTTTGCAAAGACAAAGAGAAGGAGGCAGAATAATACTAAGTTACGGTGCTTCACAGAGGTTTGGGTATCCCCGATTTGTTGCGCATGCATATCCACCACGCAGGGGAGCTTGGTGGGAAGGCAGCGGAACGAGTGAGATTCAGCATCGCCTTTCCATCGGAAGCCCTTTCATCGGCCGTAGTGACGAGATGGATAAACTCGAGTCAAGGATAGCTGGTGAGCCAACTCGTCCAACACTCACGACCATTAAAGGGATTGCAGGAATAGGGTATATATTCGCGTCGCAGGTACCTCAGACGAATGCTAAAACCACCATAGGAAAACAGAATTACTCATGCGCGTTGTTGCTAATCAGAAATATCGCCGAAACATCTTCTTTTTGAGAGCCGACAGATTCAAGTCTCTGGAAGCCTCGCTAGCTGATGTTGCCAGTAGTATTGGCTTTGACTTGATCGCAAACCCATCTGTTAACTGGGAACGATGGCAAAGCACCCCAGTTGAGGACCGTGCACGAATGTTTGTGTCTTGGCTGGGGGAAGACGTCAACAAGAATGCACTTTTTGTTCTAGATGATGCAGAGATATTTGGTGCTACCAGCATCCAGAGCGCACTCAGACTCCCTGCGTTGCATATCGTCATGTCAACGAGGAACTCTATTATTCGAGGGAATGGGCGAGACGTCAAAGACATTAGATTGCAGCCTCTCAGTGAAGGCGATACTGTCTCTTTGCTTAAGTTATTGGATAAGACTCCGGGACAATACCCCCGAACAATAATCACAGCTGGAGATTATCAGGCTGTAGCCAAGATTGTCGCTGGGCACCCCCTCGCCGCACAAAACGCCATTCCTTTTCTTAGAATCTCCCTAGGCACCTGGGTCCGCCCAGTAGAAAGCTTTGTGAGAATATTCACTTCTGGAACCATGCAGGAGCGCCGAGTGTTCTTCGAATATTCGCCGGATGACACCTCGCTTTGGGAAGCGTTCAGTTCATCACTTAAACAATTGGAAACATCCCGAGATTCAGGCAAAGCAGTAAGACTGTTCCAGCTACTGCCATACCTATGCACAGACCAAGGCTACATCGACTCGTTCCTCAAAATGACTAGGAGACGGCAGAGTCTGGCCTTAGCACAAAGCCATCCTGAGGCCACGGTGCTTCAATCAGAGTACGTTGTAGTGTCTCAATGGCTCGAAAGGCTGCAAGGTGTCTCACTGATTATCACGGATAACTCAAGACAGACCGGGAATTTCAGTATCCATCCATTGATTCTGGAATATGCACAGCTACTCACCAATGAGGAGACTCAGCGAGATCATGCAAAGGAAGCTCTCCAGGTACTTTACGATACCCATGAAATTTGCAATGGCGAGAATCACCAACACTTACTCGCCCACGTTGACCATTGTCTGAGGCGCTGCTCACAGATCGGCATATCGCTTTCCACTCTGGGTCTTCCTCCACAGATTACAATGTGGCTTGGGAATGTCTCTCCACAGCCTTGAGGGCGTATGCTGCCATGGAGAACCAACACGCTGGTTGGAAAGACTCTATTAACAAGATCGAGCCGACAATAAAAAGCAAATGGTTTCATCATCCTGTACAATATGGCTCAGAAGTTGCTACAAGGCTCTAGTTATGTGATAGCCACATAGCATGCTGATCCCTTATCATCGAAGTGTGCAATGATCTTCTGAGAAGTTGAACGGTCGCTACAGGAGTCTGAACAATACGAAAGGCGCAAATTCCCGGTTTGGCTGAGACAAGTAGTTAGTGGCCTCTCTAGTATGGCCAGGCTTGTATCTTTATACCCTGACTTGTATCACGAGTTTGGCGAGTTCCTGGCAGAAGTTTGAGAGTAAGGGTGAGTGAGCCGGGGAGAAATAGGTCTCTGATAGCCACATTCGTGTATGTTCCGCCTTTCAGTATGATTTGCATAGTTGGGGGATTTATAAAAGTATTACAATATAGTTTAGCTACAAACAAAGTAAATACTACTCCTTAATGATGACTACTATAAATGAATATGATAGCTGAATTTAGATATAGTTTTCTATTGGCTATATTAGCTATATAGGAACATATTTATATTTCTTATTGCCCCCTTAAAGTATATTAGAGACTAAGACTAACAGGTATTTTTATATCTTACCACAGAAAATAAAAAAGAAATATAAGAAGAAAGATTGAAGAAAAACAAGTAAAAGATTACTAACTGATAGTTAAATATAAAAGTAATTAACCAATATACTTTTACATAATCAGCTTGAATATAATTATAATAATAGCTAATATAGGCATGCCCTATCATAATAATGACCCAGGTTTGTTTTTGGTATATTCTTCTAAGCCTTTACGTAAGCTAATTCTAGCCAGATTTCTCACCTCCAAACAATGAACTGCAGCTATACGGTGGTATCTCAAGTCAACTACCTAAATCTTTACCTCGGTAGTTAGTTCTGCCGACTCAAGGAATTGCTGACAGCTGAAATCATAAATGGCGCGTGCGGCTGAACGAATGACCGATTTATAAACGCCACTAAACACATTTGATCCAACTTCACGAACCCCTCTTCTTAGTATTTCTGATAATGTCAGAATCACAAGCCTGGGTATTCTCAGAGCGAGGACTTCCCTGGGATGTCCTCTCCCTCACAAGTCAACCCATCCCAACTCTACCGCCTCCTCTGCCTTTGCCCAAAGACGTGCCGAACCCAGAAGAATGGATCGTGGTCAAGGTGGCCTTTGTAGGTCTCAACCCAGGTGCTATCTTTCAGATGAACCTCGTCCCACCCTTCATAAGGCATCCGTCTTGTGTTCCTGAAATGGACTTGTCGGGTACTGTGATTGATGTTTGGCATCCAGATGATGAGTCCTCATCAAACCAAACGAGAAGGTTCAACAAGGGGGATAAGATCCTCGCTATGCTACCAGCAAGCCATACTCTGCCCACCGGAACAGGCGCTTTGGCTCAATTTGTTCGGATCCCAGCGAGATATGCTGTACAAAAGCCCGAGGATGTGAGCTTTGCTGATGGAGCGGGCTGTTTGCTAACAGGCTTGACGGCAAGGCAGTTGGTGCGCGAGTCGGGAGCGAAGGAAGGCGACCGCGTATTAGTCAATGCCGCAAGTGGCGGGATAGGCTTCTTGGTAGTACAGATGCTCCGGAAGGTTGTTGGGGTTGAGGGATTTGTCGTCGGAATATGCAGTGGCAAGAATGTTGACTTGGTGCATAGTCTGGGAGCTGACGAGGTGAGCAAATACACGCCTGGGCAGAGAACGACATGTAACATCTCACAGGTCGTTGATTATACGCAGCATAATCCCTTGACCCAGCACTTAACGGAGAAATTCTCATCAGAACCCTTCAACACTATCATCGACACACTTGGTAACCAAGCGCTATACGTCGCGTCACCAACATACCTTGTTCCCGATGGCAACTATTCTTCCGTCGGTATAAAGCCGCCCACCTTCTTCGTCCCAGACTTCCTCCGCGCTGTGCTACAAATGAAACTCAACGATTGGTGGCCTGTATCGCCCTGGCTCGGTGGCGTAGGAAGGAAGTGGAATGGTACATCCATGATGAACCCTACGCTCCAAGACCGTCAGGCTGTGGCGGATATGTTAGGTCGAGGCGATATCAAGCTGGTTAGAGACAGCGTCTGGGCGTTTGCTGACACTAAGGAGGCGTATAGGAAACTTGCTGGACTTCATGCTAGAGGCAAGGTTCTGGTAAAGGTGGATGAGCAAGTAGGTGACGACGAGAGTTAGATGAAGTTATCCAGGTCATCTGCTCTCCGAACACACTCTATTACTTTAAATTGAATCGTCTTATTTATTATAAACAAATTCCCACGTTAATACTTGCTCAACAAACGCCGCAAAGGTTAAGATAGAATGCCACACCAAACTCTCAAAGGAAGTGAGGGCTAGAGGGAAACGGATGCGATTTGGTAGGGGAATGCGACATGGGCAATGATTAAAAAGGGTCTATAAAGGTCACAAAAGAAAACATACTTTACACGATTTAAGTCTTTTACACAGTAGTTTTATATAGGTTCGCGCTATAACATAATATAATACAAAAAAACTCATTTATCGAGTGTAGTTGAATACTAACTACCCTATAGGGCTTCCAAATAATCCAGAGCACTCACTTGTACGAAAGAAATCCCACCGCGTTTTTAACCGGGAAGTGGACCTCTCCTTAAGCTAATTATGTAAACAATGATAATTTGAAATGTGATTTGAAAATTTCAATGCATCTAGATCGATTGCGTAGTTGTAAACCAGCTTGCTCATTTGTAAAACCAGGACAGAAATCTATCTTGCCGAGAACCAAGATAAGGTTGAACAATTCGTTGTTTAAGGGCTAGGAATGAAACAGTAAGCTTGAAGTGAAAGCTACCTATTGGCTCGAGCCAGCTGATATGTCGATGCTGAAGACTTGCATGGAACCCTCCCACTACCCGGTCACGACGAGGTGATTGAACCATAGAGTAGCCAGTGTACATACGCGTCCCTCGGGATAAAGAAAAACACAGACCTCTCCCATACCAAGATTTGCTGCACTGACGGTCTGACCGTCCGTGTTATCTTTCGTTCCCTAGCTGTGATCCGTGAGAACTCCCACCTGGTGCCCGAGCTCCCAAAGACCCTTTACTATCAGCGGCAATCTTAGATGCCGGATTTCAAAACCTGCTTCCCCGAAAGAAACAGAAACACCTATAATCTAGATCATTGCCCATCATTAAACTTACGGGTAATTGAAATCAGGGACCCGCGCTGCCATGATTACAGCAGATCCACAAGAGTCAGTACATCGGCAGATTAAACCAATGAGTAATATTCTCACGACACATTAGCTTCAAGGTGGCCAGGATGATACGCCGAAGTCAGGGCCCCAGACGAATTTAGTCCCGGAGCCTTGGTAACTACTCCGTAATTTACCGTCGATCAGTGGAAGAAAGAGAGCGAGATCTCTGGATTTAAAGTGGGGGTTCGTATTGTCGCAGGCGGCGCGAAATGTCACTGGCTGAGCAGGATCTCCGTGAGGAGGAACTTAGGAACTGGTGCCCAATTGACTCGGGGGCCGGCTAATGATTTTGCAGACTGGCAGGCTTCTGGAAAACACACAAAGCCGCAACCTCTACAAATTAAAGACTAAACAGACTTTTAGGGGTTCTCCAAACCCCCAAATGTCTCACACAAATATTCATCCTACAAACATTTGTCTCATAAACGTGTCTGTCTCACAAATCGTACGAATCGCTCATAACTCAGATTCGCGAATGCAACAGGAAAAGGAAAAAAACGGGGATACCCGCATCTGATCTTCTTTGTCTGGGATCCAATTGCATTACGCGCGTTTGCTCCCCGAGTATCGGGACGACAAAGATCGCCAATGCGCTGGGTCCGGGGCAAAGGACCGGGAAGTCAAAGCGTAAACAGGGGTCCCTCACAGTTTTCGGCTGCGTGCGCCTCCGAGAGGCCAAAGCCTTGCTAGCTCAAACCTCCGTGCTTGGGAGAGCCACGAGATTGTCAAGAGGGCCACGTTTTTTGTGTGTCGCGGGAAGAATGTTCTGCGAAGCAGCCCTACGCCATGAGGTGTCAAATTGAAACACCCTTTTGCTTTTGGCTCATGTTTTCTTTTGTTCGTTACTTCCTTCATGCCCACGTTGTTTGGTGCTGTCTGTAATGAGGCTTTGCTCGGCACACTAAGCTATCGCGGACTAGGCTGTTGTTGTCGAGTCATGACGGGGTCCATTCGCATCACGCCTCAATGTTCGGTGACTGTTGGCCTCAACACCAAGAGCGCCACGCTGTACAGCGTAGCAGTGATTGTTTCTCGGCGTCCTTCACTTGGGCTGACACTGTTTCCGAGATTTTCCTCACTTCCATTGGGAAGAGGGATTAGACAGAAGTTGTCATCAATCGATCTGAAATGTCAATCTGGATTATTTGCCACTCTGAAGGATGAAACTTGCGTGATCCTTCAAATTACAAGGTCCAAGGCACGTATATTCCAACAATGTACGGATAACAGCAAACATCTCTCAATATCATGTATCGCTTGAAACAAAAGATATCTTCAACCTCGAACCCCGAGAGATCTACATAGCCCGATATGCGATCATCTTCACTCTCCGTGAATCTTCGGTCCAGCCCAACAATTGCTTACCCCTCCGGCTGCATCGGCGCCACGGCACTGCGTAACAATACTCTATCCAGTTAGAACAACAACAATCTCTGAGAGTGTTCCAGGGGCTCTGCAATTGACTCGTAAGAGTCCGTCACCAAAAGGCCAATCCCATGACTAAATCAACCTGCAGCTGCCAGCCGTTAGCGTTACGTCGGAGAAATTGTGGCTGGCCGTCTGCTCAATCCTTCATCAACAGCGACAATACAGCATTGTGTGTTCATTTCAATTGAGTGCCGTAGCCAAGCCCGTTTCTCAATTGTCTGTGTTAAAACCTGACTCGACGCAAACCGTTGCGACAGCGAAAGTTCGATAGATCTATGATCGACAACGGTGCGATTTGATCAGAAATGACTGATTCGTACCAAAGACACTAGCAATGGAGCCTCCGCAACAATTTGGTCCTTCTTCAGAAAGGGGCGCACACCCAACTACCCGTCTTCTAGCCGTTTAGTTGGTCAATGCGGCATCCTCAGCGGGGAGAGGAGGTTCTTCTGACTCGGTCGAATTGACACCGGAGATGCTTTAACTTAGGGGATTTGCACAGCAGTGACATTCTGGCGACGAGATACTATGGATTTGGAGACCTGATCGCTGCATTGGTCGCGTGATAGTCAGACAAAGAGCCTGAAACGATCGACCGCAGCCTCATGGCGTGTGCCAGCCTGAACGGTAGATCTTCAGGCCCAAGCTAAGTGTAAACTTTTCTAGGGAGCCTTGTCGGTGCTCTCTCAACTCGGACGGCTAGAAATACAATTAATCGGAATACGATATTGGCGCTTCATCTCCCGTTCGTCACGAAATCCACTACTGCTTATCGTCTGGTACGAAACATCTTGACGGGAGAGTTCATGCATTGCAGCCAACTTCAGCTGCATCGCCATGATTCAGGGGCCGCCTCCAGAATAGAGTTTGCTAGACGTTTGTCCATCTCGTGTGGTCTACCAGCTAGACTAGCAGCCTTGATTCATCTCGCACAAACCTGCACACGACAAAAACACGAGCTGGGCCAACACGCACTATAAACGTTGAAATTTGGTGAAACACAGTCTTGTCTTTTTTGTGTCATCCGCCGAATTGCTAAGCCCGGGGATCAATTTGGCGTCCTAGTGTGATGCTAGCCTCCCCCTCCAGTTGAGCGGCGCTCCTCCAGCACTAGCCACTGGCTAGCTGTGAGTAGCTCAAGCTTAGAGCCTCTCGCCCCCTCCCAATAACGATCGGCAGTTTGGACTAACTAGAAATCAAGTACCAAAAACACAGGAGGGGGGCTTCAGCTAACGTTAGACTGAGAAACCAACTAGCTGGCTAGCTGCAATCTACCGACACTACTGTAGAGTCGTGCATGGCTTCTGCAGATTCTGCAGCACGGGGGAACAGGGTTTCCATCCATTCTTCCTGTTTAAATCTATAACCCGCCTGCTCGGATCTTGTTCTTGCTTTTCCCTGGATCTTCCCGCATTCCCAACAAGCCACATTCCTTCAGCAGCATCTCTCCAACTCTTCTTTTGTTGTTTTTTGTTATCCGGTTGGGTTTACGAAAAACCCCAGCATAAACCGAAGATGGGTAGAGGTTTTCTTGTCCCGGATCGTTACGTCGACGACCTTCCCAATGAAACAGATCTGAACGTCGCCTCCATCGCCTGGGGCTTGTCCTTGGGTGTATTGCTCTTCAATGTCGCCAAGGCTGTCCGGCAGACGCGCTCGGCGTGGCAGCGTAGGAAGAAGGTCACCAGTTATATCGCGCTGCTTTGGGCCGAGATCATTTCGAGTACTATCCTGGGTGTTATGTGTTGGTTTTATCTCGAGGGCTCTATTCAGCCGAGCATGCAGTTTTTCTTCTTTATCAGTAAGATATGACGAATATCCGATATACATCGACATGGGCTAATGTGGTGATAGTTGTGTGGTGGTCGACTCAAGTGCAGTGCCTCATCCAGATTATCATCAACCGAGTGTCTCTATTAATGGTTGTTCGATCCAACGGCACCAAACTCAAATGGATCTGCTTCCTTATCCTACTCGTCATCAATATCAGCGTCTTTTGCATCTGGGTCCCCGCCCGACTTCAGATTAGCGACACATACATCCACCTCAACGAGATCTGGGATCGATGCGAAAAGGTCATCTTCGCTATTATGGATGCCATCCTCAACTTCTACTTTATCTACATCGTCAAGAAGCGCCTAGTGGCCAACGGTCTCCAGAAGTACACACGACTGTATCAGATGAACATGGCCCTCTGCGCTTGCTCTATCGCCCTTGATATCCTCCTTATCTGCATGATGTCTCTCCCCAACGGCTTTGTGTAAGTGACACATCTTTGAAATATCTCCCAACCCTACTGACCCAGCATAGCTACATTCAATTCCATCCTCTCGTCTATCTTCTCAAGCTTCAAATCGAGATGAATATGGCCGATCTCATCGGCAAAGTCGTCCGAGCCAGCAACAACGATCCCCAAGGTCACGACTACAGCTCTCGATCACGAACAACCGGAACATCCCGACCTGGCGGACGATTTGGTCAGACTCTTGCCAGCGCACATCACCGCACACATATCGAGCTTGGTGAGGAGGACGAGTACGAGCTCAGGGAGCGTGAGAAGATCGATGGTATCAAGAAGACTGTCGTTACACAGGTCGTGCATAGTGGTCAGCAGCCGCAGCAGATGGATGACAGTGATTCCACCGCTGAGGATCATAACAACGACAATGCTGTGAGCGAGGCCAGCTCGACTAAGCATTTGCATCAGCGCAAGTATAGCGTTGTATAAATCAATACATGGAAAGATTGCTAGATACCCTGGTGGAGAAAGAGGCGAGATAGTCCTCAAACTAGAACTTTTACTTAGATTTCTTTTAATGTGTAATGATACAGCCAAAAGGCTTTTTAACTTTCACGAGCTGTGTATATGTTGGTCTGTCATATTTTGAGTCCATTGAGCTGTACATGATCTCTTGTCAACGTCTTGTGTCATTTAAAATATCCAACATCCAGTAATGCTCGTCATCTTCCAATTACCCCGCTACTTAACAGTCTGTGCAGTAAACATCTCGGAAAGTCCGGTGAAAGACTGCAGGTTCGTAACTCCCGAAACTCTATTAAGAGTACTCCATAAGACAGAGCGTTCAAGTTCAGGGCTGGCTTTCTAGGCAACGAAACAAAAAAAGCGCCTTAATTCTACAAAGCAGGGTCTTCCCTCCTTCATGACTCTCGGTCCGCGCGTCCCGGGTTCGTTCCGACGCAACCATTCATCTTAGTACGTCACTAAGGAAGTTAGTTAGATTCCCGTTCATGCCAGTCTACCAATCATTTGATGCTGTACTGCCTCGCTCACTTGGCGTAGTAAGCAGAATATGATTGGCTGCGTACTCCGTACGCTGGATACGCTTCTCGAGTGTTGTACGCCTGGGATTACGCCAATGGTAGGGTGCTTACATCCGCCTTGAAGCTGTTACTGGTCAATTACCCTGTAAGACTGATTAAATCATCGTGAAAGATATGACCATTATCTGAGGCTATGTTGTAGGCATTTTCGTATACGCATTATACGCAGTGCACTGTAACCCAACAGCCAAAGGCAAAGAAATCTTCAAGATGTGTTTATATAAAGAATCGCGATGCTATCATGTCAATCAACTCATTCCTCCATCTCATCGGCATTTCAGCGAAAACCACAGCATCAGTGATTGTTTTTCCACAGTGATCACTCTACGAATTCAATTTTACTTTATTCAACACCAACATCTCTCAACCAAGTTCACTAATTACCATCATGGGCCTCTTCAAGACAGGAGACCTGCGCGAAGAGTGCGAAAAGAGCGCTCGCATCCTAAAAAGCTTCGTTGGTAAGTAAACAGCGTCCACTACATTCAATATCTAACACGCCATAGACAAGGGTAAAATTCCTTCAAACGTCATCAGCCACGCAAAAGGCCTGGCCATCTTCACCGGCTTCCGAGCAGGCATGTACTTCGCAGGCGCAGGCGGCTCCGGCGTTGTAATCGCCAGACTCCCCGACGGAACATGGTCCTCCCCATCTGCCTTTTCAGTCCGCAGTGGCAGCGTCGGTCTTGTATATGGCATCGATGTGTACGACTGCATCTGCGTCCTCAACACCCAGGAAGCCGTTGATGCGTACAAAAAGTCGGAAGTCAACCTTGGCGGCGCTATCGCTCTCGCGGCTGGGCCATTAGGTGGAACTACCAACGTGGGTGAGGTGAAGCCTGTTTGGACATACACAAAGTCTCGAGGGATCTACGGTGGCTTGACTGTTGATGGTACTGTCATCAAGGAGAAGCGGGACGTCAATGCGGAATTCTATGGCGGTGGGATTTCTTCGGCTGAGATTCTCGGTGGTTCAGCGCATACTGGCTGGTCTCCTCGCATTCAAGAACTGTTGGAGGTTGTCAAAGCGGCGGAGGGGAAGAATGCGGATAAGAGCATTCTGCAGGGTGTTAGCACTCAACCTACTCCTGGAGACTTGACTAACTAGTACTGGTGTGTGTTTCTGGTGGGCTACCAAATGTTAGCCTTTTGCTATAGAGGGCCGGAGGACTATGCAGTTTGTTGTGTTATATTCCCAGTGTCAACAGAAACCATAGAGTAAGACTCCCAGTGACACATAATGATTAGGAGACGTTTATGATCCTAAGTTAAATATAGTTAGTATTTCCACCTGGGCACAATGATGCTAAATACTTGACTTTTCGCACCTGCGAGTAACGTTAGTTACCCAACAAGGCAGACTTGAAGTCAAGCGCTCGCTCCGTGTGATGCTTTCTTATCTGTTGGTTTAGTCCGTTCTTAAAGTGGAAAAAGGTCTAACCTGGGAGGCCATTATCAATCACGAGAGGGTGGTCTCTCCAGCCATCTACTCACCCAGCATATATGACGGCATCTTGCTACTGTTTCTAGACCAACATGAGTGAAGTATCAATACTGCAACGAGTTTCATTGGTCCATAAGCTTGTTAGCTGAACAGTGTCTGACCATGTACGGGGTACGTGATAAAAGTATATGTATAGCTTTAGATAAATAAATAAAAAGTCTATTAAATTAATAAAAAAATAATACTTATAGATTATATAAATACTATGTACTTATATACTTATATTCCTTATATATAATACTTATTTATATCTCATAAAGTACTATAGCTTTTATATTACTTCTAAAAACTTTAAATTTCTTTCTTCTTTATTCCCTCATAGAAGCATTATACATAACACCTTTAAAGACTTTATGTAACATCCCTTCTCCACTTTTGAAAAACTAATTTTTATAGGAGACTATTCTGGATCCAAGTATGAGAGGAGTTCTTTTACACACCCAGCAGCAGCCGCTGCAGCATAGTGCTGCCAGGCATCATTCTTATGTGAGTCCGCATAGTCGGAAATGCCTCGAATGACGATGCATGGTAACTCGGCCATAATACCAGCCGCTTCCATTTCGAAACATAAGATTTCACCAACCATCCTCTTGCTTATCTCAGCCGCATTTATTGCACTTCTAATGACTTGATCCCCTGAGGCGATAAGTCCATAATGAATCCTTGGAACCGGCCCACAGGTTGGCCGAGGAACGAGTTTTGTTCTGTCACATTCCACGCAGGTATCGTATTTAGGATCATGCTGATATCCCGCGTCGAAAAGCTCATCCAGGTCTGCTGAAGGACGCTGGTAGTGATCTCGTATGAGATGGCTCTTTTCAGCCATGGCCGCTAGGAATTCAGGGACTCTGCTTTGTGTGGCTCGATGATCTGACCGCATTATGACCACTGCACTTCTCAAGATCTCTGGCGGCGGCAAGAGATATCCCTTGAGAATGAAGTCATTATCAGTGTTTTTACCAAGGTCATACTGAACCACACCACCATACTGGCCCTCGGGCATACTGACGACCACGTCACCGAGGCGGATGTCGTTCTTAGACCTTGGCACGCCCCCTCCAATCCCGACCATCAGTCGCAACTCGATTGAGGGGAATGTACGTGCCATATCCTTTGCAACAGCCGCTGCTGCACCTTTCCCTTGACTACCTGGGAGACAGGCTAGTACAATATTGTGTCCTTCGAGCTCGCCGAGAATATACATGGTTGATTTTCCACGTTTTCTTTTCAAGCGCTTATGCTCTTTGTCGAGCATGTAACGGACGGCGCTCATCTCAAACTCGATGGCGCATATCACACCGACCGTGTAGTCTTTGTAGTCACGAAGCTGATCCGTTTCTATACTGCCAGTCAGCACAAGACACTCCTTATCAAGGAAACAATGTTCAGACTTGCCTTCTGTCGTGGCCGCCTGGCCGAAGGGAATGCCATTGACTTTTGTCTCAGACTCGTCGTTGCGAGACGGAATCTTATACATGAGATCTTTCGCGTATGCAGCTGCAGCCATTGCTGCATAGCCATTCCACTCACTGGTGGCATGTGTGTCGGAATAGTTACATATTCCGCAAATGACGAGACAAGGGAAGTTAAACATAATGCCAGCGACTCCTGCGTCAAAGCACAAAACATTCTTTTCCGTCGCGAGCTGATCCCGAAACTCGGCATCCCTTATGACCTGGTTTCCCGAAGCAACCAAGCCGTAGTGAACTTTGGGACTAAGCTCGTATTCCATTCGTCGTCCTCGGCGTACGACATAGTTAAAAGCAGTAGAATCTGTGAACCACAAGTCCCTACCATTTTTCTTTGTAATGCCGCTCTGATATAGCACATCGCTATCTAGAGACGGTCGCGAATACTCTTCCAACATTGTTGGATTCTTCTCGAGGATGCCATTGATAATTCCCTCGAGTGGGTGACCGGCTCGATCCTTGAGCTTATTCACAGCTATCTGAAGTTTCGCGGGCGGCTCCATTGGGATCCCTCGTGGTTCAAACTTCAGATCTTGTGACTTTCTGCCAAAATCATACTGAAAAACGGCACCCTGACTACCGCGTGGAGAACTAACCACGATGTCACCAAGACGGATATCTTGTTGTGCACTTGGTGCACCGCCGGCAATACTAAGTATTAGAATCATTGTGACAGTCGGGAAGCTCCGTTGCATATATGTGGCCATAATCGCAGTGGTGGCCAGTCCCCAGTCCCGTTTGGGTGAAACAGTGATGACAATATTGTGTTTTCCGATCTTGCCGAATGTGCAATCATTTGTGTCGTGGGGAGATATAATGCCATTGGGTGATATAAAATCAAGCCCATCATGCTGTTCTTCAAGAGAGGCCACCGCAGCAAGGTATTCCGTTTCTATGGAGCAAATATAGCCTACAGTGTAGTCGTTGGGATGAGGCATGATCGCTCGAGTAGTAGACGGGAAGACAAGCTCAACGTGGATTTGCAAAGTATGGGGGACCTGGGAGAGGGATTCGATCTTGGCTGCAGTGTGAAGAACGGTTCTGAATCCTCGGTGTAAATATGAGCACTATTAGTGTTGACGAAAAAGACTAGGCTTTAAGCTTGCTGATATGTTTCTCTTGAACGACCAGCCTTATCAGGGTGGGTAAGTCGGTATTATAAGGACAATTCCTGACAAAGCAAATACATATTAGGCTACGAGCCTTTCATTCCCTCTTTTATTCTTGACAAGGCTCTCCAACCTACAACCACGCTCTTCAGCCCATTTTGCCATCTGGCAAATATGACGCTTAATGGTAAAGACCGGGATTATGCTAAGGGCTGCACAGCAACAGAAAATATCCCTGCAAAGCTGTACACATGACTTATCCAAGCCAATGGGATGGTTGTGGGGGTTGGTGTATGCTTCAGGCTGCCATGTCACTTTGGTTTCGTTCAGCTGAGAGCCTGAGAGATTGTATGACTGAGGATTCATGTTGTGGTACTTTCTTTTTAAAAGTACGACTGGAAATAAATGCTTTCCAACTGAGATCCAGGCCTCAGGTAACATATTATACCCAGTACATTAACTCTGGAGTCTAATAATCTTGAATAATCCAAGAGCGTTTTGGCCAAGTTTAATTTCTGCCTCTTGTGGGTTTTGCCTTAATCCCCCATTTACGCAGTCAATAATATTACATTGCATCGGGAGGTTGGAAAGCGGGGTCGAGAGCATTGGCGCTGTGCTTTATCCAATAAAAGCCGTGGGATCACAGCCTGATCTGACTGTAGCACCCTTTTCGGTATAGTCGAGGCTGAATATTAAGCGTTAGATTTCCAGGGGCTGATACTAACGTAACATTACTGCATGATGCAAAGACAACTCAATAATGTCAGCCACCCTACAACTTGTTAAACCGTCATTGGGTCAAATTATTATCTGTATTTTGTTCTAATAAATTTGCTCTAGTTGATATAATTTCCCCTCTTTTGGGTTTATCTTTATATTGTTCCTCAATAGGGGTTATCTAAGTACATAACTTACTTTTCCTTGAAATAAGGTTTAGTTAGTTAAAATACCCTTTAAACTATATAATAATAACTTTATTGTAATATTATTAATTATTATTTATAGCTAAATATTTTTCCTAGATTCTTAATTATCTCTAGTTACTAAAATTGAATAATTTTAAAATATACTTAAATATTAATACGGTATAGCTATTGGTAAGTAAGTATATTTTAAAATTATTATAGCTAAGTAGATCTAGCTTATTGGCTTATGTATAGAACATACTACTGTGGTTAGAGGCAACCATCATTTAGATCATTCTCGAGAACGGAGCTAAGGTTAACTCGAAAGGCTTTAGCAGATGAACGCCGCTATTGTATACAGGTAAAATGGGATGTATAGCTATGACTCGGATCCTTCTTAAGGATAGGGCTAAAGTCGATACGAAGGACAATACTAGATGAACGCCGCTATTGCATACTGCTGAAGGGGGGCACCTAGCAGTGGTTTAGCTCCTTCTCGAGAATAATGCCAAGGCTACCTCAGAGGATAAACATGGCAGTAATCCGCTGGCATATCCAGTTAAGTATAAACATGAGGAGGTTTCTAATCTCCTGCTCAAGTATATAGTAAAGTAAATTAAACATAAGCACGCACCCTGCACCTCGTGGACCACTAGCACCCTAAAGACTCAACCTGGAGGTTTCCAAACTATAGTATACTGACCTAACTATTGTATTTCTTCTATGGCTAACTACAAAGAAAATCTTCTAATTTGGTCGCCAGACAATTAGAACGACCAGAAGGTGCTATAAAAACTTATGGTAGCTCCTAGCCAGGGCTCTAACGGCTCCCTCTAGTATGGGAGTTGGTCCGTTAATAACTTTGTGCCCCACTTGCGTTCCTTTATTTCCCACCAAACAAAGCTCGTCGCTCAACAACCGAAGCAGAGCATGATCATATCATTACCCCAGAGAGCTAAGTGGGACCGAGCCAAAGCGAGTTGAATAAATGCAAGGCCGGGTCAACCTCTACCGAGCCTGAACAAGTTAGTTAAATGCGGGGGCCGGCACTCAACTAGAAACAAGCAACACTCGAGGACCTTGCTCTCCGCGTCACATTCCATTACGGTGAACAGCCCGGCCAGCATCTCCCTCCAATAGGATCCGAGACAGCGCAATTTTGCGACAATCAATTTCGACAATGGATCATAGGACGGGACTACTCCATTTTGTTAATCACCCGAGATGATGTACATTGAACTTTCCCTCTTCTGGTTCGGATCTATGTGAAAGACTTATTAGGAATTGGCTCCGACCCTTGTTTCCGAAGTATCTTGCTCTCAAATTTGGTGCGGACTGTATTGTCCGATATCACTTATAAATATAATCCAGTGGATGCCGGCCCTGAATCACCAGAGATTAATATTCCACCCTTAGTGATTATACCTTGAGTTTATACCCATTAAATCCCTCCAATAAATATGAAATCATTCATTCCCCTCAGCCTGGCCACCCTTGCCGCAGCCTTGCCTGGCCGTCATCTACCAAGGCAATCAGGGGCACCAGTATTCAACATCGATGGAAAATCCCAATACTTTGCCGGCACCAACACCTGGTGGATGAGCCACCTCACCTCAGACGACGATGTCGAGAAAGCTATGTCTCAGATTGCCGATAGCGGGTTGAAAGTCACGCGCGTCTGGGCTTTCGGAAACACCAACAGTGGCACTGATCAGCCTGTGTACTTCCAGTTCCTCGACACGGCTAAAAAGACCATCACCATCAACAAAGGGGCCAACGGTATTGCTCGTCTAGACGCCGCTGTCGCCGCTGCGGAGAAGCACAACGTTCAACTCGTACTCCCCATGTTGAATAACTGGGACGACTTGGGCGGCATCAACACCTACTGCGCCTACTTTGGATGCACCCATGAGACCTTTTGGACCCATAATGAGGCTCAAAAAGCCTACAAGGACTACGTCTCTTTCATTGTCAATCGATACAAGGACTCCCCGGCCATCTTTTCCTGGCAGCTCTGTAACGAGCCTCGATGTCAGAACTGTGACACCAGCGTGCTTACCACCTGGGCTACAGAGATATCCAGCTTCATCAAATCGCTAGACCCAAAGCATCGTGTATCTCTGGGAGATGAAGGTTGGCTATGCTCTGAAGATAGCACTCTCGGCTACGCGTACTCTTGCTCCGAGGGTATCGATTTTGAAGCCAATCTGAAGATCCCTACACTTGACTACGGGACGGTACATATGTATCCCATCGGTTGGGGATACACATACCCTTGGGGAAACCAGTGGATTCGTGACCATGCAGCACTGGCAAGCAAGTACGGCAAGCCCATCGTTTTGGAAGAATATGGTGTTGAGAGCACGACCTCGAATCGCACGGCTGTGCTTCAGGAGTGGCAAGAAACTATTTTGAGCAGCGATATTGCGTACGACAGCTTTTGGCAATTCGCGTCTGATCTCCCCAGTGGAGCGAATCCATATGATGCTTATGCGATTTTCTATGGCACGCAGGAGTATCAAGACGTGGTTATTGATCATGCTCAGGCTATAAGTGCAAAGACTGTCTGATTTACTAGCCGTGGCTGACCTTAGTTACGACGTTTTGGCTACCCTAACCTGTGAGAGATCACATTCTTTGGCGTAAATTGCTTTTCTACCATGACTCTTTGTGGACAAACCAGATAGCTAGATAGGCAATCGTGGCAGTTGGACTCAATGAAGACTTTGAATGCTTGTTGTTGCCCTTACTGGCTTCCCTGGTGATGACGATGTGTAAAGCAGAATCTGTGGACTGGTAACTATAACAGCAGTGTGATGCAAATATTCCGGTCAAACCTAGCCTAATGCTTATATAGTTTTTGGGGTTTCCAAGACATCCTCTGCGAGATACAATCGGTGAAGGACTGATGCTACAGTATATTCCACATCCCCGGTTAACCAAATCAGCAGCCACTCACCTCGACCTTGATCTCCGCTGGTGGATGAAACCTAACCCATTCAGGATACCATTCATCAGTCTCAAGAATTCGGCACTCTGGAACTTCCACTTCCAAAACCCGCAACAGTTCCTGCGTGTAGATATCATAACCATCCTGACTGAAGTGAAGACCATCGTAAAAGAGTCGTCCCAGGTCAACGCTAGGCACCGTTCCCAAAGATCCAGGCAAGATGGTCTCTTCTTTCCAACCAGTGGTACGCATCATTGCCGTCCAAAGATCAACGACGGGTACATTTTCGCTCTTCCCGATATCCCGAATAGCTTGCGCATACATCGCTACTCTCTCGGCCCTGCCCTCTCCGTCATGCGGTAGTCGATATTCTTCAACCGGAGAGGGCGTCACAAGAATGACTCTTGTTCCATGGAGCCTCACACCCTCCCAATTCAAAATACGTCTGATATTCAATTTAAACGTGTCAAGATCACAGTGTTGAGGCTCGCCAGGGGTGCAGGAGTCGTTGGCGCCAAAGTGAACCGTCATAGCCGCGACGCGAGGAACTGTTTTTGAGGGGGCCGCTGCTGGGAAGAATGATGGGAGGAGGGTCAGGGCCGAGTTAGTGTTGTACCCGCCGAAACCGCGGTTCAGTATATCAAGACGACGTATATAGCGGTTCGTCAGCTCGGTCTGCAGTGAGGAGGCGCCTTGTGTGATGGAGTCTCCGAAGAGGAGTAGTTGTGGCGGCGGAGGGAGAGATGCGACTTGAGTGGCGAGATCTGAGTGTGATGAGTCCGTATGGACAAGTACTGGCGCAGACATAGTTTGAGGTTATTTTGCAAAAGGTTGTTTGTGTACGAATACCCAAAGCTTAGGTATTGTACAAATTGTTGATGCGAGACATCTAAAGTGCTCATCTTTTGGGGCATATCAGTGTCAGTAAGGGACATCACGCCATTCCAAATACGCAACGGCCCGTGATTCCTATTTGGGCGCGGGATCATGGTCGTTCTTCCGGGACGATCTGGGGAGTAGATGGAACCCCCACATTTCATTCGGCATGTTTTGCCGGAGCGAGCAACTACACTGGATTGCCAGAGCGCCATGGGAATACTCACGCAATTGGATGGTATCTGGCAGTCGCGCATACTTAAGTTGGAGTCGTCCCCAGCAAAATGCCATTCTTAGTACTGATCACAAATCTCAATTATTATATTCCAACATTCTTGATATCAAATCACAATGAAGGAAGACATCCAGACCCCGGAACAAGTTCCTGGCCTTGCAACTGCTGATCTGGCGGCATCCAAGACCGCAAAGGTCCAAAATGTGGCCTACAGCGATGCCATTGCCAAGGATAACCTCTCCCGACGAGCACCATCGGTCCTCAAACTCTATGCAATCGTTGCCTTTGTAACCCTCAGTATGCCAGTCCATGCCATAACCACATACTCCAGTATGCTGATATCGGTAGATAATTGCGGGAACGGTTTTGACGGAACCATCATGTCCTCTATCAATGCCATGGATCCTTTCCATGACTTCTTCAACACGGAAATGCAAGGTGCTTCCATAGGAGCTGTCTTTGCCCTTTATAGCGTCGGGAACATCCTGGGCTGCCTTGTTGCCGCTCCCGCGTCTGACTTCTTCGGTCGACGTTACGGCATGATCTTTGGGTCAGTATTTGTGATCGTCGGTGCTGTCATCCAGGCTGTGGCCCAGAATGTTGGGACCTTCATGGCAGGTAGATTGTTCCTCGGATTTGGCTGCAACATCGCGGTAACGGCAGCTACCATCTATTTGGTCGAGATATCCTACCCTTCTTGGCGCGGAACCTTGACTGGTCTCTACAATGTCTTTGGATGGTATATCGGATCCCTTGGTAATTGCCGATTGCAAACTTTACTGATATCGAACTAACAATCTGCCAGTCTCCACTTGGACTGCCTATGGTACGGGCCGCCTGACTTCGAACTGGTCATGGAGGATTCCCATCTTGATTCAAGTCGTCCCTGGGGCAATTGTCTTGCTGGGAGCGTGGTTTATTCCCGAAAGTCCAAGATGGCTCATGGGCCACGGTAAAGAAGAACAGGCCCGAGCCGTGCTCACCACTTATCACGGCAACGGAAACCCCGATTCAGCAGTCGTCAAACTAGAGCTCGAGGAGATGCGCGCATCCATCGAATACCAGGCTGAGATCGAAGCCAGCCAGAAGTGGTGGGACTACCGCATGCTTGTGGACAACAGCGAGAACCTTCGCCGAATGTACCTGCTTTTCCTGGTTGCGATTTTCTCCCAATTCATCGGCGGCTCGGTCATCACGTACTACATGCCCGTCATTCTAGAGAATGTTGGCATTACCAGCTCTTCGCAGCAGCTTCTTCTCAATGGGGTCAATGTTATTTTCGGCTTCTTCAGCGGCGTGGCCGGCTCATTCAGTGTTGAGAAATTCGGTCGCCGACGTCTGTTTCTCTGGGGTGAGTTACCGTCCGTCGCGTATACAATCATGACTGACATCCCCAGGCACGTTCTTGACAGGTCTGGTGTATATCCCCATCAACGTTATCGCAGCCACATCCCACGGCCACGTTAGCACATCAACCGGCTACGCGTTCATTGCCATGATTTTCCTGTATGGTATCTTTTGGTCTTTCTGTTGGACACCTCTGCAATCCTTGTATCCAAGCGAAGTGCTCCGCAACGATATCCGAGCCAAGGGTATGGCGGCCTCGGGATTCTTCAGTGGCATTTCCGGCTTCATCAACACTTATGCCACACCGGTCGCGCTCCAGAAAATTGGTTGGAAGACATATACTATTTTTCTCATTCTGCATTTTGTTGAATGGGGATTGATGTACTTTGCTCTTGTGGAGACAAAGGGCCGCTCTCTCGAGGAAATTGACGAGATTTTCAAGAGTGCCGATCCTGTTAAAATGTCCAAACAGAAGTATGAGGTCTACATTATGGATGGTACCGGTGTTACTGCGGATTTGGGCGCAAAGGATGTATAAGAATGCTTGTTATTAGTGGAGCGTAGCTTGTTACTTATAGACTACAGTTTAAGATTTTAGTCTTTTATGTTCTATTCTTATGGTCAGATGGTAATTGAGATTCTACGTCAAACAAATCAGAATAAGTACAGACTCGTGACGGAGGAAGTAACGCGCAGAAGACTTGTATCAAGTCTTATAGCCTTGGATTGATGTAGTAGAAACGGGCTATTGAGCAGCCATGCAGCAAAATCGGCTCCTCTATCCCCTGTCAATGCTAAGACGGATAAGATATGCGGAGAGTTGCACCGCCGGTACTGCTTCTAGATGCAGGTTAGCACTAGATTGTTCGGGACATCTTTACCCGACACTAACAATACCGCGTACTATTTGAACTAACCACATGAACTGTCCTTTTCTATGTCAGGTATTCCTTTAAATATCATTATCAATTGACAAGATGAGAGTAACTACATTGTTTCTCGCTGTCAGCTCGTTGCAATGCATCGCAGCAGCACCATCGCCAGAGCATTCCACGAGGAAAGGTTTCGATTTTGCAAAGATCAACAAGATCGTATCCTTGTGAGTGCATTCGTCCAGTCTTGTTGTGGAATTCCATCTAATTGTACTTCAGTGGTGATTCATGGACGGACACGCGGTTTAATACCTCTGGGACTCAACCATCCACCACCAATCCCATCGGAAACACCGGGAAGACAAGCTCCAACGGAAAAATGTGGCCCATGTACCTAACCACGCAGTACAACAAGTCATCGATATTGCTGTATAATATGGCCGTGGGTGGTGCTGTTGTCGATAAGGACATTGTCACAACTGGCCCTAATGATGTGGACACCCAAGTTCACGAGAAGTTCCAGGTCTATGCGAACCAGCCAGGCCTTTTCCCGCCCAGGGAAACACTTTGGACCATCTTCATCGGTATCAACGACATCTATCGGACTATCAACGAGGAAAATCAGGAAGATACAATTGTAGCAATTATGTCTCGCATCCGCGAGCTGACTCTCGATCTATACAGCTATGGGGCCCGACAGTTCCTATTCATCTCAACACCTCCACAGTCTCTTTTCCCCAACAACAGACCCAAAGATATCGCACCCAAATTGGAAGCAGCAAGTCAAAGTTGGAACAAGAAATTGTATGATCTTGTGCGACAGCTGGATCGGAAACTGTCTCATACTACCTTTTTCTTCTTTGACATCGTGCCGTTGATCACTGCTGTTACAAATGATCCATCTCAATTTCCTGAGACTGCCATCTACAAGAGTAATGCATTCTGTGCCGACTATAAAACGTGAGTTGATTTCGGACCCTTTCTTTGCATATCTACATCATCGTTTACTTGGACTGACTTTTCGCCTAGGGGAACAATTGTGCCGGATTTCAAGTCGGATAATTGCGAATACAACGCTTTAGAGTACATGTACATCGATGGGGCCCATCCAACACAGGCATTCCATCAGATTCTTGCTAAGAAGTTAGCTGAATTGTTAGCTGCGGGGAAAGCAGTCCACTAAGAACAGAAAAGGCCATGAAAGGAGCAATCGTGTAATTTGCAGAGGATGGGGAATGGGAAAAATGATAATACAGATTTCTTGTACCTGACCCTCGCTCTATCTTCGTCCGAGTTACCACGGCAAATCTTCCTACCCTTGTAGTAAAGCTCATACACTGTTCATACCCCGCAACATATTAACCGGAATTCTATCTTATCCGCATTGGTCTCGCTATATCACATGCCTCGGCTTGCCAGGAAATTATATAACAACTGGAGTTTCCTTATTAATATAAATCTCAGGAAGGGGTATAAGCGTTTAGAAATCACCTGCTATTTCCGCATCCGCATAGTCAGATCGCGGCCTGACATAGTGAACTATAAATTGATTAATAATTATACTGTGTTTCCTTGTAAGATTTAAGTCATAAACAAATGATATAATCTACAAAAATATTACCTCTCCTACCCAAATTGATCAAACGTCTAATGCCAGGTTGTCCAATATTAATGACCACGACATTGAAGAAGAATTTTACGGTCAGATGATGTTGCAGAGTCTGCGTAGTTTCTCTAGACCACTAATCTTCTGAGCTACGGAGCCGCATCGTACTTAACGGCCCAAGTCCTTCGATTTGTTCCGTGCACTGCGAATAACGTTATTTGACAACTTCCGGGTGAGTCGCCGAACTTCGATCGTTTGTGGAGTATCACTGATGCTTTCACGAGATCCATATTTAAGCCTGTACGAATATCCTACCCTGCATCGTAGTATGTCATTTGCCTAGAACCGCCTCTCCTTTAAAGAAATTAATCGACTGAAGATTGACCTGCACAGTTTGTTTTACAAGTCATGAAGAAGTAAAGACTTATCTTCAGATTGTAAGACTCTGCAGTTGGATAAGGTGAAGTTTCAAAGACAGTGCCGTCAAATATGGAGCGAGAAGGGTATGTATCGCAGCAAACAATGGTCAAGATATAGTTCGTGAATTAAAATATAGAGCCACGCTCTCACACAGTCATCATTATGTTTATCATATATAAACTGTATCACAATGCCTTTAAAATCTAAAGAACTGGTGCAATATGCTATTACTCGCGCAGTGTTCTCGCACAGACTGCAACATCATGCGAGGATCCATGGCCGATCTATCTACGATGTGTTCTCGAAAGCAGGCTAATACCTATCTAAGATAACTGTAATCTTGACACACGAAGCTATCACTTCTCCAAAAACAGATCATCCTACAATGCAAGCATCTTCAACTCCCGTTTCTGAGTCGTAACGATAACCGGAGAGTCCCAGAATCAATCATCGCCTCCGAATGCGCAAAAGAAGCACGTATTCGTAAATTCAATATTCCATCTGTGCTTCTGTGGAAAGCTCGTGCGTGAGCGAGTTTCATGACGTCTACTTGCTTGCATTATACATAGGTGGATAAGCCACTACCGCAGCGGCGCCTCACTATCAATCTGCGGGCCGCACCACGCCGCAGCGGCGTAAACTCTTGGACGTCCCAACGGCAAATGTGGACTATCATGCGATATCTTCCCGCGCATGCCGCCTCGGACGTATACGGTAAAGAGCATGGCCCTGACTAACAAGATGGCGTGGCCGGTAGTTACCATCGACCGGTAGATCTTCAAAGTCTATCGTCTGCGCTGATTGGTCAATGGGAGGAGATATCTGTGGAGGGTGGATGTGCGGTTGTGATTTTACAGGGTCTCTTCTACATGAAACGTGATACATCATGATGCAGCAATCATGAATAGAGATGCAGAGGTCGGAGGAGCTCGGCGGTTCGGACTGCTACACCGTTATCACAAGCACAGATGTTAAGCACAGTCAATATCTGACTCTTTGCACCGCACCAGCCTCGAGTTCTGTTATAAATACTTCATCTTCCCTCGTCCAATATTGCTTTTTTCATTCTCACCATCAATCAGAATATCATAACAACAAACACTTCCTCACAAAAAACACAACTTTTCAACACTTCAACATGGCCATCACCAAGTACAAGGCTGCCGCTGTCACCTCCGAGCCTGGAGTAAGTTCCCAGCGCGAACACATCTCAAAGACATCAAACTAATAACTCTTAGTGGTTCGATCTTGAGGGTGGTGTCCGAAAGACCATTGACTTCATCAACGAGGCTGGACAGGCCGGCTGCAAGCTGGTTGCCTTTCCCGAAGTTTGTAAGTCCTCCATCCCACTCCTTTTCAAATCCACATCTAACACCTCATAGGGATCCCTGGCTACCCCTACTGGATGTGGAAGGTCACCTACCTGCAGTCTCTTCCCATGCTGAAGCGCTACCGCGAGAACTCCATGGCCGTCGACTCCGAGGAGATGCGTCGTATCCGCCGAGCTGCCCGCGACAACCAGATTTACGTCTCTCTTGGTTTCTCCGAGATCGACCATGCCACCCTCTACCTCTCCCAAGTCCTCATTGCACCAGATGGCAATGTTATCAACCACCGTCGCAAGATCAAGCCTACTCACGTCGAGAAGCTTGTCTACGGTGATGGCTCCGGTGACACCTTCAAGTCCGTCAGCGAGACCAGCATCGGCCGCGTCGGTCAGCTCAACTGCTGGGAGAACATGAACCCCTTCCTCAAGTGTCTCAACGTCTCTGCCGGAGAGCAAGTTCATATCGCTGCCTGGCCTGTCTACCCTGGCAAGGAGCGCCAGGTTTACCCCGATCCTGCCACCAACTACGCCGACCCTGCCTCTGACTTGGTTACTCCCGAGTACGCCATCGAGACCGGAACATGGACACTTGCTCCTTTCCAGCGCCTCTCCGTCGAGGGTCTCAAGATCAACACTCCCGAGGGAGTCGAGCCCGAGACCGACCCCTCAGTCTACAACGGCCACGCCCGTATCTACCGCCCTGACGGCAGCCTCGTCGTCAAGCCCGAGAAGGACTTTGACGGTCTTCTCTTCGTCGACATCGACCTTAATGAAACTCACCTCACCAAGGTCCTCGCTGACTTTGCTGGCCACTACATGCGCCCTGACCTTATCCGCCTCCTGGTCGACACCCGTCGCAAGGAGCTGATCACTGAGGCTGATTCCAACGGCGGCATTGCCACGTACAGCACCCGCACCCGCCTTGGCCTGGACAAGCCTCTGGATGGAGAGAAGAAACCGGAGCAGGAGACCCCTGAGGCGGTCTAAGCTGGGTTGATAATACGACCTAGTTAGTGGTCTATCCATACTGACATGGAACTTGTAAGATAGATAAATTTGTACATAGAAATTGAAAGGGCCCTTCAATCATTCAAAGATAAGACTGTTTTGAAATCGTGTTGTCATTGCTATTGGATTGGTCTTCTCTATAAATTTACTACACAAGTATGAGCCTTGGGTGCAATCAAGAAGTGGTTCTCCATCTCCATCATCTGATCCGTCATCTGAGAAGCCAACCTAGCGCCACGGCACTCACGGAAAAATAGCGCAGTTCCAAGACGTAACTCCATCCAAGCCAAGTGTAAACCAATGCAGACTCTGGAACCAGCGCCAAAGGGAGCCAAGGCGGTCTTTTGTGCAGTCGTCAATTTGGACTTGTCCATGAATCGATACCCATTGAACCTTGAGTCTCGTTAGTGGAGGACTCTACGATGGGGTAGGAAACATACCTTTGTGCATCATCAAATATCGCTTCATTTCGATGCATCGTAAAAGCCTGTGTGCTAACAACGGTACCCGGAGGGAGGAAGTGGCCACAAATAGAAGCACCTTTCGGAGGTACTGTACGGGGAATAGCACCAGGCGCCGCGCCATATAGACGAAGTGTCTCCTCAATAACACTGTTAAGAAGCGGTGCAGTTTTGAGTTCGTCGAAAGTCAAATCGTCACTGAGCTCTGATAATTCGTTCTCCAGATCAGATTGAAGCTGAGGATGCTTGAGGACCGCCCAAATCAGATACGTCAACGTAACAGCTGTTGTGTCGGATCCAGCAACGATAAGGTTACTTGCTTCTGCCTGCACGCTCGACGTAGAGAGGGAAGTCTTTTCCTGACCATCAGCTTCGGCGAGCATTTGGCTGAACAGGTTGGCCTTGCTTAACCCATCGCCAGCACTTTGCATGTTCCGAACGGCAACTGAACCGTGATCGTAGACCACGCTGTCGGCGTTTAGGAATTTCTTGAGGCCCTTGAAGGGAAGGCATTGGAGAATGGGAAAGATCCACGAGAGTTCACTGCGGATACCGCTGACTAGCAAAGACGCTTGGATAGAGTCGATATATGGTGTTTGCTGATTCTCTGTTAGTGCATATTGTGAACTCAAGGTGGTTACATACTTTGCCAAGCTCCAACATCCGAAATGACTCTCCAAACGAAAGCTCTGCAATCATATCTGTAGCCATAAGCGTCCACCACTTAAAGACATCAGCTCCAGCACTCTTAGCATCCTCCTTGATCTTCCGAACAGCAAGCTCAGTCTTTCCTTTTATCACCGGCTCCCAGTTCGCCAGCAGTGAGCTAACACTGAAAGCACGGGCGAAAAGGCGTCGACGAGCGGCGTGCTGGTGAGGATCCCGCATAACGAAGATGCCAGGTTCACGATTGGGGGTTATACCATCATACCAAGCAGATTTAAGGAATCCACCGCCGATCTTGTGTATGGTGGAGAACGCCTCCAGGTCATTGATGGCAATTTCTGATGGTGCGACGCGGACGATAACGCCGTACCGCTGGTGTAAGGAGTGAATGTAATGGACTCTGTTTCCGGAGACGACGTGCCATTTGAGGATAAGATGGGTGAAGTGAGTATACCAAGGGCCTGGTATTCGACGAAGGGGTGATAGAAAGGCAGTGACTAGGCCATAAGCTGTTGTGGCGAGAAGTAAAAGACCAACCACCAAGAGGGAGCTGGGATTTGCGATTAAAGCCATCGTTGCTAGTATCGGATATATCAACTAGAAGGAGGGGGAAGAAGGTAACGGTCTTATAAACGTCGTTACCGCAGGTGACTCTTGACTTTTTAGTAACATCATAGATGTGCAAGTGGGGTTCGGGATGTGGAGGTATGGTGTTGCAGCCACCGGACTCTGTAAAGGTCCGGGCCGGCCTACATCTTAACGCGATTAATACATTATCTTGTTATGCGATAGCTGAGTAAAGTCTCGACTATAAGTACTCAATTTACTTGAATTAAAATATTATTTGACGACTGGTGTTGTATTTCGCCAAAAAGCCTTCAAAGAATCCTTGTGATGTACTCCATGTGCTGAGATGTAGATGCATTACAACGAATCAGCAGCCGCTAAATACTTCTCCAGTCAGAGTAGACTACACATTGTGGAGACATGGTACCCAATTATATTGCGGGTATATATTTGGCTAGACTAGGCAGACTACCGGCATTCTCGGTATTGATTGTGTTGCGGAACTTGCGGAGTATGGAATCCAACTTTCTCCCCACATCCCGAGGTACTCGACACATCAGGCTATCTTTAGATTGTTACTGACATTTTTAACTATCTCTTTAAAATCCAAATGGCATCTTTGGCCTCTTTTGTATACTATCAGAGCCGGGGTAGGGATACCCAAGTTCATATACCATTTCAGAACTTTGTGCTCTACAGGGCTGTTGAGAGTTGTTGTACGTTGTCTACTACAAGTTGCGGGAAGTATTTTTAAAGCAGAAGATATCTTCTAGAAGTTGTATGATGTTGAAAGTCTTGCAAACTATGTAAATCCCTGGAACATCTAGGTTCGGAACTTCGAGAGCGTTCACATACACACTGTGCCCAAGACGAAGTTCTTTTCATCAGGTGATAGAACAGCTGTCCTCAAGATAACAATTATCATAGCCCCTCTTGCCAAGTCCCAGTGGTATATATCATCAGTAAATAAAAATCATTGCGGTAAAGTCTTATTACATTGCCGGCTGTTGTTCATCTCCCGCCGTCGTTGTCACAGAGCAGACACGAGGCGCACGAACCACAAGTACCGCCGAGTTTAGAACGGACTGATTTGTCACTTTTGTTTCGTCTCCTGCTTCAGCTATCCAATATTTGCCACTGATGATCCTATAAGCATAAGATTGCTTGCTGATGTATTGCTCTGATGCTTAGATAGTGGGGATACAAAGATCTGCCATATCTGCTCGTAGGGCTCAAAGTGCAAAGCCTTTACCGTCTCTGACATTGACGATGGTTACTTGGTCCAAGACACTGATGCCAACTTGGACAGTGGCGCTATTGCAGACGTTGACATCAAGGTTGTGACGACGTAAGAGGGGGGCTGCCTCATTCACCGATTTTGCTCGGGGACCATCAAATCACTTTCACTCGCTCAGAAAGCCCAAGTTGGTCATTAGCCATAATAGCTTTCAAGGGCATCAAGAAGAGGGTTAGGCACGGTCGAACGCTACAAGAACATGGATGTATCACTATTTTAGACCTTTCAATCAATTAAATTCTTGAGGGGTCGTTGACTTCTTGTAATAATCCCATTTCCGTCGTAATCCTAGTCCCCAATATTGAGTCATCGAGGATGTCCACATGTAAATCAGCTCTTCGTTTCTACTCCTTGGGCTTCCGACCCCAAACAACCCGCTGTTTGTAGTAGGCATGATGCTTGCCTGACTTGGCCTCCCTGCGAACATGAGCGATGTAGACGTGAATCTCAGACTCAGACCAGCCAATTGTGTTGGCCACAAAAACGACGGCCCCTTCAGTATCAACTAGAAACACATGTCGACCAAATTCGCCATACTGTTTCATTTCCGGGTCTTTGGGCCAGTTGCCGATAGGTGTCTGATCATCCGATATTAGTCATTGCCCAGTGAGAGACGACATTGGTGTGAAAGAGGATAAACTCACCTTAAAGTCGTGTGTCTGGATATCAACGAAACCTGCAGCTTCCATAGCCTTTTTCTGAAGCTCTTCTTCGTAGACCGTGAAACTCATACCGAACTTCTTTGCGCCCTCGATGAAGAGCTTACCCCATTGACCTAGCGCAGAATCCTCCTTTACAGTGTCATCGTCGCTGGTGATGATAGCCGAAGGTTCAAAACTCTCGACCCAGCCACCCGGTTTGCAAGTCTTGTAAGCTTCCTTGAAGAATTGGTTCCAGTCGGGGATACTGCCGATTAACCAGCGAATGTGGATATAATCGGCAGAGTCGGGGGCGAATGTCCACTCCTGGGTACAATCCTCGATTTCACTATCGCATTTGTTGTTAGACGAGGTCATAACCTACTGCAAGTTCACAGAGTGTGCTCTTTTAGTACTCACAATTTCAGATTCGGTGGAACCCAGGATGGCTGGATGGGCGAAATATCAGTGCCGATAACCTCTGCATTGGGGTATTCATCGGCAAAGTCCCTACGTGTGTTAGCATGTATCAAGGGCGTCCCAACGTTAGACTTACATAGCCCAAATACCTGTCATAGAGTAAGGGATTTAGCCAATTACCAGTAGTGTGATAACATGGAGTGATTATAGTGGTGCTTCACATACCGGTGCCTGTTCCAATATCGATTACTTTCTATTTGAGAGGTAGAGTATTAGTTTGACATCTCTGTCATCAGGAGCTGTAGTATGCGTGAGCGTACCGTGATTTTATCCTTGTCAAGTGGTGCAAGATAGAGTCGTCCACCAATTCCAAGCGTCAGGCAGTGATGGCTGCTGCGATTAGTCACTGCATAATGTAACTGCCCTTGATTCACCTACTTCATATCGAGTAATTCATTTTGTCTCTCATCATTCGCGGCCCTGTTAGTGTGAGCCGTCATCCATATCAAGAAGGAATATCTCAGACTGCCACAGAGACGTGAAATCTTACCAATACTGTGCATTCCCAATCTCATGGTGAAACGTGCGCCCATGAAGCTTGCGATACTCGAAAATGCTAGAAGTTACCGAGTCTGTTGAGGATGAGAGACTTTCCCCGGTAAGTGAGTCAGCGTCGTCGTCTACGCCCTCTTCCTTCTGGGAGTCAATATTGTCCATGTGAAAACGATGAGTACTCGCAAGGAGAATAAAAACAACTGACCTCGGCGAGGTGCTGCCAATGGGAGGCTGATAGAATGTTGGGATCGCCGACACTAGGCGATGCGTTTTGAGGGCTTCTCGAAGGGCTCTTTGAGGGGCTCTTGGCAGGGCTCTTGGAGCTTTTTGGGCTTTGCTTAGTCTCGGGTGGTGTTGACATTATGTAACTGACGAGTACTTCGAAGACCTATTCGGGTGGGTGTCGGGCAACGATGCGGTGCAAAAAGTCGAGAGAGGCGGAAACAGGAAGGACATGGGGATTTCTCCGAAATGCCGCGGGCACTTGACATGATATGATGAATCCCAGCCCAGCCCGGGAGCGGGGGTTGCATGCCCGTCGCTTCGGGTCCCCAACATATGCGCGTTTGAGCGAATCGAAAGCTTGGGATAGGCAAGGATGAAGAGCATGGACTAGACTGGCTCTTTGAGAAGCGAACGAATGAATTGCCGGACAAGGATTATAGCACTTTTTATGCGCGGTTTTTACAACTTGCGGTATACAAGCACCAAAATCATTAGAGAATTATATACATATGTCTATTAAATTTATTTAAGTCGTGCGTCTAGGAACTAATAACTCCTAGATAAAAACAATCTTACTCAGCCAAGCACTCCTCACACTCGTAGCAGTCAAGATCACTCCACATAATGGAGTAGTCAACACCGATACTAATGCCCTCAGTAGCTAGCTTATACGTTGCCAACGCACACTGCGTCACGCCAGGCTCACCAACATTATCGAGACCGAACGCCTCACAGTTTGGAAGCTGGCTACACATCAGAGCGCAATCCTCCATGGTGCTTTGCCTAGGGTTGTACTCAAGAGATTGTCCCCACCAGCCAAATCTCTTCTCGCCAAAGGCATTGCAAGTTCGCTGGACGGCTGGCTCGATGTCGTTGTCGCTCTTGGGCCAATGGTCTAGAATTCCAGGGAGGGACTTGGTTTGAGTCGGAAGGTTGGCCTTGGCTTTGCAGATTCCTGGAGCCGTGATGCCTGAAGGGCAGATCTTGACTCCGGATGTAGAGCTTGGTGAAGCCTTAGTGGTGGTTGGCTGTTCCTTTGTAGTAGATGATTGTGAAGTACTGTGCTCTAACGGTTGAGAAGTAGGATGTTCCACAACTTGAGAAGTAGGGTGTTCCACAGCTTGAGACGTCCTCGTCTGCAAAGTCGTGGGCGTATCAGGAATCTGCTTAGTAGGAGCCTGACATGTCATTTCGGGAAGAGTAACAGCATCATCAATAGCAAGAGCATAGGTGGAAAAGCCCATGTTCTTACCACAAGCAAAACAGCCGATATCCGAGAAGTACTCCGATCCTCCCTCCTCTGTAATCTCATTGGTGGTGCCAGAGAAGAGCTTGCAGTTACCCTGCTGCTTAAGGGAGGTGTAGGAAAAGGACTGGCAGTCTGGGTACATGGAACACATGTCTCTACACTGGTCACCACCACCACAAGGCTGGACCGTCAAGGTAGCAAACTCCTTGGCACATGACTTGAGGGTTCCTCGGCGACGGAGACAACCACGGTTTGGTGTATCGGCCATTTTGTTGATGCAGATACTATCCTCTGGGTACTGGTAACAGTGTTTGGGGATGATGCAGCTTCGATCGTACGAAGTAAACTGCGAGCCCGTGTTACCTGAAACGACATCGCTCAGCGGGGAGGAAATGAGGCGACACTCGTTAAAGCAGTTGTTGTTGTAGCTCCACTCGAAAGACTTGCAGTTGGTGTCAGCGAGACACAGAGCCGCGCAGTCTTCGACTTGGTAGTTGCTGCCTGTGAACCTGGTGTAGGATCCGGCGCTGTTGTAAGGGTGCAAGCCACATCCTCGACCGGCGACGGTTGACTGGCCCACGTTGGCGCAGACGCGGCTGACTGGGCCGTCGGGCTTGAGGGTTGAGGTCTCGCGGGGAGAAGAACTTCCAGCGGAGGTGGAAGGGATTGTAGATGGTGTGTCAGTCTCGGCGCCGACTGACTCGGTTTCTGTGGCAGTCGGCTTACCCGAGACGGCTGAAATGGATTCTGTCGAGAGTGGCTTTTGTGTAGCTGAGGCTGTTTGCTCATCTTCTTTGGAAGATTGTGCCTGAGTCTCAGGTCCAGTTGACTCGGTATGCGCCGTGGTAGGCTCATACGTCTTTGAGGATGTCTCGGTGGCATGTTGGCTCTCAACGTCAGTGGTAGCCTGGGTGTCAGGGCGACTTGTTGCCTCAGCGTCTGTCTCAGTGCCGACCTTTCCACTCTGAGTGGCCCCGGTTTCACCAGTAGTAGACTTATATGTAGGGGTGCCAGAAGGTTGACTGTTTGGGGTCTGATGGCCAGCCGTGTGAGAATCCGAGCCACCAGCAAAAGTCGGGACAATTGGGACAACGGAGGTAGTCTCATGGCTGTTTGAGGTCGTTGATGCAGAAGAAGATGACGTAGTCTCGTGGACGTTCGAGGTCGTTGACGAAAAATAAGATGAGGTAGTAAAGCCAGAGTCCTCTGATCCACCACCAAGATCAAGAGAATGATCATCGATAGTCGCAGGAGTGACCTGGTTGGACATGAACAGCGAATCGACGTAAATCTGAGCCGCACCACCAATAAGACAGTTCATAGAAATGGACAAAGAGGCAGAGCTTTGCGCAGCGGTGACCTGCTCCAGAGCCATCCCCCATTGCAAGCTACTCCCCTGACTGAAGATCCACGTCTGGAAGAAAGTCTGGCCTCCGAGAGAAGCAGTCAATCGGCAGAGGTTGAGCGACGGAGCTGTGATGACCAAGTAAAAGAAGCGAACCGTGTAGGGCTTGGTCAAACTCAATTGCTGGAGAGCTTGAGCCACGCGGACGTATGCACCGAGATCTCGCTTCTGCAGCTCGGCATTACTTGCTTTCATCGAGAGACAGCCGCCATCTTGACTGCCGTCGCCCTTGTACCCTGGCCCGAGGCGTATTTCCGCTTCACCTTCGACGGTGAAGCCTGGGACGCCGCCCTCGGGAGAAATGACGGAGAAACCGCCGCCGTCAATGATACTTTTGATTATTATAGAGCTTCCGGTTTCCGAACCCGCTGCGGCAGAGCTGGTATCCGAAGGAATGAGTTGGCTTGTCGCAGAGGAGAGGGCGGGGGAGCGAGGCTTGCAGGCGCTGGCTGCAGCCAAATCAACGGAGCAACTGAGCGCCAGAGCGGCGAGAGCGACTATTGAGCGCATGATCAAGACGTGGAGTCGGTTCCAAAGGAAGCAAACGAGTGGCTGTAAGGACGAACGCTCACGAGGGTGACAGAAATCAAGAAAGCCTGGAACAGAGCTTAAAGGCATTGGGGCAGTCTCTGTCTATTTGTGCTAATATGCATATTACCAACTTTACGAAGTCCCATGATGATATCCCTGAGATTAGCTGAATTGGAACTGACAATAGTCAACTGTGGCTTTCAGATAGTCTAAAGTCAATGGTTCCAGACTCACGGTTTGTCTTTCAGCTCTTTAAAAACGCCCATTACGGGATGGCGCCCAAGGCGAAACAAGGGTCTTCAGCTAATAGTTTAAATAATTACGCTTATTGAGGAGTAGCGTTGCGCTTGTGGACGCCGTAACGGCGGTTCCTGATCAAGATTACATGCTATTAGGCTTGACAAGTTATTCAACGGTAATAGCAATTGGTCGAAAATACCACTAATACGGAATAGAGGGACTGTTATAATAAGAGCTGCAAAGTGTGATTATTTATCATAGCTCCCTACCCGTTCAGATGTTTGATGCCCTCTTTCTTGCATGTCACCGACAACGCGGTACCGGCGTTGGGTCCACAATTAGATCTAGAATTTGGAAGTCCCACGCTTCATCCATTAGCGCGGCAATAATTCGCTTGTCCCTAGTGGTTAATCAAGACCCTGAAAAGACAAGCTGATGTATCATCACTTACTTTGTCCTCAGAAAGACTAGTTTAGAAGGTAAAGCCGGTGAAAGAATAGGATGAGGTGATGAGAGAAAAAGATAAGACCAGGAAAAGATATACACTAAGAAGAACAAAAGAATATAGAGATAAAATATAATTTTTATTTAGATTTAAATATTTACCCTATGTCTATATATACCAATAGAACATACTTTTGATGTAGTTTAGTAGTATTTTTATTCATATCTCTAAATCAGTAAATTATTAGCAAAAGACCTCAAAACCATGAATTTCTCTGGAATTCCAGCTGGGTCTTGATGTATAAATACTCTGATAACAACACACCAGTGGGCCTAGTAACATAAGAGATTATTTTATTTAAACATAGAGAAACAGGAAATATTGCTATGAAAATCACTTTGTGTCTGCCATTCTAGTTTGAGCTTGCCAACCAGCGTGTCGATCTCGTGAGGCACTTGCTTGGAAATGACTACCCTAGAGCCTAAACGCAAGGGACGAGTGCGCAAAGGTTTATATACTCCCAAGGCGCTAGACGATTAAAAATGCTCGGCAATGAAACTATCTGATTGATCGGTAAGCAAAGATTTCATTTTTGCCAACGTGGTAGACCTTGGACATGATGGTGAATTGTCATATCTCCCTTCATGGTTACACCGTTGCCATCACTCGGGGGATTTAGAACACGAAACGCTAAGTTCAAGATACTAGATCCTGTTTATCGATATATCTATTATAGTAAACTTATATAAATTACATAAAATAATAAGCTTTAGAGCAAATACTTATAATGTTTATGAGATATTTTATCAGGAGATGCAAATATATTCAATCATGTGTATTTAATTAACAATACCTCAGAGGTAGTCTCGAGTCCCGTGTCTTATTTCCCCCCTAGCCATCCCGTACTTATTATTACAGGAGTCATCTTCGGTGCTAGACTCTGGACCATGGGTCAACACATCATCAAAGCGCGGGTAACAAGATCACTCAGTTTTCGCCCACACGAGGATATGCCATGGAACTCCGCACTGCAATCACCATTCTGCTTGCGTCTCGTCTGGGTCTTCCTGCTTCCACTACGCCATCCTTGACAGGAGCTGTTGGCGGAGTTGCGTGGTGGTTATGATAATGATGATGTGGTCTTTTTGAACAGGATTATAACCGAAATTCAAAAAATGCCATTTTTCTATAGATTTAAGCATTATATTTTAATACCCTTGAAGACATCTATTTTAAAGCCTTTGGCCTTAATGACCACCAAAGCTTATGCTTCTAAATTATTAAAAATACCCTATCTAGAAAAGTATAAGAAGAAGAGACCCCTCTAAGCAATCCAACCTGGAAAAACACAACACCATCACAATCATGACTTCTGTTTCAAAAATCCGTCTTGGCGGAGTTGCG
The DNA here is from genome assembly GCA_021020635.1 of Fusarium sp. PT. NCBI lineage: Eukaryota > Fungi > Ascomycota > Sordariomycetes > Hypocreales > Nectriaceae > Fusarium > Fusarium sp. PT. The sequence goes on from JAHMRZ010000006.1 coordinate 2,067,856, forward strand.
TTTATGAAAGGAGGTTGGGTGCTATAAACTGGAGGCAATAAGGTTGGAAATTTGGTGGTTGCGTCTTGACTCTGCCTTCTGCTGGTCTGATCTCTGGTTTGTTAACACTCTGCCGACGCATCCAGACTAGTAGTACTATTACTCATTGGTGTGAGACACCCAGTGTGAAACAGTGGGAGAATATATTCTAAATAAAACTCAAAAGAAAACATAGTAGTGGGGACATCGGTAAGTGATATCATGAAACTTGTTAATTTATATCGAAGTAATGCCACAGACTTGGATTTGTCTGTCAATCCTTTCGACCATCAAGGCTTGTTACTAAAATGCTCTTACTGGTCGAGAATAACGCCCCAGCCATGCCCAGGCCACAGAGTTAACAAGACCATTTATCTAACCATAGGCAAAACAAGAAAAGGTCAGGAGTGTTAATCTGTAGCCTAGCAAAGGCCGCGTATCGTCAAACCAGCCGACTCCACTGAGTATCACAGCAGCAACGGCTACTGCCACTGCATACAAGGCGGCTAGGACCAATGTGGCAGCCTTTGTCTTGTTTCTATTGCGTCGCATACAGACGTCGAATAGATCTATGCTGCTTGACGTCTGGGTGCTTTGATAAGTAGTGTTTTTGTTAACTTGTGCCGGAGAAGGGTTTGAACGAGTTTGAATTGCTGCCTTTGCATGAATAACTGCTCCTGTCAGTACATATTACATAATTGACTGATAGAATGGCTCTTCTACCTGTGTATATCTCAACTGCTGATGAAAATGGGAGAAAAAGGAGGACCAGGGGAAGAATCTGACCAAATCCCAGCGTGAAGCTGATGGTGCTCTCTCCTGGTCCTAGACTCCATAGGAAGAAATCAATAATATTCGCAACTGAAAAGGTGAGGTAGAATACGATCCAGACGAACTCGACGAAGAAGGAATCTCTCAAGCCTGATATTATAATACCAAGTATGAGGAATGTACTGGCGTTTGCTGGATGCGTCAGTCTTGATTCTATCGAAGCCTCATGTCTCGTGGCGTTGTCATGATAACGCCTCATATTAGCATTTGTCGGCCAATGGAAGACACTTCCGAAACAGCTAGCAACCCAAGCCTCTGGCGAAATCTGGAATGTGGTTGAGTACATCTCGAGGACCCTCCTAACATAGCCACAGACGAGTGCACCAACCATACCAAAGGTGGCAAGAAGAAATATTTGATCATAAATATCATCGGACAAGACCAACCAATACCTATCGTCTAGAGCACATCGGAGAGTGATAGTAGGGTCAATCATCTGACTAACAATGAACTGTGGTATCGTCAAGGCGATTGTAGTTATCATTAATGCAACTTTGATAGCACGCAGCAGTTTGAAGTCGTAGTAGTAGGTCCGCATTACTGTCATGGCTGAGAGGTGAGTGATGCAAGATAGAAGAGCGAGATGGATTGCCATGCAGAACGAGTATGTTGAAACGTTAACGTCGAGGCCAGCAACTCCGTATCGGATCATGTACACGGCAACTATCAGCGCAAGTCCCGTAAACAGGTTTTGGTCTGCCAGAGCCTGAATGAACGTTTCCAAAGCTACTGAATGATTGGGATGATCAAGAGTCCAAAAGGGCTGGGCGCCAAAGATACTGTACAGTGACTCCAGCAGAGCCTTGTCAACTGGGCTGTATCTTTCAGGTCGGAGTGCGCCAAATAGGTAAGCAAACAGGACAGAGCCGATTGTCAGAAGAACAGAAACTCCGAAAGCAATGATTACCTGGAAGATTAGTAAGCGATACAGGAAGAAGTCAAGATCTAGATGTGTTTGGCTCACCCCTATGCCTGTCACGTCCGGATCTGCGAATTGTTCTGGCTTGCATGGGTCCGTTCCAGTGTCCATATTATCGGCCGGGTTATTGAAAGTTTGGAAGAATTAGGAAACCAACACCCCGCATGTCGCGACGAAAAGGTTCTTTATACTGCTGTGTTGAGAAAATCAGGCTGCGAACCTGCAGTTCTAATTCGTTCCTAAGAATAGTAAGAGAGCTGAACACCCGAGTCCATATTGGTGTGTTGGCAGCTTTTGGAATATGCATCTCAGCACGCCACTTTACTTCTAGAGGTGTCATAGTAAAGTGCAAGTTGTGGAGCTGAGTAGAAGCTGAATAACCAATTAAGGTCTACGATGCATCTCTCTAGGAGCTGAAAGGGCCATGATTTATACCATACCCGCGACGATTTGTTGTTATATCTCGATGTCGGACTGTCAATACGCCTTATAGGTATAGAACGAGACATATGATGCTGTCATTATCTACCGTTAGCAGCAAAGTATATCCTTGCGTTGTTGACCTTCTTCACTGCTCTTCCAACCATGCTTATATCTGCTGCAACTCCACCAACATATAACGATAATACCATCTGATGTACCAGCTATAGATAAGTGTTAATGGTCGAGGGCATAGGGGGACTATAAGATTGGAGGCATACTGAAAATCTACTTCTTATGGCGAATTATAGTGATATTTAATAATATAGTCATTTTCAACACTCGGACGATACTGTGGGCACAAACTCGACCACGTACAATTTCTCATACGCGCAAAAGATTGCTGGCCTTGACGTGGTGGAATATACTGCCAACGACTTCAATATTACCCAAGAGCGATGGAGCCAAACACTTGACATCATCAAATCCACTAGTTCAGAAGGCGAATTTATTGTGTTCCCTGGCACTGAGTGGTGCGGCAACTTAGCAGCAGGTGGCGACCACAATGTCGCGTTTCTCGATGACCCGCACACAACACCCGAGTTTTCATTTGACAGGCATGGAAATGTTGCCCGAAGCTTTGAGTGGAATGAGCACGGCCCTGCTGAATTGACCCCTGGCGCGTGGCCGCTTGACGAGGTCTACGCAACCTACGCTCACAGCCCAGAAAAACATTTTCTGATCCCTCACGTAGGCGGCCGTAGGTGCAACCTCGCCTGGCACCACCCCAGGCTCGAACGCCTTCTTGATATTGGCAGTGCGTGGGGGCTATTTGAGTGGCTGCTTCGTGATGCAGTCGAAAGGGGATGGAGACTTGGAGTGTCCGCGAATTCGGATGAGCATCGGGGTCGCTGTGGAGGTGGCGTCCCTGGAACCGCCGTTTTTGGCACCAAGGGAGGCCTAACTGGTGTTCTTTCTGGCAAACTTGGGAGGTCCGAAATAGCGACCGCGCTCCGAGCTCGCCGGACGTTTGCTACTACAGGCGAACGACTGGTAGGACTTGTGAGTACAAAAGACGGACAGCTACAAGGTGACGATATAAACGCCAATGCCGAAGCCGCTCTTATGCTAAAGTATCAATTCTTCGGGAGAGATGGATTCTCATCTATCGAAGCTTGGGATGCTAGCGGGTTGATAATGGAGCGAAACCTTCAAAGGGAAACCTCACAGCAAAAAGGGCCAGCAACACAAAAGAAATTACGTATTCGATGGGGAGGAGCTCGTCTCCTTGACCGTTATCGCGAAGTCGTCTGGCATGGGTCGGTTCTCATCAATGGTGCGCAGGCTTCGCATTTTCAAGGATTTGGCGGAATACTGGACGACCCCGAAAGCGTGGTTGCACTCGTGTCTGAGACCCAAATTACCTTCAGCTCCAAAACAAGTGGTGATTTTGATGGAGTCGATATATTCTTTTCCGGTTCAAGTCTACCTGAAAGTATTAGTGTTACAGGGCTTTCGGGAGGCTATGTCAAGGTCGGTGATGCGCTCAGGGGTAACCCGCACAAACCACAGCCTCACTTCAGCCTGGTCACGTCGGGCGAAGAAGCATACAGGACTGGCGGCAAACGTATTGAAATAGCTGGTGGTGCTGATATGTTTGTATCTGCCGAGATACTGGACGACGTCCCGCTTCCTAGAAGGGTCCAGGGATACTTTGAGGTTCACAAACAAAAACAGGGTCAGGAAACGTCACAGCAGGTTCGATCTGTTTATTTTGTTGGAAGAGAGTTCAGTGGAGGTAAGGTCATAACAAGCCCAGTTTTCATAGAGTATTGATATGTTTCTATCACGCCAGAGAACTTTCAGCGAAATATTGGTCAGAGCGATAGAGGACCAGCTGATCGAAACTATTTGATTGTCCCAAATTATGAAAAACAAAGCGGCGTCCTGTTCTCACTCAGTTAGGTAGTTGTTGAAGTCACGTGCCGGATCTCAAATCACACTCTCCATATATATTCAGTCTGAAGAAGAAGCCTTACTACACAACTCAAGAGGTTCATGAAATGCTTGATGCAAAAGGTATGGGGAACAGCACGGAAAGGTCATTCAGTAGCACGATATCACTACATGCACCACCGCGGGAGCTCAGGGACTGGCATCTTGATGCCGCTCTTGGCCCAAGTCTTTGATATATCGATGAGCTTTGTTTACAACGAAGTTTTGGACCAAACATTAGTCGTAATCAGTGTGCTGTAGAAGTTTCACCTTGAGGTCGCAGACTTGAAGGGCCAGATCGGATACGCAGCGTTTAAGATCATTGTTAATTTCCTCAACATCTTTCTCCTCGGCTTGAAGCTTTTTTTGTATTTTCTCGTTGTTTGGAACGAAATCGCTTGGAAGCTTCGCGGTTCCCCTCTTGCACGCTTTCGCTATCATCGTTTTATCTTGCCTCTGCCTAGGGTGCCAGTCTACTCGGAAGCGCCACCTCTCCAATTGACCAGACCCGGCTGACGACAGCGCATAAAACAAGAAAGATTGCTTCTGAGACACAGGTTGGTAGGTGTACCATCCAGCCATGACATTGAAAGCTTCCCCCTTGTCAGGTACCTCAGGAGTCACCTGGACCTTGACTCATCTCCGACAGCATAGAGGCAACGTCGGGCGCGATTCCACTCTCGACAATCTGCTGGACCATGCCAGAAATCTCCCTCCGAGACTCCTCATCGATTATCCCAGGTGTGTAGGATCTCGAGATGCCGTTGGCCAACACGTCCAGGCAGTCATGGTAGACGTCCGCCTTTTCCGATCGATCGGCAAATATCGCGAGACTTGAGGTGACTTCGCGAATGGCGCGGTCGACCTTCTTGGGGATCGGGACGGCCTGATGATAGATGATATAGATTATTGTCACGCCGACTTGGAAGCTGAACAGCATCTGGTGGGATGTCAGCAGCATACTTGGGGCGAGCAAACTGGCTCGAGGCAGCACGTACATCGCCCCAGTGCTTCGGGATCTGGCGCTTCTTTTGCAGCGCTCGGAATATGCCGACGAAGTCACAGCAAGCCTGGAGTTTCTTATCGATATATGGCGAGTCGATATCGGCAGGGTGCAGTCTGTAAAGAATCACCCGCGTGATGGCCGCGACATGGGTCAGCCCTAGAGAACTTGCGTATCCTTCGGTATTGGCACGACTGGATAAATGTCAGCGTGCATCCCCTTGCCACCGAATAACAGGAACCTACCCATATCCGTACATCTGGCCATCATGTGACCACTGATCAATTGCAGCTAGAGTATCTTCGGTGAACTCTGCTCTAGCTTCGGGGGCCATCGTTTGCGCGGCAGACAAAAATTTTAGAATGAAATTGCCTTATGCGGCACATGTGAGCGTAATAATTGAGGTTGAAATTATACGTTGAGCCTGTAGTTGTGCCGGGCACATCTGACGACCACGGCATGATGTATCGAGGCTCGACTTCGTTAACATATGCGGGCGTCGTGATCCATTCTTCGGGAGGGTAGGGAGGAATGCCGAGAGTGACAGCGACGACTTTATCTAGCCTTGTTTACCATCAGCAGAAGAGCATGACGATGATGGAGTATTGTGGCAGGCTTACATGTAGATACACCACCAAGCTCTGATGGCCATGGCAGTCTCGGCGGTTCCGTCATCCACAAGACAGTGGAATCCTTTCATGACTGCGAAACGCATGGCCATGCCAGTGATGTGTCCCAGTCGGGGAGTGCTTTCGCCGTGCAGCGCGTGGATAGCGTATAGAAGCATCGCTTGGAGGCGAACTAGAGGCTTGTACGAGTGATCCGTCAGTATGGTCTGGTCGGCTTGCGCTTGGACCATCAGGTTGTGATGCTGATGTCGCGTGGAACCGTCGAGCTTTGCCTGACGCAAAAGAGAGCCGACGGCGAAGATCTGTGCTGACATTAGATAGAGCTCTGGGTTGGGGAGAAGAAGAGACTGCTTCACGTGCTATTTTGACGAGGTAAGATCTCCAGGCATCAGTGCTGGACAGGGAGATTCTGCCCATCCTCCAGTCTTGATACCCTCGGCTGCATTCTTCTACGTCCAGATATGGATAGCGCGGATGAATCGTTTCGAAATAGACCTGGAAAAGTACAGCACCTTCGTGGATGGACACCTCTGCAAACGATGGAGCAGGGCCCCGGCCCAGGAAGTGCATTGGCATGGCCGGGTCGCTTTGCGTGGCGGAGTTCGTACTTGTGTCGTGATTTGCCATATCGCTGATGGAGAACAGATTGTCGTCTGACTGGAGCATGTCCAGATCATAGATGATGTTATTCGAGTTGTCTAGAGGAGCCATAAATGTCATTTCCGGCTGATCAGAACCACTTGGTGGGTTAAAAAGCCCGTTGGTGATCTGGGGATCGCCAAGATGTCGGGAAGGGCCATCTATCTGCTCATCAAGTGATATTCCGGGGGTTGCTAGTGTCGCCCCATGCTGAAGATCCGAGATCCGTGCTTTGAGTGATTCGATGTATTGAACTGAATACAGGGCCATGCGCTCGCGCTCAGCGGGAATGCATTCTGCGCGGTTTCAGTACGGGTTCAATTCATAAAATGATGCCTGGAAGATAAATTTGGGCAAGCTGCCCTCAATGAAAACATTCTTCCATCGATATGACTGCGATGCTTTTCTTAAATGCATCCGCACTATAGCGGCTTAGACCATGTCATCCATAGTGTTTAGCTGTCGGCCGATTCTAATGATTTAGAAGCCAGACAACTTACATCATGCCACTCTCAAGTAGGGTAGACCTCGACGTTATACAGATTGTTTTTAAATCACTGACCTTCATTGGCCGAAGCACAGTTTTGGCAGTTTGGTGGGCCTTCACACCTTTGCTTCCTCGTCCGGCACCGCTGACATGCTTTTGCCTTCCTCGGCCGCGACAGGCCTGGTTTTCTTCGGGCTGATCGTGGTGAGGGCTCGGAGGTGGCTTCCATTTTTTCGGACTCTTAGCTTGGGATCATGGGTGAACGGGGATTATCTGCCGTAGTTGTGATATCCTACGATTGCTACTTGGTGTTAGGAGGAGGAAGGCGGCCGATGTCGTCCGACCGAAGAAAGGCGGAGACATGTATTTAGTACCGCGTCGGACATGTTCGGGGCCTGTTTCGGACCAGAAGTGGAAACCGGATAACGTCTGACTCGTCTCGGGTGATAGTAGACCCTAGTGTGGAGTCACTGATTCGGGATCAAACTGTGGCGGCGAAAGGCGGCAAACAGTAGCTAGGCCATTTTCCAGGACGTTAAAATGCCCGACAACTACTGAGTAGTTTAAACAAGAGTTTATCCCTACTGATGATATACCCATTACCTCTAGGCAGGTTTGTGAGGATCCTAATATCCCTGTGGCGATGAACCCATTTGCCTTTACTTTCACTGTGCTAGAGTTCATGAAGCTCAGACAAATCCCAAATTCCAGAGTTCCGTTTCGAACAGGAAGTAGGTCTTTCCAATGGCGATATCTGGTCGGAAGGAATATACCACGGGGAAGTTTATTTAGCAGTTCCTAGTCAGGATTTGTGGTTGCGGCACTGAGAAACATCGAAAAGACCTAGTAACGCATATCAAGGTTGAGGGAGCTCATAACCGTTATTGGTTGGATTATTTATTCTTTAGTGATATATCTCATACACTTAATAAGCCGTAGCCAACAACATGGCCATAGAAGTACTATCCCTTATAGGCAACAGGCTGCTTGGTGCCTGAGCCAGTTATGGTGTAGCATTCATGCTGCTCTTGACACTATGCACTAGGTGGTCGTCAATCTAGCACTGATAACTGATACATGAATGTAGACATCGAGCAAAAGATCATTGCATGAGCGATTTAACTTCAACACAATCGACCCAGATGCCAAAGCATTATCATATCGTCCCCCATGAAATAACATCCTCCCGCACCTGCTTGACCAGCTTCTCATTATATGCTTCCGCCTCCTCATTGAACCCCTCCTGGAGTTCTTTAACATGCTCCGGTACCTCCTCAAGCTTATTATACGCACTGGAAATTGGTTCTCCCATGCGCTCCACTATCGGAATATACCCTGACCACACCTTCGCCATGACATCGGCATTTTGAACATCCTCCTTGTCATCCGCCGGCGGTCCTGCGCGGACCTTTGCACTACCGCTAGTGACTCGAACACGTAGGACCTGCGTCTGCACAAGCTCGAATTTGTGTGGAGGCTGGCGGACTTCATCCCATCGACCAGGAACGATCTTGTTGGTGAGCAGCTCCAGTGCCCACAGCTTCTCTTACTCATCCGTGACTAGGCTTGCGTGTCCAAATAGGGTTGATGAGCGGTAGTTGCATGAGTGTGTGAATGCGCTCAAGGATAGGATGAGGCCATCGACCTTTGCTACAGAGAGACACATAGGTAGGCCTGGGAGTCCTTCGTCCATAGCCTTCCTCGCCAGATTAGTCATTCTGGCGGAGACATAGCCATGGATGTAGGCGTCTTGAGGTTCGTTCAAGCCGGCGCTAGGATAGTCAAAGTTCCCCATGGCTCCGAGCATGGGGATCGTGGTGGGGAATTGATCTTCTGCGGCGGGCATGAACGAGACGTGAAAGACGAGTGACCGGTTCATAATGCTGTGCACTGTTTCCAGGTCGTACGCCGCTCGTTTGTCGGCTAGCCGATGCATTTTATTGTGCTGGCCGGCTGGGTATCTCCGCTGATCTCGCATGGTGGCGGCTGATGTGATAGTGGTAGAAGACAAAAAGACGAATTGACGTGACAATGTCTGGATATAGAATCCATCATCTGCACTCGGTTTGGAAGGCTTTTTATATAACTTTAGGTCTCGCTATATATAGTGTAGACGATTGGTCGGCTTTTCGGAGCATGTCTACTCCACCCATGGGATAAAACGATAGGAGATTATCGGGGTAAAAAGTCGAAAGCTTTCACGTAACGGCAGAGATTAATACGCAAAGAAGGTCCGAAAAGAGGGGCTCGTCGGAGGTATCGGACGGAGAGCCTCCTCGCCAAGCTTCCAAGCATCACCAGGGATCAATACAATCAATCGGAACGAAGGAACCTCTGAGTAGCACGCTCTGCTGTCAGATCAAAATACAGTAGCAGGTTCTGTTCAGTCAAGAATACCAATACCGTAGCGGAAGAAAACAACAGCGTGTCAAAAATGCAGAGCAAGGAAGCAATGGTGCGAGAGTCAAGATGAGGGCGCGTATCGAAATTACAGGTCCGTCAGAGCTGGTCAGTCTCATGTGTGATGATTAAACCCTTATATTAATAGTTAGCTGAGTCGATGTAATTCTTTATTTAATTATGAAGCAAATAAGAGTAAACTTCAATTCTAGTTTACAAGAAAACTAATAAGCTTCAAAATCTTTTAATGGAAAGATATATTAAAAAGGAAATAATTATTATTTTAAAATGCATTCTAGATTTAAATTTAATACATATATTATCGCCTTCATAAAAGCGGGTAAAAAAACAAGAGAAGAAAGTTAAAATATTAAATAAACATATATTAGAGGTGTACAGTACAGTCAAGAGGATATTATAAGATAGCTAGATATTATCCCATTGGAATAAAACAATACAGATTGGCTCTTATTTAATTTAAAAGCTAACTTCCTGTTGTTATATAACTGAATAAAGAGGCTTTTTTATTTATATTCCAAATCTGAAGACACATATTGGTGGTATGCTCAAGACTTAACAGACGTATAGTCTCGAATCGCATTACTATCACTGCTGAAGGTCATTTGGCAACTCCACTCGCAGCAAAGAGTAGGTTAGCTTTGAATCACGTCCTCTGAAGCCCACTTCATAATCGTTGCAAATATTTGTTCGCCATCATGAGGAGCATCAATAGGCTTGAGACCAGCCCCCAGTTCAACTCGTGACACTGATGTAACATCTTCCGTAGCCACAAAGAGTCGAGAAAGATCTGCGTCCATTTCTGGATGACCTTGGAATGTAAGCACTCGCTTGTCTTTCGATAGAAGTATCTCGTTGTTTGGTGCTAAGCAAGCAAGATGGGGACCAATATCCGCTACCGAGATCTCATGGTTCTTGTGTATGTTCTTCCCAGATTAGTCTCAAGTCATGATTCTGGGATTTGTGTAACATACCAAAGATTTACGTTTGAAAAATAGGTCACCATCAGAGTTTAAAGTGATATCTTCAACACCAACCTGTTACATTAGTTAGCTCTGCTCATATACACCACGCAAGAAAGCGCTTACACAATGCCCTCTCTTTGATTTCTCCAAAGAACCACCCAAAGCCAGAGCAATCGCTTGCTGGCCCCAGCAAATCCCCAGAATCTTTGGCTTTGCCGACCCCGAAGCGGCAGCCTTGATAAATTCCAAGGTTCCAACCACCCACGAAGGTTTGTCTTCTTGTAAAAGGTTGAAAGGTCCCCCGGTGAGGATGATTAGATCATGAATATTGAGGTCAGGGAAGTCGTCGCCTTGGATTGGAGCTTGAAGAGTGATTTCGGCATCGGGCTTTGACAGATGGATAAGTGTCGAAATTCTATCGATCATTGGTCTACCGCCAGTTTCCTCAAGGATGAAGTTTTGGAGAATAGCGACACGGAAGTTTCGGTTGGTCATGGTGTAGTTGAACTGGAATGCAGGCTTTGAGACGAGGGTGGGCTTACAGCGAATTTAACTTCGAAACCAGATATGGCAGAGGCAGGATGAACGCATGAGCGATTTTCCTACTGTGGAGCTAGGGTATTGTCACCTCAAGGGCTGGAGTAACAGGTAGTCTATTCCACATAATTTCCTCGGCTCACACCCCTACGTTTAAGGTACCGTGTAGGGTTACTAAGTGTCACGGGTATCTTCACATCATGTAGCTAAGTTTAACTACCTTGGAACAAATGATATCAGAACGAAAATGGTTATATCACACATAAAGCTGTTTGTATTCCGATATGTTGCAGGCATTTCAAACGTCGATAAACTACTATGTAAGATACTCGCAAACATCCTCCTTAGCAAGACTTGCAATCACATCACTAAAGTACCGAACCACATAACCCGCCAACTCTTCATCCAATTCCTGACTGGAAATAGTCATCGTGATGCTCAAAGCCGACCCACGAGGAACAACAAGCACATTGGCGGTGCTAGACGGCTTATTCGGAAGACTAAACAAACCCGTCTCACATGTCTTCCCATCAAAATCACAAGTCAGATCACCATTATTTGTGAAGTTCTGGAATCTCACAAAACTGCCGAATTTGGTGCCAGGTTCCCAGGATGTGCAGTTACGTGCGATTTCACCGAGGCCGAGATTCTCAACTGCCATAGTTTGGATATGCTGCTGTTGGACTTGGGAGAGTAATTGGCGCTTGTCGGCTGGTCTGGAGAAAAGCACTCTCACGGGGATGATGTTGAGGCATGGGCCTACGATGCGGTCTTCGTGGGGAATTCCGAGGTTTCGACCGTGTACGACCTGGCCAAAGACAACATCGCTCGGGCCTTGGCTGGATGCTTGGTCTTGACGAGAAGAATTAAACAAGCGAGAAAGTGTAATCGCCCACGCCAGTTTCACCAGTGTCGCCATTGTGGTGTTGGTCGGAGGAGAAATGGGCTCTGTCTCTACTCTTGCAGTCACCACTCTCGCTGGTGACATATCGTTACCGGAAGAGTTCCAAACCTTCTCCCGATTGATTGTTTCATAGCTCAAGTGTGTCATCGGAGCGTCACCTAGAACGTCTCTCCATACCTTGTAGGCATCAGGCGTTGTCTTCTCCCTAACATAACGGATATGGTCTGAGAACTGGCCACACGGTGGAATGTCGATTCCACTGTACGCGGAGCTCAGATCATCGCAAATGGTGCTCAGTGACATTCCGTCAAATAAGGCATGAGGAAGTCGTAGAGCCAGGAAAGTCCTTGAATCCCTCAACTTTAAGAGCTGGATCTGGAATCCTGGCTCTCCATCAACAGGTACCTTGGTGGTAAGGGAGTCATCTCCACAATGTTGTTCTAAGCTCTCGATGTTTGAGTGATGAACCAAATCCACTGGCGCTTGGCGTAGGGTCAATTGTACGACTGAACTATCATCGTTGGTGTAGAAGACGGTGCGCAAGATGGAGTGCTTCTGGATGAGCTGATGGCAAGCAGCTTGTAGTCTGTCTTCATTGACACCATCTGGAAGCGAAATCCAGAGATATCGGTTATAGAAGTTGTAAAGTATCATGACTTGGAATTCAGTAGCTGTAGCCACTTCCAAGGTATTATTTACAATCTCTCGGGGAACGTGACTGGGGATCTTCTCATGTGGTGCTTGATCCACTCTTGGACCAGGTTTGGTCGGTCCATCACCGTTAGGCTGGCTTTTTGCATTATTGGTAGCCGTTTTACCTGGTGCGCAAACCGATGCGATCTTGGATAAAGTCTGATGCGTGAAAATGTCGGCCACGGTCAAGTTTATGCCTTTTCGTCGAGCCAGCGTAGAGACTACCATGGCAGAGATGGAGTCTCCTCCGAGGCCGAAGAAACTGGCGTTGATAGGGATTGATTCTGGGTCTAGGTGTAATGCCTGGCCAACAACCCTCAAGATCTCTCGATCGTGTTCTGTGACAGGAACTTCTTCGGCGGTTACAGTCCTGTCTGTCAATTGGTAGAGGTGTAAGTTCGCCGCCAGCCGACTGGCAGATTGTTCACGAAGGAGCTTTCGATTGACCTTGCCAGATAAACTGAGGGGCACTTGACTGAGAGGGATGAAGTAAGACGGTATCATGTACGACGGAAGTACCTCTACCAAAGAAGTATGTAGATCTGCGATGGTCGAGTAGAAGTCATCGTTGGGTGCAATCAAGTCCAGATCGTTCTCCGATGATTGCTGCTGTCCCCAGGCTCCTTCTATGCCAGGTGCAATAAACGCCACCAAAGAGACTCGGTTATTCTGGTCGACGATCTTGATACACTCGACAGCAGCAGCTTTAACACCGGTGCAAATCGAGGTGATACAATGCTCCACCTCCCCAACCTCAAGTCTCTGGCCGTGAAGTTTCACCTGATCATCCTTTCTCCCGACAAATTCCAAGGAACCATCGGATGTTTGTCTGACAAGGTCACCAGTCTTGTACATTCTCCCAGAATCAGACCGGAATTTGGCAAGCCAAGAAGGACTGGTCATGAAAACTTGATCCGTCTTTGCTCGGTCGTTGAGATAGCCAGACGCAACCACGGGGCCTTCAACCAGTAGTTCACCCACTGTACCAATGGGGACTAGACGATTGTGATTTACTGGATCGACTACCCAAGACGCAGCCCCAAAACTTCTGCCGATGTTGGAGTGATGAGTTTCGGGCAGGATACGCCCAATATGAGAGATGACGGTACACTCCGCTGGTGCATACATAGCAAACAGGCTCAATCTGTCCGCCCATATATCGACGATCTGAGTAGTAAGAGGCTCACCGCAAGAGCCAAGAACTTCCAACGTGGGGACATCACATGGATCAAACAGACTAATCACAGAAGGAGTCAAAAGTGCCCAAGTCACCTTCAAATCTCCGGCTGCCTTTGCAGGGTTGTCTCGTCTCTCTCCCTCGTGGGGTACACAGACACATGCCCCTGCAGAGAGAGTAAATAAAATTTCTCCGATGCTGATGTCAAATGCGAACGAGGCAAAGTGGAAGACACGACTGTGAGGAGTGAGCTTCCCGCGCTCACGCATGACTGCCGCACTTGTGGCGATGGCACCGTGGGAGAGGACGATGCCTTTGGGAACTCCAGTAGACCCCGAGCTGAAGACGACGCATGCGGGGGCGTCCGTGTCTGGGATGAACGTTGGCGACAGAGGCGTGCAATCCTGACCACTGACTTCCTGCGTACAAGACTCGGGGGAAAAGATGATAGCAGGCAGTGAAAGCTTCTCGCTAATGTGGCCGTGCTCCATAAACGAGACGAGAGTTTTGGCTTCGACGATGGAACACATGGTTCGTAACCTCTGAACGGGATGGGATAGATCCAGAAGAACAAACGCAGCGCCGGTTTTGAGAACGGCTAGCATCATGACCGGAGCCCATGGTGACCTCTCTGAAAGGATAGGGACGAAGTCACCTTGCTTTACCCCTGTGTTGACCAAGAGCTTTGCAAATCTGTTGGAATAGTCTTCGAGTTGGACATATGACAAGTCAAGATGCGTCGAGTGAATCGCCAGTGCATCAGGCTGAGTCGTACACAACTGTTGAATCCGCTCGTGTATGCATGTATCGACAGATTTTGGAAGCGAAGTGTTCCATTCTTTCAGCTTGGCCATATCATGGGGAGGCATCAAATCGACATCCCCAATGAGCATCTCTTGGGAAGCAACAAGCTGTTGCGTGACTTCTGAAAGTTGTCTTAGAAGACTATCTCCCGCATCTGGTGTCATGATATCCCGATCATATGTCATCTTGATCGAAACCCCGCCCTTCTCCGGCCGACATACCAAGACCATTGGGTAGCTGGCAAAGGCCTTCATGTTCTCAGACGAAGACCCAACTGGAGTCTTGAAAATGGAGGACTCTGTGGTTTGATCTTGAGGCTGTACAACAAGTAGGTTCTGGAAGTTGCATGCCTTAGCGGCCTCTTGTCCAAATTGTCTGATGCGAGATAGGCCAGTTTGTTCATGGGCCATCATGTTGATGAATTGATCCTGAATCTGTGCTAGACCCTCCTTGACCGATTGATCGATGCCTAGCCTGATGCGCACAGGTAGGGTTGCCAAAGTCGGTCCACTAAGTCGATCAATCCCATCAAGGTTCGCATTGCGACCACTGACAGTAGCACCGAACACAACATCACTGCTGCCTGTCTGATGCCAAAGTACAATGGCCCACGCAAGCCGAAGAATTGAAGATAGGGTGTACTTGGTTGACACATCGTCATCAAGGTGTAAAAGTTGCTTGAGGATGACCTTTTCGGGTGCATGACCTAGTCTAGAAGCGCTTGGGAAGTGTTCAGCCTGGAGACCAAGGAACTCTTGACGCCAAAATTCCTCCGATGACGAATTGTCTTGACGGAGTAGATGTCGAACGAATGGGCTGAATGGCTGCATTGAGAGCCTTTCCCCTGCGTATGCGCGCTCAACTTGCGCCAGAATCAGACCAAGTGACCATTCGTCGAACAGAGAATGATGGATGTCGAGCCTGAAAGAGTTTTTGGACAAGTAAAACTTGACCAGCGAGCCTTCATTGATGTCAATCTCCGTTGAGAAACCACCAACATCGGCGACAGCTTTCCAAGGGATGTCTGTCTTCACCACAACTTGGAAAATGCCATGAGCTGTTTGCACAACTCTAGATCGTAGGATCGGGTTATTCAGCCATGTCTCCCTCCATGCCTTCTCGAATCTACCCGTATCGACATTCTCGACAAGCGGCCAGGTATAACTCGCGATGTAAGCCTGAGGGTCCTGAGCCGTCAAGGCTATCAGCCCTTGCTGCATGTGCGTACAAGGGTAGACATCCTCTATATCATCAATTGACAAATCGACCTCTCCCAGAATCTCGTCGATGAGCTCCTGTGGCTTTTCTAGCAGTGAAAAAGGCTCGGGTGTCGCTGACAATACGTGATTCTTGTTGATCAGCACTGATGCCATGTCCAAAAGGGTCGAGGACTTGAAGATATCTGACATGGAGATGATGAAGCCTTCCTCTCGAAGACGGGCAGCCATTTTGATTGCGGCCATGGAATCTCCTCCGCGTCTAAAGAAGCAGTCGTTTGGTGCTAAGCTTCCTTCTCTGATGCCCAAAATATGTGCCCAGATTTGCATCAGGATTTCCTCTTTGGGTGTAGTTGCATGGCCATTACTTGAATGTCCAACCCGTTCCTCTGGGCTGTTCAAAGCATCTATCAATGCCTGTGTAGCTGTGTTCTGCAGAAGAAGGCGGTTGAGCTTGCCCGACGTCGTGAGCGGCATGTGTCGAAGAAAGATGAACTCGCTGGGAACCATGTATTTCGGAAGAGATTCCAGAAGGTGTTCCTTGATAGCTTTTCTCAGGTTTTCCATATTCTTCAACTGTGCAGCCACCAATTGAGATGCATCAAGTGGCTCTCTTGACGTTTCGAGTCCCAGAAAGGCTACAAGCTTGGTGGAATCACTTTGCCCTCCCTTGACAGCAACAACAGCATTGTGGCAGAAGCCAGCCTCGGCAACTTGTGCACAGGATGCTACATGATGCTCAACTGCCGTCAGTTCAAGGCGTTGTCCATTGACCTTGACTTGATGATCTCGTCTTCCCATGAGTTGCAGTGACCCGTCGAGGTTATATCGCACAAGATCACCTGTGCGAAAAGCCCGTTTACTCTTGTAGTATTCGCCAGATTGCTCATGAATCCTTTGTTTCCAGATTTGGCTTGAAGTGAAGTGCTTGTCGGTTCGTTCCTTATCTCCCAAGTATCCACGAGAAACAGAAGGGCCCTCGAGGACCAGTTCTCCAAGTGCGCCAATAGGTGCCAGTTTGTCCGGTTGATCGATGGCGACTACCCAAAGACTCGAACCGCAGCCATAGCCAATGTTGCTTGGTGAGGAGCCTGGCTTGATTTCCGACAGCGCAGCTATCCCTGTGCTCTCACTCACACCATAGGCATTGAAGAGTCTCACATGCTTGGCCCACATGGAGATATGGCTGTCTGTCATGGGCTCGCCTCCGAGTACCAGCTTCTGGAGGCTCGAGCATGAAGTCGGACTCAAGGTGTTGGCCATGGAAGGTGTTAGACTTGCCGTGTTGACAGAATGGCGGTCTAGGAAGCCAGCGAGGTCATCGAGACGCTCTGTCTCAGAGGGGATGCAAACACAACCACCAAACATGAGTGTGACGAGCGAATCGCGATTGCTCACGTCGAAAGTGTATGATGCAAATTGCAACATCCTCGTCGTGTTGCTGACCTGAAGAGCCTTCCCATTTGCCATAGCCATGGCGTAAAAGGCACTGTGCTCTGTAACGATACCCTTTGGCACACCCGTTGTTCCAGAGGTAAATGTGACGTAGATAGCATCTGACGTATTCGACGCCGCTGCTGGTTGTTGGGGATCGTCATCCACAGGTATCGAGTTCAAAAGATCACGGACCTCGTCGCCAATCGCAATGACCTCGCAAGCCAACTCCTCCGCAAGTGAGCTGTATCTTGGCGAACACACAGCTATTATAGGGCTGACAGATGAGCCTAGTTTGCGGGTGTAGTCGACTGGGTGAGAAGGATTGATGAAGAAATAAGCACCGCCGGCTTTGAGAACTCCAAGCTGTGCGACGACTGCCCATTTGGACTTGTCGAATACAAGTGAGACAAAGACCTCTGGACCAACGCCCAACTGTTGAAGCCATATTGCTAGTCCCGAAGATAGACGGTTGAGCTCGCGATAAGTAAACTTCCCATCCCAGGCCGATACCGCAATGGAGTTTGGTTGTGTGGTGGACATGTGGGAAATAACATGGTGTATAGAGTGTGATGAGCTAGACTCTTCCCAGATTGGACGGTTCCATTTAGCAAGACGTTCGATATCTGCATCGCTGCATATATCAAGCTGGTCAATGTTGGCATCGATGCGGAAGACTATTTCCTCGATGGTTTTAACCACTGTAGCTGCGATCATTCTAGCTAGGTCGGGCGAGATCACTGAAGGCTTGTAGTGTATCTCGATACCTGGATAA
Source organism: Fusarium sp. PT (assembly GCA_021020635.1). Taxonomy (NCBI): domain Eukaryota; kingdom Fungi; phylum Ascomycota; class Sordariomycetes; order Hypocreales; family Nectriaceae; genus Fusarium; species Fusarium sp. PT. Next base: position 2,085,721 of record JAHMRZ010000006.1, read on the forward strand.
TGATCCTCTGGCCTTTGAGATATGGAAGCCGAGATAGTGAACTGGAGTAGAGTGTCAGTGAAGGCTGTTACATACAGAATACAAGGGAGCGCAGAATGATTACTCACATGTTCAACAGCATGTTTGTGCTCACTCTCGGTGAAGACGGCAGAGTTAGCTCCCCAGTATGTGGCATTGATCTCTTCAACTGATTCGACAGGAAGTATGTCGAATAGGCTCCGCACAGACTTGGATGGCAGGACATGGCAGTAATAGCTCCTTGATTTGCAATGTCAGTCACAGACCAAATGCTGCCTACCCGGGACTCCCTACCTGGCGGGACTCAGACAGCTGAACCACACATCCTCAGAGCCGGTATAACTCCTCAAACAAAGACACCAAGTAGCCTGCAGAAGCTTCAAATGACTCTTGCCCTCATTGTGCAGCCACTGGGCGAGAGTCTTGTTACTCAGGCTTGTGCACTGGGCGTCGATCGTAGATAGCTGTGTCTCGGCCTCTGCAAAGTCGAGAGGGAGATCAGTGCGTGGAACAACTAGCGGTGATACAGCTGGTGGAGCCATTGTGAGTCACTTGGGGCATAAAAGTCTTCGTGGTAAAATTATTGATAGATACCGTTTGCAGATTGTGAAATAATAGTTTATAATATTGTGGATGTTTTCTTGGAGTTATCTAAAAGTCCGACTTACCCTCTTCAGTGGTCGTAAATACGCACGAGGATTTGATGAACGCCGCAGGTCACTTCACGACTCAGATACACGCATCTCCGCATTGCTTGTTTCTAGATCTACAGGTGTAGTCTCCCCCATGTGGCGTGTAGCTATCTCATGGGGGTAAATCAAGATCGTGAAAACGTCTTTTGAGAGTTTGGCCTCAAACACCAGACACGTATGTGGTCTTTTCCACCAATAGGTCAATCCATTATTGAACGCCCCTACACGTATCAAAGTTACCAAGGTTGACGTTGCGCAATTCGATCTGTCACAGCGGTGTGTATGCGACATCGTCATTCATCGAAGACTCTGACTTGCTTTCGCCCGTGAGAAGTCTGTATTGTATACCGTAGTAAGCCATTGCCCCAAGCGAGGGTGTGGAGATTGTGAGGGACTAGCTCTTACTGCTATTGCGAATATCCGAAGGAATATGTCGCCGAATGAGCCATATACGTTCGTCACTCGTTATAGGACCAATTGTAACCATCAAGTCAGAAAGGTTCCACTAGACTCATACTTCTACAGGACCAAATCTCGAGAGTTTACAGGGGACAACTCCCATGTGGGCTTTACTAGGAGAACACGCCCCCAGGATAGCTATCAAAGGATTAGTAGGCTAGGTGAATAAAGTACCACCCGGGGGAGTATTGAAATGGCGTTTGCGTGTCTTTAATAAACAGCTAGTATCATATCCACAGTCAATCCTACAGTCTACCTCGTAATGTCAAGCTCACAGGAACCACATTTAATGTCACCTATAACATTTTCAAAGTCAGATCCTATCAAATGACAAGACCGTTTCTATACACGGTGTTCCCGAGTCATGAAGATGCAACAGGGGGTGATATTTGACACTCCGAAGTAACTTCAACATGCATACGTCACAGTGCTAAACATATGAGTTTGCTACGGCGCGTACCCGCGTTACCGCGCCTTAGTAGCGGCGCCTCCCGAGCGGGCCGCATCGGTCCGATCAGGGGTTAAACGCAAGTGCTTACGCAGGTCAGCGTCTGATTCGGTGAACTTCCCGATATGGCCAACAGGAGGCTCGGCAGTTATGTTTGTGGGGTAGGGGGCTGGTTCAGGTGGATATTACCTGGGGTTTAAACTTTCTGCTGCCAAGGAAGTGTTGTATTTTGCTGCATCGGGATGCCCGGGGATGCAGGGACACTCTAGCAAACTCACGATGCCAATGAGCAGCACAGAGAGTGGAAACGTGGTTTCTGTGAGTTCAGTTTAGATCACTGCCGGCCCGATATCGGGGCGTTTAATTGATGAAGAAGGAAATGGGAAGAGTCTTCACTGAAGACCACACCAGGTCACCTTGGTTTTGTGTCCCATTGAGCTCTACTCACCCTGTCCCAGCCTAGAAATCATGTGTGGAATCAGTACATTTCTCAGCCACCCTGGAGAGTCCAGATCGCCGGTGGTAAACGGTGAAGCCAAGCATGTGGCAGCTGAGCTGGAGAGCAGCCTAGATCTCATCGCCCATCGTGGACCAGATGCTCGCGGCCGTTGGTTTAGTGATGGTTACCAGGTTGGTGAGTATTCTCTTGAATCATTTAGTTCATGAATGTCATAATTTGTTGACCATCTTGATAGGTCTTGGCCATGTCCGCTTGTCCATCATTGATCTTAGTCCAAGTGGAAACCAACCCTTCCATGACGAAGACAATGGTATTCATGCCGTGGTGAACGGCGAGCTGTACGACTACGAACTCTACAAAGCTCAACTTTCTAGTGAGTTCAAATTCGTGGGAAACAGCGACTGTGAGATCGTCATAGCCTTGTACAAGCACTATGGACTCTCCTTCATCTCCCATCTGAGAGGCGAATTCGCCTTCGTCCTGTGGGACGCAAACCGCCAGCAGCTCATTGCAGCCCGTGACCGATATGGGATCAAGTCACTGTATTACACAGTGCATCAGAATAAGTTGCTTGTGGCTACCGAGATCAAGTCTTTTCTAGCCTTCGGTTTACAGCCGGAATGGTGTGTCCGAACACTGAGAGATCAAAGCTGGAGAGTCGACTCGACCACGTTCTTCAAAGACGTGCACAGGGTAAATTGGTACCTAGAACACCGCTTCAGTAACCTCTCTAAAAGATACAGGTTCTCCCCGGGCACTACCTCATATGCCGCCCTAATGAAAGCCCGGAACAAAAGCAATACTGGGATTTAGAGTATCCAGACAAAGTAAGACACTGCAATCAAATGAGATAGCCGTTGATAATAACGCTTTGCAGTTCTCCAAAGACACCCGAACAGAAGAAGAAATCACGCAAGGCGTACGAAAACGTCTTCTAGAGGCTATAGAAATCCGCCTGAAAGCAGACGTTCCAGTGGCTGTCTACCTCAGCGGCGGAATCGATTCCTCGTCCGTTGCAGGAATGGTCGCACATCTCATGAAACAGGGTACTCAGTTAGGTAACGAGACCAATTCGGTACCGTCCAACATGAAGTGCTACACTGTTCAGTTTGATGAAGATAGCGGTGCGGATGAGTCCGGTGAGTTTACCATATCGTCTGTATGAGTTTTCTTACTTACACCTTCTAGCTATTGCTCGGCGAACGGCGGACTGGCTTGGGGTGGACATCTATCTTGTTAAAATGGATGAAGAAGCTCTCGCTGCACGCTTTGAAGATACGACTTGGTACAGTGAAGTTCCCCTGCCAGATCTCAATGGCATGGGCCGTTTAGCACTCGCTGAAGCGGTGCATTCCCAAGGTATCAAAGCCGTTATTACAGGTCAGTGGTCTCTTATCTTCACCGTCGTATAGCATTTTTGACGTCCTTTAGGCGAGGGTTCCGATGAGCATTTTGGTGGCTACGATGCATTCCGCGCAGACTCACTGAGCGAACCCGACCATTCGTGGCCGGCTCTCATGACAAAGGATGAACGTGAAGAAGCATTCAATACTGCCAGTGAGCAAGCCAAACATGGCATATTCGGGGAGTTTACCACCGATGTGCCAGTTTCAACGAAGCGCATGCTCAACAATAGCCACGTCACCAGTTCCATTGCCAGAGTCGGTAGTCTGCCATTCTCTGCCTGGACCAAGGTCTACGGCGACACGATACCTGAAACTAGTCTAGTCGAGGGCTTTGACGGCCGTGTTCGGGATAACATCCTCAAACGCTGGCACCCCGTCCATACTGCTCAGTACATGTTTGTCAAGACCTTCATGCCACACTTCATCCTCCGGTACAATGGAGACAACATCGACATGGTCCACCAAATCGAAAGCCGCTGTCCTTTCCTAGATCACCACCTCACAGAATATGTCAACAACATCCCCCCCAGCCTAAAGATGAGATACAACGCAAAAGACAAGTCGTTCCGCGAGAAACACATCCTGCGCGAAGCTGTGAAGCCTTATGTGACTGACGAGGTCTATAACATGAGCAAGAAAGCTTACATGGGACCGAGGAAATTCTGGCCAGGCGGGCCGCTGCACCGGAAGATAACGGAGCTGGTCACCAAGGAAAACGTGGAGAAGCTGGGTTTTGTGGATTGGGATGCTGCGAAGGATTCTGTAGATAGGGCTTTTAGTAAGCAGGAGGGATTGGCGTTGAGGCGCGCTATTACGGTTGCGCAGTTTGTTGTTTTGGGGCAAAGATTTGGGGTCAAGACAGCTGGTGTCAAGTCGAGCTGAGGTGTTTATGTAGGAATGCTTCTGAAGAATCGAGTGCTTTTGATGTGCAAATAATAGGTTTTGTAACCTTGACGTAGTAACCTTCTTGTGATATTCCTGATGCATAACTCTGGGTTCTGAAGTCGCCCAATACAGTGGATCACAAGACTTGTTGCATGCATTGCCTAGCCAAGAGAGTGTACTAGGCTATTGGAAGCATCACCTTCAGACGTTGCATCATATTTCCCAGCAATGAAGACCAAAGGAGGGTAGAAGTTCATTTAATATGCTCTTGTACTTAAAACTTCACCAGAAAGCGGCGACTCTAACTTCAATGCTCTCTCTAGCCTCATCGGTCTCGTCCTGACCGACCAACTCAAACGCACTATGAACCGCCCCTCCAACTCCCAGCTCGGATAAGCCCTTACCTTCCCCCAGTGGTGCTCTCGTATGTGCCTCCATCTCATTGTCAAAGAGCTGAATCACCAAAACATCTGAAGGCTCCTGCTGCGATATAAAGTGCCAGTCATGAGACTTTTGCTCTTTATCCTGTGGCGCATAAGCCAGATATCCCTCGGTTTGGTATGTTTCCTCGTCTGCCTCTTTATTTCCGGAGGGGCCATTGATGCTGGGGTTATTTGGGTCGATGATACGTGACAGGTGGGCAGGGATGCGGTTATCCTTTTGCTCACGCTGGTCAGAAGGCACATAATCGGATGCGGGAAACGACGCAGCTGAAGCCAAAGCGAGAGGATCGCGGTGAACGGTTCTTAGAGGCCGCCAGATGGAAAAGAGTGCAAAGTGAGGAATCCCTTCACCACTTCCATAGTGATCTTTGAGATTATCCCACTGCACTCCAGATTTAAGTAGCGAGTTCTCTGCCTCAATGACCTTTTTGGCGGCGGATGTCACTTCGCTATGGTATTGTCGGATGTGAGACCTGGCGCCCTTGGGAGTGCAGTCTAGATGCACTTTCGGAGCTGGACATACTCCATCCTTAACTGAGTTCCCAAAGATCGGTGGGAACAGTTGGGGTTTGTTCTCTTCGTTTGAAGTAGGCCCGTCCTCTTCTGTCTGTGTTCCAGATGGTGCATCGCCCTCGCTGTACAGTTGGTTCCGAACCACTGCAGCAGACACCACAGCTTTCTTGCATCCTGTCAAGGTCTGCACAAAGGACTCTACTTCTGGGAAGTATATTTCTCGGAGGAGCTTTTCGTTGTTCCAACTCGTTCGATCGTATGGAGGGGCGTGTAGGGCAGAGTGGTGGCGACGGGCAGTAAACCCATTGACCGAAAGCTTGTACGGAGAGTCATCTCCAAGATCAAGAGACGGCTTCAAATCCGTGAGAGGCAGGGTAACGAGATCGCCAAACTCGGAGAGTGGTGGAAGAAGATATGCCTCTTTGCTGGGAGTTGGCTTGGTCCCTCTAGTAAGGTAACGGAACCTCCCAAAGTAGGAGTCAGTTGTGGTAGCCATTATCTCAATGATGGTATCGATGGTTCTGGTGGAGGAATTCTGAGACTCCAGTGGTCTAGCCAGTCCGTGCTGAAGTTCTCTAAGAGTCTGTTCATAGTGTTCATTTACTTACATGTCCCTTCCCCGATGTCGGATTGGCCAAAGGACTTGTGACGCAATTCCTCCCCTGCAATGCTCGAGTCATGTTGACGAATTTGGTCAGACCAACATGGTCACTCGTAACGCACAGACATTGCTTGTATCACTGACCAGGTCTATGGTCTACCCCGGAGACCCCGTACTCGACCATCTATCTACACGTATCAAACACTGAAGCCAACAAGGCCCTCATTCTAGGGTGTGTTGAACAACGTCCACTACCTTTACCTAAGCGGCACAGGGTAACATTTCATCTACCCACCCGTCCCCCCACGATGTTACATGTAGATGGGTACCTGCGGCACTTATAGCACAGTTGTCGTCAGGTAGTATGCATACGCCTTACCATGGAGTTACATACGGATAGATCAAACTCTATTTAGACCCTGGATGCAGCGTTGCAGGTGAAGCCTATTGGTGCGGAAAGTTTCTACAGCCCTGCGAAATAGACGACAATTACACCATCTTAGCGCTACCGTTAGTTGTTATGTCAACAGAGACATCCACTTAATAACTCTTCTCTCCGCAATTATTCAGGCTCCGGACACTCCGGGTACTCCTCGGGGCCCCGGATAGTCGGAGCCCGAGGCCGGGGACACAAAACGGGGCTTCCCATTTTTAGTCCTTGGCATGATCACGAACTTTTTGAACGTTGAAACTTTGCAATCCACTTCCGATTTCCTTTCATCCGCTTCGTCTTGGAGATCGTTCACGACAAACACTATTTCCAATCCCCTGCTCGGCACTTCACAACATCTCAGACATTCCGATTATCCTCTCGCTCATACCAATTCCCACTTCTATTCAAACTCTACAAGCCTGCAATATGGGACGTATCCTCATCACAGGCTCTACCGACGGCTTCGGCTTCGAAGCAGCCCGCCAGCTGGTCGAACGCAAGCACGAAGTCTACCTCCATGCGCGAAGTCAAGAGCGCGCTGAGCAGGTCAAGGAGAAGTGCCCTGGTGCTGCTGGCGTGCTCATTGCCGACTTGACGACCGTGGCTGAGACTCGCAAGCTAGCTGAAGACGCAAACGCCATTGGCACCTTCGATGCCATCATCCTCAACGCTGGACTTCTCTACGGGCCCTTCCGCAAGACTGAGATTGGTGTACCAGCCCAGGTTTTCGTCAACGTCGTTGCTCCCTACATCCTCACCTGCCTCCTCAAACACCCCAAGCGTCTTATCTTCATCGCCTCCGTCCTCCACCACGAAACGAAGAACACGGATATCAAGGACATCTTCTGGCTGGAGCGTGGAGACAAGGACTGGGCTGACTTCCAAGCCTACTGCGATTCCAAGTTCCACGTTATGCTTCTCGCAAATACAGTGGCGCGGCGCTTCAAGGACACGTCGGTGACTTCGGTGCATCCTGGGTATGTGCCCACTAAGCTTGCAGGCAAAGATGCGCCCGATAAGCTGGAGGATGGTGTCGAGACTTATGTGATGCTGGCTGAGGGTGATTATGATACGAGCTTGACTGGCGCTTACTTTGATCCTAAGAAGGAGAGAGGCCAGGCTCATGGTTTGACAGCGGATGAGAACCTGCAGGAAGCTGTCGTTAAGGCGTGTGAAGAGATCACCGGTCTAAAGCTTGATGGTACTCAGTAGATTGGTGTACTATACAAATATAGTCAAATATTATCAAGCTTTCAAATATGTCTTAACAAAGTCTTACGTACTCACAAAATGCTACTGTCTATTTGAAGATTTATAGTGACGTTTGGCCGTGGCTTGCGAGCGCTTTTTTGCATATGCCAATATGACTAAAAAAACATCACATTTGTCGCATAACCTCAAGAAAAGCAGTCAATGGCTTGATTTACTTACAGTTCGGTAGAGATGGTAAATTTAATTATCAACCGCAATATATGTATCTAGATTTATAAACCTCGCGCAGACTGAAGTCCGCATAATATTCTACACTAGAAAGAAAGAAAGCTGCTGCCGTGTCCAAGACCATACACTGAAAGTCATCGCAAACGCTCCAGGTTGAAAGAGTAGACACACTCTGACACCCACACCTAAATAATAGGTGCATAAAAGCTAAACATACCCTCTGGATCATAAGCGTTCTTCAGGCTCTGCAGCCGATCCTGTCTCCAGCTCTCACCACCATACCACTCCTTGGGACCCTCATCTCCAAAAGCATAGTTGACGTATGTGGGGATATGCGTACGTCCCGTTCCCTCGTGCAGAAGTTGGCGGATCTGCTTACCGATCTTCGCAGCCTTGGCATCTAGATCGGCGCCGCCGGGCTGATAAGTGATCAGCGGTCCGACGAGGATGTTCTGGTCACGGTATGCAAACGCAGTGCTCTTGGCGTCGATGGATTTAACCCCCTCCTGGGAATATCCATCAAAGGTGACCAGGGAGTTGTTGAAGGTTGAGTCACCGCGGATGTTCTCTGCGAAGAAGTTGAAGGCTTCTTTCTGGGCTGTTGCGTTGAATGTCTCAAGGTAAAGAGGGAAGCGCGGGTTCATGGCTCCATTCTTCTGGCAAGGGCCGTCTGTTGTGGTGACGCCAACCCATGTAGCCAGGTCTGTGTAGCTGCCCTTCTTTGTATCAACTGAGATGGGGTTGAGTTTCTGGAAAGGAGATGTGTAGGCGGAGTCAACAGCCTCGACACCTTCTTGCATGAAAAGGATTTGAATGATTGGCTGCACAATTGTTAGAAGCTATAGAGAATTGATCTGGAAAGAGCACTTACACCCGTAGGGTCAACATCAGGAATGTTGAACCAGTAGGACCAGTTGATGAGGTCAGTGGGCTGTTTTCCGTCTTTGAGGATATACTTGTTGGTAGCATCATATAACCCCTCGACCTTGTCCCCCTTGAAGGTCATGATCTCAAAGGCCCAGTTCTTGTACTTGATATCGTAGATCTTGGATGTAACAGAGGTGACTATGCCGAAGTTGTGACCAGCTCCCTTGATACCCCACCAGAGCTCCGAGTTGGAGTCGATGGTAGCAAGAGTACCGTTTGCGAGAACAATGTTCATCGACTCAAACTGATCAGCGATAAGGCCATGACGGCCCTGAAGCCAGCCGTGGCCGCCACCTAGAGCTGGGCCGAGGTAGCCGACGCATTCGCAGCAGCCAGTGACTATGACATGAATCAGAATTGATGTTCTACTTCCTCTTGAGCTACCATATGTGCCGTAAATGCGCTTACCTGTCTGCTTGTTTGACGCCCATAGCGTCTGGGTCACCTTTTTAGACTTGGTTCCACCCGAAATGGTAACACTCTTTCCATCCTTGGAGATTTTGACATCGTTGAGCTGATCGAGATAGATCTCAATACCCTGGGTCATCTTTCCAATAGTAGTAATTGCGCCATGGGCACTGTTGTATGCCAAGAAGGGAAGTTTCTTCTTATTGGCGAATTGAACCTACGGGGGGATGTTAGCCGTTTGCTGTTGGTTCATGGGATGCATATTATGACAGGTATCATAAATGCAAGATCTTCCGCGGGGGGGTTGGGCAGGCCAAGACTGTGGGTGTAAAAGAAGTCAAAGTATAAAGGAAAGCTCACCGTCTTGACAACATCATCCTCGGTGCTGGGAACAACAACAATATTGATGGTGGGCAGGTCAAGGTTAGACCATCGAGTGGAAGCAGCCTTGAAGTCATCCGAACCCGGGAAGTACACCTTGGCAGAGCTAGAAAGCTCTTTGCTGAGTGCCTTGTAGTCGACATCCCGAGACCAAAGGATCTGGCAGGTTGAAAAGCCTATCAACGTTGCGACGGCGGCAAGTACCTGAAAACGCATCTTGGCTTGGTACAGAGATGTTGATCGCTGCAGGATACCGTAGGCGGAAGGTGAGGCAGATTTATTACTCTGCTGTACTTACGACTTGCACTGGTAAAGCTTAGAGCTTTGCCTAGCTCCTTAGTCTTACTCCTATCTAAGACCATCAATTCTCCTAAGCCACGCTGACTTCCATCGGGCCGTGCCGACACTTCCGTCAATAGTCACTAATCTTAGCGTTCTACCAAGCTTGAAAGGATTCAATCCCTCAAGGTTAGCAGAAGCGTTTAGGAAGTAAGTTTCCTTCCGGCAAGGCACATTGTAATCCCTTGGTCCGTTGGCAGGGGTAGTAAGGGCTGAAAATAGTTTGCTTCCACGTCACGAACACCCGTCATGGCTGGCTAGACATGGTATCCATTCTGAGGGACTTTATAACAGGCATAAGGCTTCCTGTTCTTTCTATGGGGCAGTATGTGTGTGGCCCTATTAAGCTTTTTAACCCCTGCTGACAGCCACGTCGGCTGTAACGTTCCGCCAGGCGTGGGTAAGGATTATGCCAAGCGAGATGAGGTGGTTGCCAAGTACGGAGTTATAAATGCCGGGCTATCAGGGTGCCACCTTTTTCTTAGACCCATCGCCGAGCCGTCGATCTGCGGACCGTTGTTTGAGATGCTTTGCCATTGTGGAGGAGGCGTGAATACACGAGGAGGGTTGGTTTCCAACGCCACGCCTCTGGGATTTTAAGTTTGCACTTTTGAGTAGGATACCACCGTTGCATGCACTGCCATCTTCTACAATGTCGTATCCGTGCAATAAATAGGTATAGATTCGGATGACAAGGCACCACAGCGGGTCTCTCTTTTTTCGCCAAAGGTCAGACTTGCCGATGATCACGGAACGCCGGCCTATAGAGAACACGGCCAGAATGATGATCAGTCGAACAGTGAATGCCTGAGTCTACTGCACGTTGAGTAATGGCGTATTTCGCGGTGTATATTATTCCCTACAAGAAGCAGTAGGATGTAATACAGTATAAATATCGTCTAGTAAGTAACTGTGTGATAAAAGTCCAGGAGGACTGCGGGCAAGTAGTTCCCTTCTAGTCGCTTGCGTGATGGAGGCACTGACATCCATTGAGACCTTGCCTCTTATGGCCTCTCGAGTTGTTTACCACCTATGTGAGCATTTAGCTCTATTGCTATATTAGCCTGTTAACTTGCTCCTAGGTTTGAAGCCAGACCAGATATCTTTATTAAATAGGAATGGATGTATAAGGATGCACATGATACGTTTCATGAGAACAAGCCTTGCAACAGCGTCTTTATGCTTCCACTACCTTATCAATCGTACTATAATATGTCCAAGAGCAATTGGGCTCCTCTCGTACTGACTCAAAAGCCTTCCTGATTCTCAATGCTGGTCATATCGTCCACCATCTCCCTGGCAAGGTCGCGTGTCCGAGAATGAACAAGTCTCAGGTTCGCAACTTCGCTCGCCCGCCGCTTCCAGAATTTCCAGCGTTGGTAGCTGAAGCCTGCACTTCCCTGCCATAGCGAATCCTCCCTCTTTGCAAGGCCCAGATCAGTCTCACAGTTCCATATCACCAACCCAGCGTGTCGGATCCACTGGGCTGCTATGGGAACATTAACGTTGATACGGACAAGGTCTGTCTTTCTGAGCGTCGATAGGTCTTCGGGGCCCTTCTCCAAAGCAGTGTGCATGTCCAGGTCTACCCAACGTAGGAACTCATCCCGTGGAATGAGCTCGGCGGTAAGCAGCTTTGCGATAAAAGTTTGACAGACAGAATCTCCTCGGAGTACTGGTCTTCGGGTCGATTGTATATTTCGTCCCAGTTTTCCACGAGGTATGGCAACTCGGACCACTCGATTGCTGTCTCGCCTCGGATGGTGAGCTTAGGCAAGTGGTGGACCTGTTCAAGCAAGCCGACAAGCTGCGTCATCATCAGCCATGAACAGTAACGGTAACTACAACTCAAAAGACCAATACCTTCTCGTGGTGATCCGGATACTTCCTAGCTACCATTTCGACCAGCGTCCACATGGCGGGTAAGTGACCCCGGGCATCCGTGGGAGTGCGAGCTACCGCGCAGTCGGCTGTGAATCTACGAGCGGCTTCTTCATAGTCTAGAGATCCAAGCAGCAAGTCGGAAACGGCATTGGCTCTTTATCGTTTTTCTAGTCAACAGTTGGTTCGTTGTGAATAGGGAACAACCCGATAACAACTCACTCATTTTTCGAGGGGCCCCACCGGTCAGCAACTTGTTTCTCCAAAAAGGCAGCGAGGTCCTGAACCATATCGCTATCCTGTCAATTATATCAATCTCTTTGTGCTGTAGTGGTGCGGAAGGTCTAGAAACAACTGATCATATCATAGAAATGAGTCAGCGTTTAGGCATCAGTCTTGAATACATGTCATTGGTACAGAGCTGAAGTCATCAGGAATTACCCTGGAGTAGCAGGTAACATTAGTTAGTGAGCACGTGATAATACCCCGCCATCCCCAACCATCACCTCCGCAAAAGAAGTCCATAGCTTGCATAATACTTTATTGGTGATCCTACGCTTGAGCATTAGCCAGAAAGATGAATCTTAGACGGGATTTCCACTTTGATCCGTTCTCAGAGGAGGCAAGACAACTCGATAATCAAGGTCCTCCATTGCCGGATATCGACTGGTCTGATCCACATGCCTTCCTCACTGCAATGGGGGGTCCCATGCCCGATCTTCCATCACCCGACAAAGTCCGGCGACAGGCTGCAGGGTATTCATCCGACATCTTTACGAGCTATGATTTACTGAAGGGTATCCTTGAGCGACATGAGGCTACCATCCAGAAGAGATGGACCAAAAAGACGCGGCAGCAAAGGCTCCAGATTCTCCTCAAAGCCTGGCCAGCGATGCCAACCTCGCACCGTCCGGACTTTGAGGCCTTTCGCAGCGAGCCTCAACAGGAGCGAGAAAAGGGAACCAAATTCAAAGGCCACTTTATGTGGCCCTACATCAATCAGGAAGATCTGTCTCAGTCTAAGCTTATGCTCCTGTTGATAAACGCCAGAGGCCGTAGACCACCTCCAGCGTTTGCGGCAGCTGATAACGACGCGATGCACTTAGGCATGGTTACAAAAGCACTTATTGCCGCCTTCCTCAATGAACATACAATGGTACTGCATGGGGCCACGAGGGCTGAGGAGTATGGAAAGCTTCTTGATTGGGATTCTCATCCAGATTCCTTTGACTGGATGCATACCCGCAAACAATTTCTCCCGGGCGAGGGTCTTCTAATTCTTGAAGCACAAGCTCGTTTGATGTCGTTCTTGGTTGATTGCTGTCGTCAAATCCTGCACGAGATTCCCTATGAGAGTATCACCAGCGACGTTTATCCCGTTCAGCCTGAGCCTCAGTTGAAGACGGACAGCGATGCTTCCGGATTTCCTTCACTGGCAGTTATGGCCGCCGAAGCTCCTTATCGCTTACCAGCAAGGCTCGACTTCAATCGACTCACCTCTCTCCTCGAGGCTAGGAAGTTGGCAGCAGAGGATCATGTCTGGTCACTTCGCGAAGACCCTGCGTACTTTGCTGACCAATTCCGAGAAATCCAGGACCACCGACAGGAAATGCTGCCTGATACTCAAGGAAAGCCTCATCCGGCGACCCAGAAGTTGCGTGAGAACACTCTCTGGGCCCGTGTCACTTTTGGCATGCTGATGGATGCTTACGCGAATCTCGAGACGCTTACCGAGCTTCATCGCCAGGTTCAGAGCCTTGGCAATCTACAGAAGAAGTTCGAAAAGAAGATTCAGGGCACGAACGAGTTGCCTGAAGAGTACATGGTCGCACTGCTTCGGTTCAAATACTACCTCGAACAGGCGTGCAAGGCTCCTTTAGAAAAACTTAAGATCTCTGTACCTTCCTCTCTGCCTATGCGAAAGTTCTTTGTCCGCGAACCGCCTCCTGACTCAGAGACTACGAAAATCTTGATCAGAAGCCGACCTGGTATCAAGATGGACAAGGTTGAGACTCAGCTGATCTGGCTCCTGCAAACATTGTGGGAAGATGACTACGCCTTGTTTCTCGCGCGCCCGCCCATCGTCGTAGATGAACTGGAGCGTCTCTTGCAAGCTGAACCGAAAGCCGATGCGCTTATATCTGCTCATGTGGCTAAGATGATCGGCGAGTTAGCTATTCTGACGCAGTGCCAGAAGCAACTTGAGCTTTACCAGCCCTGGGCCCAACAGTTTGAGATGGCTTCCGCGGACCATGCAGACGGTTTCAAGAAGGAGTTTACTGCCCTGCAGAAACCCATGACCCAGCTCCATGGTCCATTCATGCAAAAGCACCTGGACAGCGCTGCTAGAGTGGGCGAGCCATCGGGTGGAAAGTTTACCTACCCATATAGTAAGCGACGTACCAAAGAGACGGTAGACGCCCTTCGACAGGCTGAGGCGAATCTTGACATGTTCTGGGCCAAGGTGGACGATGTAACCAAGGCCAGAGTCACGGACTTCAAAGGGACGGCATTGTACCGCCTTCTAACCCAACCGCGCACCTTGAGACGGACTGCGGAGTGGGTAGAGCCTACAAAGAAGAGCGAGAAAGTAGAGCCTAGCTTGGAGAAGGATATCTGGGCACTTGATCGCCCCATGTCGAATTTGTTCCTGGGAGAATCTGAGCAGACGGGTCAGAGTTCTAGCTCCCGCAGCGCTCGGTCGAAGACCAAGGTCAAAACCAAGGGTGAAGCATCCCAAACATCCAACAATAGTGTTGATGCTCAACCAGGCATCACCTCAGATGCCGAAAAAGCCGACAACCAGCCAACCTTTGCTGTTGATTCCCGGGTATTGAAGGTGTTCCGCACACTGTTCTTCAACCCTGAAGTAACATCAACACCAGGTTCAATTCCGTGGCATGACTTTCTCTATGCGATGGCATCTACGGGCTTTCAGATTGAGAAGCTCTACGGTTCTGTTTGGCAGTTCTCTCCTACTAGCTTAGATGTAGAGCGAAGCATTCACTTCCACGAGCCTCATCCAAAGGGAAAGATCCCATTTGAAGTTGCTCGACGCCATGGGCGAAGATTGACACGCGCTTATGGGTGGCACGGTAGTATGTTTGTTCTGAAAGAGAAGGAGTAAAGTGTAGCTTGTAGATGTGTAGAACTTTTGGGCGGCTGGTCGCTGTGCTTCACTAACACATGTTAACACACCTTATTCTTGTAAAGCAATGCCCTCGGTCTCTGACAACTAACTGCTCTTCTTGGCCTACATCTGCCTTCACTACTCCATACGACGAGTTGCATCTCTGAATCCAGCTGTCGCGTTTAGCTGGAGGCCATAATGTGTCACCAAGAGTGCTGTATCCGTAACGCCAGAAGAGCTCACCTCGTAAATATTAATTCCATCTTCAGCCACAATACAACGTGGGATTGCATCTCAACCCGGGAGCCCATATTGATCCGAAGCTCCGTGTCACAGAATAATTCTTTTCGGTCATCTTTGGGGTCTAGACCAATCATGCAGCGTGCTAGGGGAATGATCTCCTTACCCGTGACGCTCAGCCTCACTAAAATGGGTCGACATGCGGGGATGGCCCTCGCAATTCCATGCGGTATTCGTAAAAGAACGACATACGACTGTGTTATGCATGTCAGCTTATGCTCGTCAAGGACGGACAGGCCGATTGTGTCTTTCGAATTTACGAAGTCGCTATTAATGGCTTCATCTTTACATAGCGTGGGCACCACGCAATGCTATCATATGCTAATTTTGGATGTCTGTTATACGAAAAAATGCAAGTCATAGCAGTTGGGAGCTCATTTCTTAAGTATATAAAGGCAGCTCATCAGCTTTGAAACTCAACTCCTATCCACATCACAGCATAACAAAGCACTACAACAACAACAACACCAAACCACAACTTCACTCGATTTCCTCTACACTTCTTCAACAATTCAAATACAACCATCAACATGCATTTCACCACTATCACCACCATCATCGCTGCCATCGCTTCCACTGCAGCAGCTTCTCCAGCTGGAAAACCAGCTCCCGTTGCCAAAGTAGCCCCAGACAACAACCTCGCAGTCGTCGTCATCGGCGCAATCAAAGGGTCCGGATATGAGCAAACCACAACCTCTGTCCGCGTCCCTTTCGGCAAGCTCACGCACTTTGATAAGCTCCCTGTCACCTCGCTCGAAGTCAGAGGGGTCATGGTTTCAGGGGATGGCCTTCCTCTTCCCAAGGACGACAAGGTCAGGTGCCGCCGATACAAGGATCAGTACGGTCTGCAGCTCGGCAGCCTGGAGTTCAAGAAGGGGAAGCAGGCGGATATCTCTACCAATGTTGTGGACTTTGGCTGGGTTTTGTGCCGTGTTGAGCAGTAGATTTCGCAGAAGGGTTGTTCTGATGGCTGTGATAGAACTTCTATCAAAGGCATAGAAGCAGTTAGTTCGCGTGGGACTTAGAGACGAGAGTGCTGGGTACAGATACAGATTTAGACACATTCTTTTCATTGCTAATATAAAATGATCGGTCCTTTTTTCATTAGATATTGGGGTTCCTCATTGTCAAAATCGACATTATTTCTACATCTAAACATCGGCACCCTGACTGCGAACTGACTCAGTCGCTGGCAATGCAAATGAGTCTAATCCAGTGCCATGATGTGTTGACGACGAGATCCTCATAATACGCCGCGAATAAGTGACATTTGAGTGGAGGTCAAGAGTATCCAAATGATATTGCTTTGTTCTGATCGCGTGTACATGAAGATCCCATATATCCACGGTCACTAAATGACCAACCAACTAAACCCGCCTGGAGGAGTTCTCTGAATATTATCTAACAGTCACATAATTCCTTGCGGAATTGTGGAATCACAACTCCTGGTGACGGGTCAACAGTCATTTCACCAAGGCTTTATTGGCCCAATGCTGATCAAATTGGACTTTTGAACTATCAGATATGACCTGAACTATAAACATAGCGAATTGCAACTCGCGTATACGAGAGATCCGATGTGGCTGGGGTGTAGTTGTTGTGCTAACACGGGACGCACACAGATCGACGAAAATCAAACTACGTACATCCACGTGACTTTCTTTTGTTTCGAATCTCATCCAATTGTGCCATCCGTCTTCTGAGCACATATTTAGTGCTTATAATTTGGTGTGAGACAAAGCCCAATAACTGCCGACTTTCCGACATATCTTTTCAGCTTTGGATTGCTCAAGTCAAATTGATTGGTTGACAGCCCGTAAAAGAGGAGTAGCATGATGGGTGTAATACCAGTGGCTGACATTAGTGAAGCAATAGTCTACAAGACGCCAAATTAGTTGGACGCCGCTGATTCAGCCCGCCGATAAATCTAAGCGCTAACTGCTAGACCTCCATCTTTCACCGGAAGGCTGAGGTGCAATATAAAGTCGTGGACCTGCACATTGCTATTTCCATTCCATTCAACCTTTTTCTCGACAGCTTAACAATATGGCCATGAAGCTGCTCTCGTTTATAGTGGCATTGGCATCGCTGGCTAACGCAGCGGCCACTTCGAAGGCCCGTCCCCCGATCTGTATTGTCGGCGCTGGCGTGTCCGGTCTGACGGCTGCAAAAGCGCTGGAGGACAAAGGTTACAAGACGGTCATATTTGAGAAGCGCGAAACTGTTGGTGGCAAATGCCAGTCACACTATGAAGAGTAAGTCCACCATTGTCATGCACAGCACTAGGTGATCATTTTCTTGTAACTTTCAATTGACGAACTGATTTGTAAAGTGGCCAATACTTCCCTCTTGGTGCTGTTCTCTTCACCAACAGTCCGAGTTATGCAGAAACCTTCAAAGTCGTCAAATCCTCCGGAGCCGGCTTCGACACCTTTGACCCTGCATACGCCTATGAATATGACCCCAAGACTGGGGCTGCGGCCTTAACAAAGGGTTTCACCCCTGCTACCATTCAGGCCTTGCAGGAGGAATTGGCGCGATATGCTCGTCTTTGGCAGAAAGACTTTGCTCCTATTGGGGTTCCTAGCTATAAAGTGAGAACATTGGTATTTTTGCTCCTATTACAGCACGTTTCTAACCTCTCTTACAGAACGGCGTCCCTAAACAGTTCGTTGTTCCTGCCAAGGATTGGCTTCTCTCAAATAACTTTCCCATCATCGGTTCTGTGATCAACCGCGCAGCTGGGAACTACGGATATGGCGACTTTACCCAGATCCCAGCAGTGAGCCAAACCCCATCCACCTACTGCTTTAGTTGTGTAATGACCAGACACAGCTATACTTCCTCCAATTCTTTGCGCCAGATATTATTGGGAGCTTTCTTGGAACGATTCAGCCTTACAAAACTGGTAAACTCCCATCGACTAGGTGACATGCCGTACCACAGCTAACAATTTGCAGACTTTTTTGATGTCTTCAAACGTGTATCCAAGACTATCAAGGGGCCAATCCATCTTGGTGTGAAGATCGAGCGCATCAGTATGTCCCCCGTTACCTCGTAGTAGAACAAAGGCTAATTGGTATAGACCGAGGCCGTCAGCCGAGTATCCAGTACCGGGGCGGGAAAGGGCAGTACGCAAATACCCAGCTCTGCTCCGAGGTCATCATCGCGTTCCCTCCCACTTCTAAAGCTCTCAAAGAATCAGGACTGGTGCTTTCAGCTTCTGAACGAACTCTTTTCTCACAAGTCGGTGTCAACGGCTATTTCTCATCAGCCGTGCGTATGGACAAGCTTGGCGATAACCTGACCGTCTCCCAAGTGCTTACCAACCCGCTTGAACCTTTCAAACCTGAAGGTCAACCTGTATACCTGACCCCGCTGCACCCAGAGTCCGACATTGTCAGTGTGTACTCAGCGGACGACCCTGCGCACCCCAGCGCCAGTCGAGTGAAGGAGCATCTTATCCGTGATTTGAGTGAGATCAACAAGGACTTGGACAATGTTCACGCTCAGGGCACAAAAGTGGATCCTGCGGACATTCGCGCTTTCAGTGGACAGATCGACTATTTCCCACATGTGGGACCCAAGGCATTAGCAGATGGTTGGTATAAGAGGTTCAATGATCTGCAAGGGAAGGATCACACATACTTTACTTCTGGCCTAAACAGCTTTGAGCTTGTTGAGTATACAATTCGAGCTGCGAGGGATTTAGTCGTATCGCACTTCTGACAGGAGGATAAACAGCCACACCGCATCACTGGATAAAGAACCTAATATTGCCCTTTCTTGATAAGTTAAATATCCCTGTTGTGATTTAAGCCCTAGCTTTGTGATATGGTGGCTCGTAAATATGTGTACATAAGATCTTGGGTTGTCTGGCACTTTGGATCGGGCATTGCTCACTAAGTAAAAGTGGAAGTGAAGCCATTGCTACAGAGATCCCTCGCCGTCCCGGAACACTTCGTCATACCAAGGCTTCTGCTCTTCCATAGTATCATCCACAGACCTACAGACATTATTCAACGATTCATCCTGCAAACTCCACTCCTTTCCATCCTTTACAAAGACTCGGGGCACCTTCGGATACCTCGTGGAGCCATACGCCCAGGTCTGTACGCTCCTGTTACCCATAGTAACGTTCGCCAATGCAATTGACAAACTCGCATTAATCTTTGCTTCCACCAAGAGGCGTAGGTAAGGGAAATACCATGTTTTGTCCCACCACGTATTACGTCGCTGTTTCATATCATTTCTCCAAGCATTATGATGAAGTGCAACTGGAACTGAACTTGTCCAAAAGTCGGTATACAGCGACAGGTTTTCCCAGCCAAGTCTTGGAGTAGTGATGTTACCAAGCTGTGTGAAAGGGTCTTCTATTTCTGCCACATCCTCAGGGATCTTTGCTCTGGGTGTGAAAATACCCAGCCGACTTGATTGTGCTTTGACAGCTTGTTCATCACCCAATTGGACAAAGTATCCATCATACTCCGCATAACAAGTAGGGTAAAAGAGCTGTTGTGAGTAGTCCAGGCCAATGTGATATTCGAGTTGTTGCTGCGATTCTGCAACACTGGTAGGGTCCCGAAGTGCATTTTGCTTTCCCACTTCCTTTCTCCAGACCTCTTGTTCGCCAAAGACTTGTGCAAAGATGCCCTGGTCTCCACCAAGTTCATCTTTGGGGCCGAGTCGAAGCATGTCCTTATGGAGAGTGTCGTTGACACGACGGAAGTACCGACGCATATCTCCCACTGGCCCCATAAAGCTACCGCTGTTGACATATCTGGGCCGGACAAACCTCCATCTCTTGAGTTGGAAGTCTGTCAAAGGGCCGTATACGTTTGTTGGGAGAGTGCTTTCTGGCACATCGTCACAGTGTAGGTTCGATATCGAATCTCGTGGTGCGACACATCCTTTCTGTGCAGAAACTATAATCGTTTGGTGAACAGATCCAGGAGCCTGTGGTCCGTACAGCGATGCTACACGACGATTTGCTGCCTCGTTGATCTGTACGTATCGCTGTAGAAGAATATCGGGTGGCAGCTGGAGCCAGACATCATGAGCGTCCAGAATCAGTACGAGGTCGTTTTCTGCAAGCTTGTCCTGGACATTGGAGCCATCTGCACCCGCACTGACTGCCCAGTCTAAGAAATCGAGAGTGCCCGCGACTTTACCCAGTTGTGATGGTCCAATTCCTTGAACCTTGGTGTTGAAGTCTTTGTTCCAGTTGACGATGATCGGAGCCGGGTACCCCAATGCGATTACGCTGGTAACTACCTTACAAAGATCATGACTTGGGTGGTCTGTGGGAAGGACAAGGACTAGCTTTCGATTTTCCAACAGTCCTAAGGGTCTGCCTGTAGTATAGTGTGTCGATTCTAGAGGCTTCTGGTCATATCGTTCAACTCTCTTGTTGTAAATCTACGGTTGCTCGGTAATTAGTAGGCCTTCTAATTACTTTAGATTTGAATAGCTTCCCGGGTCGGCCTCCTTTCGCTCCCCGTGGACTCGCGTGAGGAATGAAATCACTTACAAGATATATCATTATAATCATGGGCAGAAGGAGGGAAAGACACAGCCGTCTTCTCTCCCCTTCTGCTCTCATGAAGTGAGAAATGTGCCATGTCAAAGTGGTCATTTCGAAGGCCAAAGTGATCAGAAGGAAGAAAACGATGAAGTCCGTTGATACTACTCCGACTCCGTGAAGGCTTTGACTTGGCCGACAGAAGATGCCCATGGTTCTGGTAGCTAACGGCAGTTGACCTGACTAGCCCGAGTATACCACAGCTGACGACACAGCCAACACAGGATCACCTCGTATTTGCTGCCCCTGTAGAGGGGAATCAAGTAGCAATACGCATACAGGGACTCAACCAACAGTTCGAGCGCCGCCCGTGCTCAATGCATGTTGGTGATGTACAAATTTTAGGTTTCAGGACTTGCTAATCTCATTGGGTAGAATAAAACGATTTCGAAATCAGCTGGCGATTCATACACCAGGAGATGTCACACAGAAACAGGCAATTCGTCATACTAACATTTGAAGACAACACACAGTCTGTGCACAGGCATTTTGTTGTTTGTAAAGTCGCCACCAACACCAATATTCTTTTGATTTGGCAATGAAGAAAGGGGTTAGTGATACCTGTGACTCAAATGTCCCGTCTCTTGGAGCCTGTTGAACCACTAGACAGACGACTTTGAAGAAATTGACTTTCATTCTTGCTACAGCGGTAAGTTCAAGTAGGGAATTAAACTTTGGAATGACCACCAACAACCAACATGCTCCTGCCTTCTGTCCGGACGAAGTGCGAGATATTGTCTTGGTTTCTTTCTTTTGATGTTTTAGCAGAACCAACAAAGGAGGAAGACCGGTTGACCAACTCAATAAGCAGGCCCGTAGTGATGGATACAGAGAAAGACAACGGTGATTGCCAGATTGAGCAAGAGTAACGCTGAAGGATGAAGCTTTACTGGATTGACAACTTATATAAAAAGCCATAGCATCGCCGTCAATTGGAATCACTTTATCATACAAACAACAGTTTTCACAATAGTCTCCCACAAACAGCCCATTGATCTTAACCACCATGCACATCTCCAAACAGATCATTACTATTCTGGCCTTCCCAGTCCTCTCAGTGTCAGCGGCACCTGCTGAACGTAAGGTCATGGCAAAGCCAGGCAAAATGGCTGCCGCTGCATCCATCACATATTGTGCCAATACTAGATGGAACGGCGAATGTCGAACTGTTGGCGTTCCCTTGGACGAGTGCCGTGAGTCAACTGTACCAAACACTCATATAGACATTGCTAGGAGACTAACCCACAAGATTCAAAGACAATGTCCCAAGTGGATGGAACGACCGTATCAGTTCTATCCGTAACAATTCCAAAGATACACACACCTGCCGATGGTATAAGTAAGTGTCACTCCGTTACCATTCTACTGATTTCCCGATACTCCCTGTTAGGTATTGTACTAGTTGGGGCTTTAACTGACTCAACCAGGGACTGGAACTGCAATGGCAAATCGTATGGAAACCAGGTTGATGCTAATCTGGCCGACGGAAATGGCGAGTTCAACGATTCTATCAGCAGCTACTCTTGTCGCACAAAGTAATCTGCTTTAAATCTGTTTGCATTGGCCTTTTTCAGGTAGTCATTCGCGTTAACATCGTGTGATAGTCTCCATAGCCAGTCATTATTACATATTAGCTTCCCTAGATATCCCTTCATGGGCATGACCTCCTGATTCAACAGCTTCTACAGGTCAGTCATAATGTAGACCTTCCTAAGTGCTTAAGGTGGAAAGGTTCTAAACCAGCGCTGTATAATAGCACAATTTATTAAGGATTGGAATAACAAATGAGATTGATATGACACTAGTATGGTTCATAGCATATAAAAATGACAATCCCCCCATTTATGCCTTAAACATCCACACTAAACACCGTGCCATCACTGTTGCCACTGTAGGTATAACCGCACTGTCCATTGCCGACAACATATCCAGCACCAGTATCAGCACCCTTCTTGGACATAAAGTAGTTGGGGTGGTTGGTCTGAGCCTTGCAAGTGGCACCAGCGTGGTAGAGCAGGAAGCAGTTGCGCCCCCTAGCGCGGAAGATCCAGGTCTCGCAGCTGGCAAACTGCATGCAGTAGCTGCAGCACTCACCCGCATCGCTCGCACCATTGGCCACGATCTGGAAGTCGGAGTTGATGCCGGGGCCGTTGTTGAGGACATTGGTGACATAGTATTGAGTGCCTCCGCTGTTGAAGTTGGCGCCGAACATGTTGCCTTCTGAACAGGCAGCGTATTCCGTGGGTCCGGAGAGGACTTTGGTCTTTGTTGCGGTGGCAGACTTTGTGGTGGTCTTCCAGGTGGTTGAGAATGTTGTGACACTCATGGTTAGGGTGGAGACCTTGGTCACAGAGACGTCGTCTGGAACAATGGTAGTAGTGATTGGGATCTCCTTGGTGGTGGTGGTAGTCTGCATGACGGAGACTGTGATGGGGTTGCCAGTCCTTTTGACGGTCTTGGTCGTGGTGTTGGGAAGAAGCTCGGTGCCTGTTTAATACGTTAGTGTGAATAATGTATTAGGTTGGGTGGTAATACTAACAGTGGACTGCAGCTGGGAAGGTAAATGCCTTCAGACCAGGCTTGATCAGGGGAGGAGAATGGGGGTTCCTGGCCAACAAGCGGCGTTGGGCAGAAAACTCATCAGAGTTGACGGTATCGGCGATGTTCTTGAATCCTGCAGTAGTGGCGATTTGCGTAGTTGAAGTTGACGTCTCTGTGCCTGTCTTGGTGGTGGTGGTAGTAGCAGTGGCAGTAACAGTGACAGTAGCGATCTTGAACAGGGTGGTTGTAACGCTCAAGGTATCAGTGTCCCCCTTGCCAGTGACGGTAAACGTCTTTGTGGAGAACTTTGTGATGGTTGACCAACGAGGCACCTTGACGGTCTCAGTAGGGGTGACTGTTATGGTGGTGGTTGGTCCGACGCTGCTGGTCTTTGTGACTGTGTCGGTCTTGACTTTGTCGACTGATTTAGTGCCAATTTCAGTTCGACAACTTGGATCACCTGCTGCCGAGGCAGAGGCTGCAAGAAGTGGGAGGAGGGCTGTGGAGAAGAGAGTGGTCTTCATGATGGGACTTGTAAGAGTCTGGTATGGGAGGATGCAGAAGAAGATGAGTGTTTGTCTGGTGGTTGGATTGCAAAAAGTAAAGGCCAGAGATGCAGCGATTTATATGATAAAGCATCCAGAAGACGTATGGGAATCAACTGCAAGTTTGCAGTATATCTAAACCGCCCAACATTGCACTCCAGAATCCAGAACGTCCTATTATTCTGTAACGGAGCTGCGAACGGCCATGCATTGATGCAGCGGTACTCAATGTTGCAGCCGAATTTGACCGCACTTGTAAAAGTTACCCAAGAAGCCTTTCCGCCCCGATCTAAAAAGGCGTTGCCCAGACCTGGAGCATAGGAATGTGAAGATGGAAAAGTGGCTTTTCCCCATACCTCAGGAACACGGTTAGCTAGCCACGTTTTTGTTCGCCAGATGCAGAATGAGACCAGGAGCCTGGGCGACCAATGGGAACGGTTTCCGAGTAGATGGATGTCTAGTCTCGAATGGCCCGTGTTTAGGGACAATGCCTACCCTATATGCTCAGCCCTCAATTGAATGTATGGATAATTGCACACTACATTATCCCTGATGCTCTATGAGATACGCAGTATCCAGATTGTCCAAATATGAGACATCAATGTATTAGTTGAGATCCAGTATGGTACTCAAGGCTAACTTTCCCTCTGCACAGCAATGTACCCACTCGATTGGTTTTGTTGTCTCTGCGTAAGATTGAAGCCAAAAGCCTTTATGGGATGATAGGAATGCTTCTAACAAAGATTGCTCCTTGTGTACCATCTACCTCTATCACTTATTCGCTCGAGTATACTAGCATTCTCTTGTAAATACGGTATTGAGTCTTCAACCCAAAAAGAAACCCCCAGACAAACGAAGATAAACTTAAACTAAGCTTCTTTGGCTGTCACCAAGATTCCCCGCTTTCAGCAAGATCCAGATCACACTAGCTTAAACAAGCTTTCGTCCCTTGCGTAGCCGCATTAGCGAATGCTTATCCTGGTAGCGCCATGCTTAACACACGCTATCTACGAATTGGGAAATTCAGGGCTCGGACCGTGTTGCACGGGAGAATTGTTCTCGATCCCGACCTTTCAGTTTCCCATCCCAAGCCAGATTCCAGCTATCCGGTCTAAGCTACTCTAGAGTATCCATGTGGCACCGAGATAAGGTTAGTCGAGACATGCATACCGACCGCTGGGTGACTAGCGACAAGAACAAGGCTGCATACGGGAATATTGGAGGAATTCCATGAGAGTTAAAATGCATATTGATCTCGCGCATAGATGTTTACCACTAGTGGGCAATGGCAGTTAACGGATAGGTGATAGGATTAAGACGAGCCAAGCTGTGTTCGCATCAGCCACCTGGGCCTGGACTGGGCTGGAGCTTCGAAATAAGCACTTGAGCTTGCATCTGTTCAAGCCAAAGCCATTCCGTCGACCAAAGACCCTCCAGCATGCTAGCATGATACGATAGACCCAAATGGCCGAGATGAGAAGATATTGAGGCTTTGGGGATAGCTCAAGCTGGAGTTTATGGTGACCTTCTGATCGAGCTACTCGGCAAAGAGTTGGAGTGCTGCATGATGGCCATGGCAAAACTTCATATCAGGTGAATGCACCCTCTCACTTTGACGATTAGTCTTGTCCCTTCATACTCGACTGCGTGCTGTGGCAGACTGCCCAAATTCCGTCTCATTCATTGATACATATTTATTTACTGCCTTCGTGCTGTTCTGAAGCACACTCACCATCATGATATTCCCTAAACGTGTCACATCGCTTATTCTAGCAACACTTTTCATTACCAATACACTTGCACGCCCCAGCTCTGAACTCCCCCCTCTCCAATCTCGAGATGAAGCCAACACCACAACCATCTCTGCCAACAACACCGCCCTTGAGCCTGTAGTCCCCCCAATTGTTGACACAGAAGACTTCTCCATCTTCAAGCTTGAGAAGAATGTCACACTGGCCTGGGCCGGCTCTCCAGGTTCTGAACCTGGTATGAGAACAATGCGCAAGCGTGACAATGGAGTCTTTTCCCAAGCCAACTTCACCTTCCGATACCCAACTGTTCCCCTTGACCATTCGGCCTTTGTGTCGAGCGTCACCTGTGTGAAGGGTGCGCTTAGCGGTGTCATCACAAACACCGCTGCTTACAAATATGTCAAGAAAGAGTGGACGGGTGCTGGAAAGATCCTCTTCATTTCGTCGGTGGATGGCTGTGGTGATGATCACGCCAACGATTTCTTCCTCGCCCAATCTGTCAGCTTTGCTGATGACACCAACACCTTCACGGCCAAGGGTTCTACTGTTGAGCTTCGTGAGGTCCACCAACATTTCAGTCTCTCCTGGGGTCCTTTGGGAACCTTGAACGTGAGACGCGGTCTTGACAAAAGAGCTGTAAGTCTGCTTCATCAGTGCAAACCCATGACTTGCAAAGCTAACATACCATTGTAGATGTTTGAACCCCATTCGCTTGATAAGCGTGACTTTGGCCCATGGACTATCAGTTGGTCGCGTTATCTTAACGATGACGACATTCTCGGGACCGACGATGATGCACCTTGGGATAATGCTGCAAATCTATTTTCCTGGGGTTCCGAAGGTGGAGAAGCCGACGATTCTTACGCCAAAGGTGAAGTCTCTGATCCGAATGGCCATCACAAGCGCATGGAAAACTCAACACTCGCTGAGAGAGACTTGACCTATGGCCTGACTCTTTATTGTGTCGAATGTGGCTTCAGCGGCTCAGCCTCCTTGGCTGGCTACATTGACGTAGGCCTTTTCAGTATTGAGACGGCCCAAGTTCAGTTCAACATGCAGTTCAAGGCAGGCCTGAACTTGGGACTGAAAGCCTTTGTCAAGTATGAGAAGTCCTGGGAGACAGAGCTGGTATCGCTGGAGCTTCCAGCCTTTTCCATCCCAGTTGTTCTTTCTGTTGGTCCTTATATCGGTCTTGGCGTGGAGGCTAAAATGGAGATTGAAGCCACCGGAACTCTGCTCATTGGCTCTTCGGTAGAATGGGAGAATGTCGATATCTTGATTGATTTGCTGGATTCTGCCAACAGTCATTCAAACGGCCTTACTCCAGTCTTCAAACCCAGAACCGAAGCCGCCGGCGAGCTCAGTATGTCAGCGTCTCTGGGTCTACCAATCAGTGTTGGCATCGCACTCGACGTCTTTCTCTTCTACGAAGCCAAGGCTGGTATCAAGGACACCCCATCTGTTGTTCTGGAGGGTAGCTTTGCCGCAAGCGCAGAGCTCAACGACGACGGAGAGGTTGAGGCAGGTATCGAGGGAGACTGCTACGGCATTGCCTGGAACGTTCATTTTGAGAACGCACTGGATGCTTTCATCGACGCTGATGGCCTTGATCCTCTCGAGTTCCCTCTTATTGAGCCCCTCAAGAGCGATCCCATCGCTGAAGGCTGTATCGGCTATGTCGACGACGGGACAGGCGATGATGACTCTGATGGGGGTGGTGACGGCATGTCCTCTGGCACCGGTCTTGGAAGCGGCGGAAGTGGCCTCTCTGCTAGTCGTCCCGGTTCTCAACTAGTGCCAATCTTTGATCCGTCATCTACCAAGAAAGTTGGCGCTCAGAGCAAGCAAAAGGCTGCTGCACAGAAGGGTACTACTCAGAGCAACAAGTCAAGCAGCAGCGACAAGAAGAAGACGGGCGGTTCCACAGGCAGCAAGCCTTCTAGCTCAACCAAAAAGGCCAAGCCGTCGAGCACCAGCACAAAGCCTGGCAAGTCGACCAAGACCACAAGTTCCAAGGCCAAGGCTACATCGAAGAGTGTACAGCCAGCGAACAACAAGCAGGCCAAACCGACCACCACCAAAGTCACCAATGCAGTCAGCAAGCCCTCACCAGCTTGCACACCCTCAGCTGTTGTCAACGCCAAGACCCCACCACGATCCGTCTGCAACAGGACTGTCACCAAAGCCAAAGCCCCAGCCAAATTCACCATTGGCACTGCACTTGGGGTCAAGAACGTGGGCGCCTGCGCTGAAACCTGCTTGAAGAACACGCAATGTCTCGGCTTTGGCTATGGTAGCAACAAGTCGTGCCAATTGTACAGCAAGAATCTTAAAAACCTTGGTGTCACGTCGGGCAAGGGTCAGATAACGTCGTCGTTTTATGACAGGGCATGTTATGCGTATAGCAAATGTTCCAAGTAAGAATTAGACTATCATTAGCAATTAAGTTTTCATTTGTCCTTTTCAGAAGCCAGCAACATCCTTTGCCTTTGTCTAGCCATGACTCTGATGTGAGCTGTGAAGTAATAAAAGCAATTTTTGGCCACAAGCCCACAAACAATTGGCACCAGGGCGCAACGACCCTTTTCGCCCTTTTCTAGTCAGACTCCCCAGGAGCCCACTCCAGATACTTCAAGGTCGGTTCATACTGCAGCTCAAACCCAGCCTTCTTCAATCTCATTTCCATCACAAGCGCAACAGCACCCTCTTCATCCCGCATCCACTTCGCGGAACCCCATTCTTCGTCGGTTTCATCTTTGCGGCGAAATCTGCAGTGCCCAAAGTCGATCATAAAAACACGATAAGTGTCATTCTTAAGAACAACCATGAAGTTGGCTGGTCGGACGTCCAGGTTGAGGATGTTGTGGTCGTCGAGGACGTTGACGTTTTGAACAGCTTGGTCGACGATTCCTTGCCATGATGTTCGAGGTGCGCTTTGAATCATGTCCGATAGAGAGAAGCCGGGAAGGTATTGCAACATGATACCCCTGTGTTCCTTGACCTTTCGCTGCTGAGTGCCGAGCATCTCAACGGCTTCGGCGTCTTTCAAGATCAACTTAGCCACGAAATCAGGTACCATCTCTGCTATTGCTTGTGGGTCGCGTGTGTATGTCGCAATTGATTCGTCCAAGGTGATGGAGGCCAAGAGGCGAGGTACGGCTTGTCCTTGGTGTTGTTGGAGACGTGCGTATGTAGCAGTTTCTGAGTTGAAGTACATTTGTAGTTCGGTAGCGAGGTAGGCTTCATTCTCGGCGTCATCCCAGTCCTTGTCGGTGTCGCCCTGGAGCCTCGGCAATGCCTGAAGGTTTTCAAGAAATTCCTCTACTTTTCCTGACGCCAGGCCGCTCGTAAACTCTCGCTCAAACTTCTCGCACCATTGATCGATTTTGTGGTCTTCACGAAGTTGTTGTGCGAACCTCCGGTCAAACATTTTGAGAAACACCTCATCGCCCACAGAGAGACCCGGCAGAGATTTTGGGGCTTGCTGGATCTCCACCACCATGCCGCACGACAATGTCCATGGATATTGTAGCTTCTTAATCTTCGCCTGTATTGTTGTCGCCAGAGCATCAGATTTGCTGTGGTTGCTGACTTTCAGATGAAGAATCTTGCCGACGGTGTAGAAAGGACTGGAAGCAGTGAGGATGCTCTGAACCGGAGCCGCCATTTTGTTCAACTGCTGGTTGCGTGGCCGATTGATGTTTGTTGTTGTGTTGCAGGAGTGAAGAATTATGGATGGGGAGTAGCGCATATTTGAATGCATGTGGGGTCACGTGCAAGGATGTACCCCACACCATCGCCCGGCAGTTCCTCACACAGCCAATCAGCGCTGCGCAACTCGGGACTTGAAGGTTAAAACCACGCCATTTGTGAGGGCATCAAAACAGAATAGCATTTCTGGGGCAAAGTTTGAACCTAAATTGAAGAAGACATTAGAAGGTACATGTAGGTTCTTGATGTTAAGATAATGCTATCTGTGGGAAAAGCAGAACAGAGTGTCATATTAAAAAATAGCATTTTGTTCAATATTAACCCGAATCGTGTTTTTTAGTGTTCGGGTTCTTGTGTTCTACAATGTCCCGCCTGTCTCATGGCTGACACTACAAGTACTTCAATCCGTAACTGGTAGTTTCTTTTGTGCTTATATACGCGGACGTCTTTAACCTTCTACAAGTGAGCTCACATGTTAACATTTCTTAGGGTCTAGTCACATGTGTGGGGCTCCAATAAGATTTTCTAGAACAAATTTTATTGTCTAGATGTCTGGCTAAAATTGGTAAAAACCATCACAGACATAATCACCCTCATTCATCATATTCCGTTACGATGAATGGCATGTTCCACCCTCAGCCCAGAGCCTTCTTCGCGTCACGGACAATTCTCTCGAACGAAGGCTGTTTGCCATAGTCCTTGCTCCAGATTGTCGTACCATTCTCCGTGACTTTGAGCTTGTACGTCGGAGTATCATTTTTCTTCGGCTTCGTGACAAGGACTGCCATCCCGAAAGTGCCACCGGTACCGGATTTGGAGTCGCCATGGATGGGGTGCCATTTGCCAGCTGGTGTCCACAACGTGTTCATGCCGCTGGTGTCCATGTTGTTGACGTAATCCGCCACTGAGGCCACCTACAACAAAAACATATGTTAGTCTCATTTCACTTGGAAAGAATGGTGTTTATGATGTAACTTGACAACGGACTTTGATGTAAAGTCTTGGGAAGTAAGAAAAAAGGCTGATAGACTGACCATGATGGAATGAAGGACTGCTGAAACGTTCTTTTCTTGTTGATGGCACAAGTAAGTGCGGTCTGAGATGATGAAAGCTTGGTTTGACTTGACTGATTCCGAGATGTGATTGTGTGAGAGAAGTAGAATGTTTTAGTAAGGTAGGAGAGAATCTGTTGTGACTGATTTCGAGATGTGATCGTGTCAGAGAAGGAGAATGTTTGGGAAGGTAAGAGAGATTCTGTTGAAGAGGGGGAGGGATGCTGCCTTTTATACTTGCGAGACCGACATCCTGATGATGTGTTCCATTATGCTTTGACGCCCTTATGAATGACATTCATCTTGTGACCCTCGCAAAAGGTTACTCTACCCTTCAGGGCTTTAGTCAAAAGAACAACCAAAGCTTGGTATTGGTGTGAGGGCATCATAAGTAATGCTCTGGTGTATTATTTGAAGTTACTTTCGTATCATGTCTCTTGTGACCCTCGCGAAAAGCTACTCTGCACTTCAGGGCTTTAGTCAAAAGAACAACCAAAGCTTGGTATTGGTGTGAGGGCATTGTAAATGTTGCTCTGATCTGTCACTTGCTATTTCCCTCGGGGCTTCTTTGAAAGGTTCATAAGCGGCTGAAGTCAGAGAGTAACTCCTTCGAGACCCTCATGTGATGCTCTCATGTGTGGAAGGAAACTGTATTCTTGAAGTTGTGTTTATTCCCTCTCTCTGCCTTATATCCAACTGATGTGGTTCATGTTGTGTTGAGAGTCACGGATCATTAATGATCCGATCACGTGATTCTACAAACAACTTAAATCTTTTTGTCTCTTCAATCAACATCCTTTTCACATTTCAACATATTGAACAGGGATCCGTCGGAAGAATATTACCAGGTGCAGTACAATCCAATACATTTTGTAAATTGTCTTCGCTGCCCCAGTCTGAGCATGTCGGAGAGGACCAGGAAATGCCTGTTCCGTTTTGGAATGTGCCACACAAAGTTGTAGACAGCTGTGAATGAGGGAATTACTCAAGAGATAGAGGGGGCGTTGTCATCTTGCAGTAAAAGGCTTTGTGTGCATCATTTTGATCCCGGGGCCCTTTCACTGTACGTCCCTAAGTGGTCATTTGGGCCAGAAGCTTAAAAATAGGTATTTGTCAGGGCATTGGAATATAATGCCTCAAATCTGTGAAAAGGAGGCATGTTTTGAATTCCGGCCATGAACTTATTCGAAAAGACCTGATATTACCACGCATACGTCCCTAAAGCCCTCAATAACATGATAATATGCTTCACCGACACAGGTACGTACCCACTGTAAGAAGGCGCTCGTAATATTGACATCCAAATGGCTTTAGTTTGCATCGAAAAACGCAGCAGACCAGTCTAAATCTTCTCCCAATAGGTCAAAATCCAACAAATCAAGGGCTGACTGACTCCAATCACCGTCACTACACGCAAGGGCCTCCATTTCAAGATCCCTAGCGTTATCGAAAAGAAGTTGAATCAGCTTCCTGCTCCGCGTACAGCCCGGATCTAAAGACTCCATTTGACCAAACAGGTTGATTGCACGAAGTATGTGCTCACTGCAACCATGTTCCTCAGCCTCAGCTCTGTCCGACATCATACACAGAATCAGCACAAGTGTTGTCTGGAAGAGGTTCCAGGCAATGTTCCAGCAGATGACCTGGTTGGGGGTCCATTGGCTACTCATTAGATCAATTCCTTCAGTGGCAATCTCAAGGCACTTGCGCAAGCTCGTTCTTTCGTTTGTGCTTAGATCATGCCAAGACCTCCGACGGATCGCCGTCACCAGTAGGAGTGGGCGGTAGAGAGTAAGGCGAGTAGTGACCAGTCGCCATCCCAGGGTGACCCGCGCTGTGTTGACAGAGCCGTATTCGCGATTGGTCATAAACTCATGCCAAGATTGCTTCCATGTAAGAAGTTCATGGTCGAATTCGTTTACCTCGTCAAGGTTCATGAGAGGTAGCTGAATGAGGCGCTCCTGTATGCGGGCGGCGATTCTGCAAAATTGTTCGCTACAGGCAAGTGAGATTGTCGCATAGTCCTGCATCCAGAATGAAACTCATTAGCGATCTCAAGTATCTCGGAATGCTAATAAATCTTTCACAAATAAAAATATTTTATGTGTATCATATTCTGATCATAAGTGTCAAATCAGGCAGACTTACCGAGCTTGTCAAGGCAGAAGGGCACGATGTCGACACTGTCGCTTGGTTCCAATACCCAGGACTTGGACGGCCCAGGGTCGAAGACGCCCACGTATCCAGGCATAAAAGACACCACCAAGTACGGATTCGAGTATCTGTAGTACCCACCGTAGGAAAGGCAGGACGGTCTAAGTCAGGGTGTTTCACCTGCACCCTATGCAGACCCATAGCAACAGCCATCTGAATTGTTGCTCCCATCACAGCAGCGGCAGTGTTGGGTCGGTTGAAAAAGTGCAGGAGCATACCACTATGGAGAGCTAGGGCTTGCACCATGTGTATGTGTCCAGACCCGAAGGAAGATATGTTGATGTACGAGAGAGCTCGCTTGTAGAACATGTTGTGGCTGGTGAGGTGTATGGACTCGGATGCCATTGTTCCCATGGCGAGCACCATGTTCAGGAGGGCCAGCCATGAGCCTGTCTCATCTTGTGGTAGGTCTGCCGTGCTGTATCGACGTCGGAATTCTGTCTCGTCTATCATGGGGATAATGGGATGGATTTGGTCGAAGTAAGCGTTGATAAGTGAGGTCTCGTCAACCTGCAGCACAGAAGATTCATCTGGACTGCCACTGTACATCGATGGACTCCTCCAAGCTTGAGGCCCCTCAGGAACCCTTCTCTGAACATGGGGGCGGAGATGAGCAATAACTCTCAGGATCGTAGGTACAGATGATAAGCCCAAGTATGAAGCATTGAGCGATTGTCGAGAAAAAGCCTGACCGTTGACATCGTCTGCCACACGAGATGTCTCACTGTTAGTCTCTGAGACTTCGTCCCAGGTAAAGTTCTGTTCGACGTGGGGTTCCAGAACCTCCAAACTATCATGTGATATATCATCTATCGTTGGCTGGGAGACAGTGCAAGACTGCAAACGAACGAGAAGTTGCTGGTGGGTCATTAATGAGAGCTCTTCTAGAGAACTGGACGGAAAAAGCGTGTCGACGACCTTCTGAGCTCTGGAGTAGGCTTCGGCAAGTTCGACATGGGATCTGTAAGCGATAGAAACATGTCAGAATAATAAACGGATCTCGCGAGTTTCAGCCAAAATTAATAGGTATGAGTTACTTTAGGGTCACATTCTGTCTTCGCTTGCGTGCTGGGTAGTGACAAAGATGAGGAACCAGATAGTAGACACATTGTCTACAAGGAGTGGTTTGTCCTTCACATTTGACCCGTCGACGTCGGCACTCAGCACAGGATGATGTAGCTCGAGGTTGCCTATACTGGGAATTTGGGGTTTGGTAGTTGTTGATTTCTGGAAAGTCCATGATGTCGGCTGACAGGCTGGGAGGTGCACATCCAGGTGGAGAGAATAGCCATGCGTGAGGATTAAAGGAAGCGGGGCCTTTTGGATCATGAGCTGGAAATCTAGTGGTTTACTCTAGGCAACAGTTTAAGCAAATGAGATGAGGACATTCAGTGGTCGCTGGGCTGTTTCAGCCCCATCGGGCACTCCGAGCCGAATGAGGTGGTTAGAAATATGTGGGGTAAAAAAGCTGCTCTGTGAGTGGATGTTTTAGACACGACGCTAGTGCGATGTTATGAAATTCCGTTCTAGGCCTCGGCAATGTCAGATTCGATTCATGTGCCGTACTCCGAACTCAATCAGAACCTGCACTACCGAAGCTAGTCTAGTAGCCAGGATCGATCTCATAATTCAGCCAAGAATCAACTCCAAGACTAACAAATGCCGAGATATTGAAACCTAACTTTAGGCATCTCTGGTGCACGCCCCTGAACTTTGAGAACCTGACAATCCCCAGGCATGACGTCCAAGCAGTTGTCGCTCAACGAACCCTCATCTGATTCCTCGATGACAAGACCCTTGGTAGGTCTTTCAGAGGTAACGGAAAACCCCCCGGAAAGCCTTTCCACCTTGACTCCTCTGTTTTCGAAACAAAGATATTTGAGAGGTTGAGGCCAGTCTACATCTCGAGAGACGCAAACCCCATTCTGAAAGACCCTCACGGCCAACACATGATCTTCTTCAGCCTCAATGTTAACTTCTCCGGACAGGACGTCAGTTGTTCCATTGCTGGCAACGACGATACTATCTCTCGTAATGGCGGACTTCACGTCTTTCCCCGTATCGATCGAAATGAAGCGAAGCTCGAGATCGACATTGACCTCGCTCTGCAGACTACTCGAGATCCAAATCTTGTAGGAAGATGTTTTCGCAGGGCGAGCATGGCAAACACTCCAGTCGTGGTGCTCACGTTGCACGCCCACCGCCACGGGGAGCAAAGCTCGCTTGATAGCGTAGAAGCTGGGCTTTTTACGCAAATGATAGTCGATAATCGACCACGATGTCGCAGGCCAACAGTCGTTGAGCTGCCATACGAGAGCGCCCCCGCAACGCCGGTTCTCTCCCCATTGGCGTCGCCATCCTCGGTATGCGTAAGTCAGCGCTTCGCTTTGTGCCAACTGGGTCAGATACGCCCATGTCTGTAAATTGTTAGAAGAGTTATTGATTCGAGAACAGAAAGGACTCACAGCAAGGTCTGAAGAATTGCGGAAGTTTTCTAAAACATAAGCCCCAATACGTCGCTCATGACCATCAGCTTTGTTATGGAAGTCGAGGACGTGTGATTGAGGAAAAAGGTCTTTTTCATTCGTGACGAAGCCTTTGATGGTTTGCAGAGCAGGAAATGACGCCATTCCGAACTCGCTGTTGAATCGTCCGCCGATCTGATCGAACCGTTGGTATTTTTCTTGGCTTCCGTGCCATACTATACAACAAACAGTCAGGTGATGAAACAGGGAAGAGAACAGTCCAGATCACATACCATTCCATTGATGTAAGTCACCCGCTGTCAGGTCAGAGCTAAGTTTGCCATTCGAAAAAGGCGAGCCCGGCCAATATTGCATCATAGGTGCCTCTTCTTCCATCACGGCCGGTAAGAGATGTTCGTAGTAGTATCTTCCAGGAAAAGAGCTCTTGAGCCATGATTCCGGGTCCTTGTTTTCGTAATCATATTCTAGATGACATTGTTCTTGAACTTGATAGTCTTCGTTGTTGCCAGCCCAAATAATTATTGACGGATGATGTCGCAGACGTCGTATGTTATCCCTAGCTTCGGTCTCGATGGAATCTTTGAGTTCGGGCCACACAGGGTAAGCTCCACATGCAAACATGAAGTCTTGCCAGACGAGGATGCCTAACTCGTCGCAGGTGTTGTAGAAAATGTCGTCTTCGTAGATACCGCCTCCCCAAACTCTGACATGGTGGTCAGTATAATACAGTAAACACTTAGCAGTGTAACTACCTTGTCATGATCTGGTTACCTTCACGCATAAGCTCAAGCCAGCTGCGGTATCTTTCCGGACCGATCTTTGGAAGAAGACTATCGGCCGGGATCCAACAAGAGCCACCGCAGAAAACATCAATGTTGTTAATGCGAAAGTAAAAGGACTCTCCGTGTTGGTCTGGTTCTTGTATGAGTTCACTCTTTCTGAAGCCAGTGTTCTTTGTCCAAGTATCGGAGATGGTGCCTTGATGTGATGCCTGAACCACGAATTGGTACAGAGATTGTTCTCCGTATCCATGGGGGTACCAAAGTAGAGGAGTATCTATGGATGTTAACATGTATTGCGGTGAGGTATATATCAACTCACCTATGTTGAAGCTGATGTTGTTTGTTTCACTTGTCTTCTGGCTGGTACGAAATACTTCATTGTCCCCAAGACTCACCACGAGCGTGATTTCATCCACCAGGCCTTCCACATCTGCAACAACAGAGCCAGTAACAGAAGATAGGTTGTTTGCAATGTTATAATCTATCCGCACATTTTCGATGTGTGTAGAGGAAACCTCGAGACGCACAGGTCGCCATGGACCAGCTGTCATAAGAACTGGGCCCCAGTCCCAACCCTATACTGTTAGATCAAGATCACCCCAACGGTTCAAGATATTCCGAGACGTACCCAATGATATTGTGCTTTGCGGACGCACAGACGACTACTCTCTCCATTAAAGGCTTCATACTTGTGATCAGGGTGTTGCTTTTGAAGCTCTCTCCCCCGAAGTAAGGCGCTATCGAAGTCGATAACCAGCTTGTTATCGGCGGAGGGCTTGAGAGCTGCAGTTATGTCGACTCTGTGGCTGAGGAACATGTTGTCACTCTCCAATATTGTTACATCGTTGAGTCGAACAGTCGCGAAAGTATCGAGGCCTTCAAAGACCAAGTAGGCAGAACTACCACGAAGGAGGGAAGGCCCGTCGAAGGTCGTTTCGTATGTCCAGGAGTGCTCGCCGATCCATTCTACCTCGAGCTCATTTGTGCCCAAGAACGGGTCGGGGATTCTGGTAGGTTACAGTTAATGGCGATCTCTGGTAGGTATTAAGTGTGAAGTGCATATCGCATACCTTTTGTTGTTGATCAAATCCAAATGGACAACAGTTGGTACCTTCTCAACTGGCATCCATGCATCGTCGCCCTCGTCTGTGCGTTTGAGCCTCCAGCCTGTAGCTAGGTCGAATGTCTGTGCGACAGCTGCCATTTTGATGCAGATGTGAACAAAGATCTCCAGATGAGATACTGAGTTCAGGAATGATGTTCTGGATAGGAATGTGCCTAAGTGAGGTGGGATGAGACATCAGCATGATGGATTCGTTTTATCTTATGACGTTGATGACAGGCTGATTACCGGTTAAAAGGGAATATTATTCCCGTGCAAGTGCCCAAGAAACATGTGAGCTTTTTTGTTACATGAGGGGTTACAACTGGTCACAACTAGATGCAAAGCCAGCTGTGGGTGTATCACTGGATATAATCACGGCTGCAATGGCCAATTGCGTGCGTGATACTACCATCCCCTATTGGGGTGTCGTATTGACGCTAAGACGGTAATTCGCAAGTCCGTGGCCCCGCTCTAGAATGGTCCGACCCTTTCCCCATCGTGGAGGACTCCGTACTTGGAATGATTTATGGTTTAAGGAGTGGATGTATATATGGATCTCACGAACCTATCGTCGATCATTTCCAAGGCTCACGTCTTTATCTTTCAACCTCAATAACCTTTGTTATCACACATCCCTGCCTCGCCAGTTATTTTATACTACGCGACTATCATGACTAAAGAGCGCGGAGAGGCTGTAAGCCAGCCCATTGACGACGGTGGTATGGACACCAAAGAAAACACGCAAACTCCTGATGCCATAGCCACGGCACTTGCCGTCAATGGAGCAGCCCCCTCACCCTGGGGTCGTGGTCATATCCAGCTTTACATGGCCTGCGCACTCATCTACTTGTGCTCTACCATGAACGGTTACGATGGATCCCTCATGGGCTCGCTTAACGTCCTCCCGGAATACCAGGACTACTATGGCCTGGGAGAAAGCGGATCGACTTCTACGGGATTAGTCTTCTCCATCTTCCAGATCGGTCAGATGGCGGGTGCCCTGTTTACCTGGATCTGCGATTGGCGGGGCCGAAAGATCACCTTGGCCGTTAGCTCGTTCTTTATTTGCGTGTCTGCAGTATTTACTGCGGTAGCTCCGACTTTGTCCTCGTTTATTGGAGCTCGATTCTTGCTCAGCTTCTTCTCGACCATCAATACCGTTGCAGCGCCTATGCTCTTGGTTGAGATTGCACCTCCCTTACATCGAGCTACAGTGGCCGGCATATACAACACTCTCTACTACATCGGAAGTATCATTGCAACATTCAGTGAGTCCCTGTTCTTTCAACATCCAGCCATTACTAACTCTAGCCAGCATTATACGGAGCCAACATCCATCTCAGTGGCAACATAAAATGGCGACTTCCCCTGTGGCTCCAGATACTTTGCCCTGGCATGGTGTGTCTCGGTAGCTGGATGCTGCCCGAGAGTCCAAGATGGTTGATTGCTCAGGAACGACACGAAGAAGCCCGCGAATTCATCTTGAAGCACCACGCCAACGGTGACGCCCACCATGCGATCGTCGCCATCGAAATGCAAGAAATCCAGGATTCGCTTTCCGAGGTTCAAGGCCGATCAAAATGGTCCTGCTTTGACTTACGCAGCCTCTACAAATCCCCTGCTCGACGGTATCGCGTTATGCTCGTCATCGCCATGTCTTGGTTTGGTCAGTTTTCTGGCAATAATGTGTCGAGCTACTACCTCCCCATCATGGTAAAGAACGTTGGTATCACTTCTACTAACCTCATCTTGCTGCTGAACGCATTCTATGCATTGACCGGGTGGATTGCTGCTACAATTGGAGGTATGACGAGTTGTCTTTGAGACTAATACAAGATAAACTGACAGTGTTCAACAGCACGCCTTCATGATATTGTGGGAAGACGCAAAATGTTCATGGGCTCTTGTCTGGGCATGTCAGTGGCACTCGCGATTGTTGCTGCCACTGCCGCAGAATACGAGCGTTCTGGTAGCGTGCCTTCAAGCTCAGCCAGTATCGCATTCATCTTCATCTTTGGCGTCATCTTTGCAGTCGGGTTTACTCCCATGCAGCCTATTTATCCCGCCGAGGTCCTAGCCAGTAAGTTTCGTATTTTTCACACTCCAACCTCGTTTCAAAATACCTGACCAGAGTAGACGATATGCGAGCCAACGGCATGATGATCTTCCAGATCACATCTGGCTGCGCGGGTTTTGTCAACACCTTTGCAGCTCCACTTGCGATGGAGAATATCCGTTATTGGTTGTGAGTAGATGTCTCGTCGAGCACCGAACTTTTCTAACAAGTGGTCTGTAGCTACGTGTTCTTTGTGTTTTGGGATTTGTTTGAGTTTGCGTTTATCTACATGTTCTTTGTTGAGACCAAGGGTCGTACGCTTGAAGAGCTAAGCGTAGTTTTCGAAGCCGAGAACCCTCGCAAGGCCAGTACCAAGTCACTGGAATAGTAGGAGTGTAAAGCTAGAGGAATGTTCTCTTGTGTTGACATTGGTGATGAGTATTCTTGGGATTAAAGTGGACATTTTAACTTCCAACGAATGGCTGTTATTCTCCAAGGTTCTCTTGTTGCTGGTATTCATGGTCTGTACCATAAAAGAGATTGAATTCTATATCAGTAAAAGCTTTGAATCTCAATTCAGAGTAACATCTGTCCTGAACTTCGTCAATCAGCATCCTGTCGTTCAATCTCTTGTTCCCACAATGATCCTCGGGCTGTTGGCCTGCTCACCGTGTATAATTGATCGATCCCTTCCCAAGTAAAGTTATGTTACCACACCTAATTTGAGAAAACACCATTCTTTCGTTTCGATGTGCTCGATCGACTGCAGTGCAGCTGAGACATTTCACGGGCTGTGTTAAATCATACCATCTTTCCAGCCGTCTAAGAAAGGAAGGCCGTTTATGTGGTAGCCTTCTGATCCGCCTGTTGATACTTGGTCCACGGGCCACGGCACGGCATCAGCTTGCAAATCATTTCTGTTCTTTCCATCACAGCTCCGTTGCACGGCACGTCTTGTGGCAACGTTGCCCACAACCTGGACAGTATTGAATCATCCAACTACACTTTATATGCAAGCCCCCTTCCAAAGCCGAGATCTGATTCGCCGTTTACCATCGTGAGCTATTTAGCTGGAGTTCTTGCCGTGACAGCCGGGATGTGAATGTGCAGCATACGATTCATGAGAATGAAACATTTCGCTCGTTATGCACGATGATAATCCAGCATCGGTTCATCTTCATCTAACAGGAGTCATTCGTCTCACGCTTGTAATTAAGCTCTCTCGAACCGTCCGCTAAGTTCTTGTAATTTCAAGGTAGTGGTAATTCTAGTAACATTTTCCGGGGTAAACTTTTCAAAACTTGATGAGCCGCCCCCAGGAGAATCTGGGTATTTCCTCTAGGTAAGTTCTTCAATCTAAATGAAACCCTAGACGCAGAAACAAGTCTCCGAGCCTTGCTTGCTAACTAACTTGCATGATCAACATATGCATGTGCATGTGGGGTGCAGGTGGAGATATTGACCTGCCTGAAATGTCCAACTTGCAAGTCATTGTTTCACGCTAGAAAAGCCACTCTCGCGATTTCGAGGCTCCGGCCCCTGTCATTAGATAGGTGCCGTCAACAGCGAACCTCGACGCAGCCTCGTCGTACGAATCTCACAGTCTATATAAGATTATGTCAACTCCACCAGATTCTAGTACTATCCACTCGCCATCTCATCCTGGTAAACCGCCAACATGAAGTTGTTTTCATTTGCCAGCCTGACGCTACTCCTTTCTTCTGTGGCACCTACCTTTGCTGCTAAATCCTTTTCGGCTTCCAATTTGTACTACGCTGCAGGCTTGACTGATAGCCAGCAAACCACTCTTTTCACCGGTCTCCAAAGCGCTGGCGTCAAGGTTCTTCGAGTTTGGTTAGACGGTACAAGATTCCCACACTGGCTTAACTTTTACATCGTAGCTAACATTTCATCTCAGGCCAGTCCGGCTCGACAAAGGGTACGCCAATCAACAGCTTCAATGGCTTGCAGGGAACAGGCCCCGACGACTGGGACGATACTGTCCTGAACAGGCTTGACAATTTCATGGCAAATGCCCATGGCTACGGCATCAAGCTCCTCATTTCCATCCACAGCTACAACGCTCTTGAGGGTAACAGAGACTTCTACGGCAAGTACTATGGCACCGGTGACTTCTACACCAACAGTCAAGCCATTGCGCAGTTCAAGCAGCGAATTGCTCATGTTCTTGCGCACAAGAATCCCAAGAATGGCAAGACTTGGGCTCAGAGCTCTGAGTACATCTTTGCATTCGAGGCTCAGAATGAGGCCATGCACCCACAGGTAAATACCAGTTGAACACTCCCAATTATTGCGCCCTCGCTAACTCTCTGTAGGGAAACAAACCTGCACTCGTATCGTGGCAGTGCACCATGGCCAAGAGCATCAAGGACAACCTACAGGGAAACTCAAACATCCTGGTCACGACTGGCGGTGGCTCTTACGTCGATGACTCTCTTCTCGATGGCTACTTCACCTGCAGCAGCCTTGATATTCTAGGAATCCACGCCTATGGCACTGGAGACTTTACCACCTCCAAGCTCAAGCCTTTCGTTGAAAAGGCCAAGAACGCCGGAAAGAAGCTCATCATGCAGGAATGGGGAGCCTGCTACACCAACGCAGCCAACAACAACTGCAACGGTGGCTCGCCACTATCTGCAAGCACCAGAGACGCCAACATCAAGAATTGGGCTGCTGCTATTGACGCATCGGGCATTCCTTGGTTCTACTGGCAGATTCTTCCTAACCCTGACCCTCACTACGGCTGGGACTATGAGGTTGGTATCAATGATGTGAACTGGGGTGCCCTTAAGGCAGCTGGACTTGCTGCGGGACAGGCTGAGTCTGCTTTTGACTTTAGTCCCTACCTTCTTTAAGGATTGGACAGCTCTTGACTAAGAGATCTTACACCACTGCCTTGTGGCTGTATGGCTATGACTACCACGCAATTCTCTTTCTATTTCTTAGCTATGTATATTTTGGTTTTAGCACATGACACGTTCTGCACATACATGACTCTGGACTTCTACGTTTGTCATTCATTTATAGTTGATAGCATGCACATTCACTACCAATCGTTTTCCAGAACAATTGCAGGGCATGCAATGACTGTTGATCGAAGTGATTTGCTTTGTGATGGAATACCTCATAATGCCTGCCTTTCTGCTTCAGATTATTAAAATGTCATGGATGATATGTGGCTCACAGGCTAAGACAATACTTTAATTGGCATCCTCTAGAATTAGTAAGTAACACTAAAAGCCTTCCAAAAGCTTTGCTCCTCCTGCCAACCCAGTTTCTTCTTTCGACTCGCAGTGAGATACTGACCAGTCTCATTGTCCTTAAATGAGTGTCCCTTGCTCGGCTGGAAGTCGGTAGCTAAGACAGTAGCCGAACTAGGATCCTGGCACAGCTTGAGCTTCGGGCAGATGTACATGCCGTTATTAGCAGAGCTAACAGTGAACTCATTCCCGCCGATCTCCACTGCGTGAAGAACCCAGCCCTGCTTGACGTTATCATGCATCTTTGTGGCGTTGGCCAAGGCAACTGCTTGACTGTTCGCAGCCACACTCAAAGCCTGGCCTGAAGCTTCGAACACCAAGGTACGACCCTCGGTGAGTAGTCCACGGACAGATTTAAATCCCTTCTCCGCAAGACCCGCAGTATCATTATTAGCTCCCTCGCCTGTATACGGAACAGCAGGCCTTCCGTTTCCATACTGAGAGGAGCAATGTGAGGAGCCGTCGTATTCTCCCTTGCTGTTGGTATGAGGCTGCGGGGCATCGGGGAGGTCGGGAATGGAGTAATCGGGGTTTTTGAAGTCAAAGGCGTTGACGAGATCAGCCATGTTTTCACGACGCCAGGGAACGATCTCTTCTGATTTGACATCACGACCCTTTGCAGCCTGCCACTTCTCTATAAAGGCTATCTGAGATGTGTGATCACAGTGCTCAGTGTAAACGCCTCCCTTGCGAGTGAATGGTGAGATGATGTAGAATGGCACGCGGAAGCCTGGACCAGTAGGGGTACGGCCAACTTCACCATATGGATCATCAATCCATTCGCCGGCTGTTCCATCAGGAGAATGATACGGAGTAACGTGATCTGCCCATCCACCTGTTTCGTCATAGGATATGATCAGTGCAGACTTGGAATATTTGGGCGAGTTGATGACAGCTTCAGCAACCTTCTTCTGTAGCCATGAACCATCATGAGGCGAATAAGGAGGATGTTCTGACAGTTGCATAGGTCCAACGATGTATGAGACCTCGGGAAGCGTTCCACTGGAGGCTTGGGCGAAGAAGGTATCCAAGGACTGTCCCTTCATGCCTTTCTCATTCAGCTTGGAGCCTTTCTTGGAGTCTTGGAACTGCTCAAACCACGCGTAAGGATTGTCGTCAAAGTTATCAGCGTCTTGATACACACTCCAGGACACGCCAGCAGCCTCGTACTTCTCAGCAGCTGTGGTCCACTTGAGGGGGTAGCAGTTGATTCCGTCTCTGTCACAACCAGGAGTCTCGTTGTTGTCGATGTATGGATAGCCACCTTCATCTTTAGTCTGGGGAGAACCTGGGACGTTGATGGATCCACTGATCCACATGACTCTGTTGGGGTTTGTTGAAGCAATCACAGACTCCTGATACATGTCGCCAACTGTCCACTCCTCAGCCAGAGCGAAGTGAACAGGTAGATCTTCTCGTTTATAGTAGCCGATGCTAT
The DNA here is from genome assembly GCA_021020635.1 of Fusarium sp. PT. NCBI lineage: Eukaryota > Fungi > Ascomycota > Sordariomycetes > Hypocreales > Nectriaceae > Fusarium > Fusarium sp. PT. The sequence goes on from JAHMRZ010000006.1 coordinate 2,129,428, forward strand.
ACGGGGTGTTGTTCATAGCCCAACGATCATTGGCCCCATGGTTCAAAGCAGCTTGATTAGCATCCCAACCGTTGGAGCCAGCACTCATGCACTGAGTGGCTTCCGGCCAAGTACCCCCGAGGTAGTTGAGATACCAGGGTGTTATGTAGTCAGTATCCTTGCTTTGCTGTGTGGTGATTTTCTGCTTCCAGACAGGGACCCCATCGTTGACCTGAACGTTGGGATCCGCGAAGCCGCGAACTCCAGCCATAGTGCCAAAGTAGTGATCGAAAGCACGGTTCTCTGGTACCTTGTTAGCTGGCATGGTACAGGTGAATGATTGACTGCTCTACCTTGCATGAATAAAATGACATGATCGATATCAGCTAAGCTCTCTGTCTGGGCGGGGTTTATGACCGCCAAGAAAGCAGCGAGGGCGAGACTTAAGCCTCGTGAGAATAACATGTTGATAGAACAAGGCCAGTCGGTGATAAACTGGTACAACCAGAAAAGCCAAGACTCAAGGAATTGCCGCATCTTGGATATATATGTCTTTAGATATCAAGAATGATTGTTGAAAGCCCCTTGTCGCAGTAGAGTAGTATGAGAGATGTTAGTTGTGGTTTTCAGGGCGAAGATCAACAAAGATTAATTCACACGTTTCAAATCATATCTTTGTGATTAGCAAAGAGACTCGATGACGGACTATGCAAAGCATCACGTCGATGAAGATCTTTCCCAAAGCAAAGGACTTTTGTTATCGCAAGTCACGTCTGTGGTGCAACCCTCTGTTTAGTGGCCAATAGGCGTGCGGGGATTGATCTCGTGGGCGATCTATTCACCACTGTATCTCTCGTCTCGAATACCACTACAGATCGGGTATACGGCACGGAAATATTATTGGGAATTTTGCTCTTTTTATTCTGCAAAATTGCTTGCACTTAGGTTCCTACATGCAATAATGCAATCACTACGCCATGGTAGCCCACGATGAAGAAGCGCACGCTTTACTCGAGGAACATGAACTCCACAACGAGGATCCAAAAGTACGAGATGGTAATGATTTGCACTCGAATTATGCTGCGTTACCGTCACACCTGCTCAAGCGATTGTGTACGGTGCGATGGATAGCAGCTCTTATCGCGGTCTCACTACTGTCCGTGTTTGGCTTGGTTATTACCTCAGATGATGCACGAGAACAATTCTCCGAAAGTAGCCAAGATACCCCTCTCGCTTATCGACTTCATGCACAAAAACATACATCTCGTTCGCCAACAACACTCGTCTTCAGGTGGAATGTCACTGCTGGACTCAGATCACCAGATGGTGTTGAGAAGCGTGTATATCTCATTAATGGTAAATATCTTGATGTCCAAAAGCTGGCTCCTATTTGACTAATCTGGACAGATGAGTTTCCAGGACCGGTTATTGAGGCTCGCTCCAGTGACAGAGTCGTGGTACAAGTTCACAACGGTTTGTTAGAGGAAGGGCTTTCAATACACTGGCATGGGCTTCGTATGAAAGATCAAAACGACATGGATGGCGCAGTGGGATTTACACAATCACCCATCTTATCTGGTGATGACTTTACTTACAACTTCACTATCGGCGACAACGAACATGGCACTTTTTGGTGGCACAGCCACTCCGATGTTCAGCGTGCAGATGGTCTCTGGGGAGGTCTCGTGGTACACTCTCCAGATGAGATCGACCAACCTCCAGAAGATCATCTCATTATGATAGGCGATTGGTTTCATCGGAACCAAACTGAAGTTTTGAGCTGGTTTGCAGATGCAAGCAGCAGAGGGAACGAGCCCGTTCCAGATTCACTGCTTGTGAATGGCCAGGGGCGATTTAACTGCTCTATGTCTGTTCCCGCAAGACCAGTTGTTTGTTCTCAAGTCGCAATGGAAAAACTTAAGCCTCTATTCAGAAACACGAATCAAAGGAAGATAAGAATGCGAGTTGTCAACACAGGTTCTATCGCAGGCTTTACTGTAAGAATGGACGGAGCAACGATGAGACCAGTTCGGGTGGATGGCGGGTTTGATGTCCACTCCGAGGCGACTGAGTCCGTTGGTATCCTCTATCCTGGTGAAAGAGTAGATGTCGACGTCGAGTGCAAGGACGGCCATTCTGAAAACAGCTGGCTCACGATATACATGGATGACGAGTAAGTGGCAGCATTTCATCTTGATCATACAAGTCCAAATACTAATTGTGGGCTTTGCTAGGAACTTCGGTTATCCCAACGAAGCGTTACAGCCGGTACAGCATTTCCCTATATTCGATCATAGTATTGAGGCACCAACCCATAAGGATCTAGAGCCAAATGAAACACACATCCTTGACCCTCAGAATCTCAAGGCTGCAGCAAAGGTATCAGATATTCCATCCGTTGTAGACCAGACTATCCTTCTTTATGCGAAAACAGAAAAGCTCGCTCACATGGACTACGAGCCTGTCGGATTCATCAACCACACTTCTTGGAAACCACAGAATCCCCCTCTTTCCTCTCAAAATCGATCAGATTGGGATGAAAATCAACTCATTCCATTAATTACGACATCTTCAAGAAAGCCCACACGGGTTGATATTGTGATCAACAACCTAGACGACGGCGCACATCCTTTCCACTTGCACGGATATTCTTTCTATGTTCTGTCCACGTACAGAGATGAAGGGCGTGGTGGCTGGGGAAGCTATAATCCATTCTCTGGTGAAGCGCCGCCAAATGGGCTAGACCTAGACTCTCCCTTGCGCAAGGATACAGTCAGTGTGCCGAGGAGAGGCCATGTGGTGCTTACATTTGTGGCGGACAACCCAGGAATTTGGGCATTACATTGTCATATGCTTGTTCACATGGCACGAGGAATGGCGATGGGTTTTCAAGTTGACGGCTCACAAGCCAAGGGACCTAATCTGCTATGAGGATTACGAATAATATGCTGTTTCGTAGAGCAAGGTGTAAGAAAAAAGAACAGAGCGAGGGAAGCTGATATATAGGTAGTTATACTCTACAGGAATTAAGCTTCAGTGTTACGAGACCTTGCAGACCAAACCTCGTCTCCAGCTTGTGGCGGAAGACAGTCCAAAGCTACCTCTTGCCCTCTCTTCCTCATCTTCCTTCTGTTCCACCAACACAGCCCAATACAACAGAACAAGATAGAAACTACAATGATGGGCACGCCAATCAGCACAAAGTTGTAAAAAGAGGTGTAACTAGGGTCCTCATCAGGTTCTCCCCTCCTCGCGGGCTGTTGAGGCTCCGTCATTGGCTTTATTTGCCCATTGCTGAGAGTAGTTGGATTCGGAGAGAGTGCGGCCGTGGTGGATGCACCCCAAGTGACTGCCCAAGACGTAGTTGTTGTCTGGAAGTTGTTGTGGCAGCTGGTGGGTTCTCTATATGATATGCTGAGGTTGAGGCAATGTGAGTGCTCGGATTACTTCCCAGGCAGTGCGTTGCGATTAGGAACTGTTGAAGTGTAGCGCAGAGGTGAGCTACAAGACTTGGAATTCTCTCTTATTTCTAGGTGAACGATTATTTATCAAACATTACCGAGTAATTTTTCAAAAAATACCTCCCTCTTTCAGCTAGTCACAGGGTAGGGGTTAATCTTTACTTCTAGCTTTATCCTACGAGTTACCAGGTCGGAAATCACCCGATTAACCCGGGAGGCAATTAAGGTAACATTCAAACCCTTGCTAGCTCAGTGCTTGTTGGTCGCTGGGTGGAACTGTAACATTCCATAGCTTTCATTCGCTAGTTGTTGGCTTCTAATGTGGAGTGTCTTGGCAGGGTTTCATACCTGAGGCGCAGTGTGAGGTTTAACAATGTGGCTTCACAAAAAGTGCCGTGAGGGAGCAGAAAGAAAATATTACTACCCAAGATTAAGCATTAGCGGGATGCTTTAGTAAAGACTATAATAATTAGGGTAGTGAGTAGATTGTGTGTTGTCTTTAAATAATGATGGGATGGGAGAACGTCAGTGTTTTCATGTAATTACCTCCCATTGGGTAAGCTGGGAAATTGACGTTTGAAACTCAGAATGAGGGATAAAAACAAAAAGGCACTGAGACTAACACAAGACAATTAATTATGAAGCATATTTGTATAGACACAACACATTAATAGCCATGGCTGATCCACAAGCAAAAGAAAAAGCAATAAGAGACTTACTTTTGAGACGAATATGGGATATAGGGTAAATAGGTCGTGGGCCTTACATATGCGTAAATGTTAGGTTCCTCATGATACGTTTCAAACAGTGCACGGCCCGAATGACGCATGCTTGAAACAACATGACGTAAGAATATAGTAAAATGTGATACAAGTAGAAATAAGCGAAAACACTCTTTATATCTCTACGCTTTAAAAGTTTTATCAAAGGCATACCACTTATACCACCGACGCTTGTAATATGGCCCCCACTTCCAAGGCCATGTTAATCGCTCTGGTTTTAGCAGGAGATACCAATCGTCTTGAGACTATACTCCCGGACGATCAGGAGTCTTTATCAGAAGAGACCATCCAGGATCTTCTTACAGCAGCTGTAAAAAGCTCCCAACTTGGAGTGGTTGATCTGCTCTTGTCAAAGTACCCATCTGTTCCTTTGAACGAGCAGGTCATTCGAGGTGCGATCAACACTGGCTCAATACCCACTATAACAGTATTGCTCGCCCGAGATCCATCTGTAACTACCATGCCATTCGATCATTATGGCTCGCCCCTTATCGTCGCGTGTATGGGACGGCAGAAATATGAGTACCTAGAATATCTTCTCGAGGCAGGGGCCGACCCAAACCAATATCCTGATGCAGCCACCTTCCCACTTGCTATAGTGGCCGCACTCTACAAGGACCCCGCAGTAATTGATCTACTGTTGAACCACGGCGCTCGGCTTGAATGGTCAAGCGCCTTAAGCGCCGGAGCACGTCTGGGAAATGAAGTTATGATACATCGTCTACTGGACCGTGGTGCGCGGCCCAGCACTGATGGAATGGCTGGTGGATCGCCTCTCCATACCGCTGTCAAGTCTGGGCATGTGAGAGTGGCTAGGATTCTGCTGCAGTATGATGCTAATATGAAGGCTGTGGACGAAAGTGGCAGCACACCCTTTGATATAGCTGAAAAGATGAGACAAGAGGGGAAGGATATGTCGGAGATGTTGGATGTTTTGGGACAGATATAGACATGTTAGGGAATGTATTAGGTGTTACAAACCACATAATTATGCCGTTCCAGACGATAGCCATCCTGCCGGAATCCATCTCTAACATAGTTAAAAATTAGGCCGAGAATGCACTAGATGAAGGTACCGCAGCTTTCGGCTTACAACCCGGCATACCAGTATCCTTCGTGCGCCGAAGTCCGTATGACACAACGGACTAGAGGTAGCCGCCTTAGTAGTGATTCAGTATGGCACCGATCAACGATCGACCTCGAGATTTTCGGCTGTCAGGTGTTATAGCTAGTGTATCTCTGCTGCTTCGAGAAAAATACACTATCCGGAATACACTTGCATCCATCTTGGTGACTTAAAAAGTATGGTCCCAAAAGTGACTGTGAATGACATGGCTTTTCCAGGTCGACTCAGCTGACCAGCCACGATGACAACTAAGCGCTAATGTGGCCTGTAGCTACTCTATTTTTAGTAATAGAAGATGACAAGTATGTGATGAGTAATATAGAAACGGGATTGTATTGGACAGGATGCGCTGTGTTTACCAATATTACTGTTATTGGAACTCCCAATCTTCATAAGCAGTGCATACTGTGGCGGAATAACCAACATATGATTGTAAGCTGTGCTTTAAATAAACCCAATAGCCGCCTGTCGTCTACTCAGGCTGTGTCACCACCACCTGAATCACAATTGCGCAAGGTCTGCATGTCGAACAAAGACTGGCTCATGTCCTGTGCTAATGATCAGTATCGCAGAGTTTGAAGATACTCCTCGTGTAGAGAAACGATTCTATTTTATCGAATTTATACTTGGACTAGGCGATCCGAATGGTGCTCGTGACAAGAATGCATATAGGATATGAAGGATGATTGGTCGCGACTGTGTACAAAACGTATCAGTGGCTGCAAGCTTTGGTGCTATACACACCTAATGGCCCCATAGTCAGGTACACAGTAACTAGCTCCCCATAGTCTATGTAGGATGCCATCCTCTCGCAAATACGAGAGGATCTTCTGACACTAACAGTCTAGGACTTTCTTTAGCCAATAAGATGATTTAGTGTTTCCAGAATTAGCTTTGGAGGCCACAGCCTCAAGTATCAAGTTAAATTTGATCTGTAGGTGTAACGTCCAATAAATTTGTCGATGTGTTAGATGTAAAATGTTATAAATATGATATCTTTCGTCGTCAAGATACTTGTATCCTTCAGTGAATATCACCTCTATTCCTTTCTCAATTTCTTTTACTTCACCCAAGATGAAGTGCTTTCTCACACTGGCTTTCTTTTTTAGCAGCATTCATGCTATTGCTATCACCCAACCACACAAGGCTGCTGCTCATACAGAAGCTGATGGCAAGAACTTACAATTCTTGAGCCTCAGGGCGTCTGCACCTATAGGTAGTATCATCAGCCGCAGCAAATGGGCAGTCACCTGTGACAGTCAGCAATCTGGCAACGAGTGCTCCAAGGCCATCGACGGCAATCGCGATACCTTCTGGCACACCGTTTATGGATCTAGCGACCCGAAGCCTCCGCATATGTACACAATCGACATGAAGTCCACCCAGAATGTCAATGGTATATCTATGCTGCCTCGTCAAGATGGCAACGCCAACGGCTGGATCGGTCGCCATAATGTCTTTCTAAGCACAGATGGGAAGAATTGGGGTAGCGCTGTTGCAACTGGCACTTGGTACGCGGATAACACCGAGAAATACTCCAATTTTGAGACTCGAACCGCTCGCTACGTACGTCTTGTCGCCATCACTGAAGCGAACGACCAGCCCTGGACCAGCATCGCCGAGATCAACGTCTTCAAAGCCAATTCTTATACCAAGCCTCAAGCCGGTATCGGCAACTGGGGATTGACACTCGACTTTCCTATTGTTCCTGTAGCTGCTGCAGTTGAGCCGACATCCGGAAAAGTGCTTGTTTGGTCTTCGTACCGTTCTGATGCCTTTGTGGGATCTCCTGGCGGCGTTACTTTGACCTCGACATGGGACCCATCTACCAATGTTATCTCGCAGCGTACTGTGACAGTCACCAAACACGATATGTTTTGCCCTGGCATTTCTATGGATGGGACTGGGCAAATTGTAGTCACGGGTGGCAATGATGCTGAGAAAACAAGCCTCTACGATTCGTCTAGCGATAAGTGGATCCCAGGACCTGATATGAAAGTTGCTCGTGGCTATCAGTCCTCAGCTACCTTGTCCAATGGTCGCGTCTTTACCATTGGCGGTTCTTGGAGTGGAGGTTCATTTGAGAAGAATGGTGAATCCTATGACCCATCTTCCAAAACATGGACCTCATTACCTGGAGCGCTAGTTAAGCCGATGTTGACGGCTGACAAACAAGGCATCTACCGTTCTGACAACCATGCATGGCTATTTGGCTGGAAGAAGGGATCGATCTTCCAAGCCGGACCAAGCACTGCTATGAATTGGTATTACACCGATGGGAAAGGCGGTGTCAAGCCAGCGGGAAAACGTCAATCTGATCGTGGGACTGCCCCGGATGCTATGTGCGGAAATGCTGTTATGTACGACGCAGTCAAAGGCAAGATCCTCACTTTTGGGGGCTCAACAGACTATCAAGATTCGGACGCGACTACCAACGCTCATATCATCACGATTGATAAGCCGGGAAGTGCGCCCAAGACTGTCTTTGCTAGTAACGGCTTGTATTATCCTCGCATCTTTCATACATCCGTGGTCCTTCCTGATGGATCTGTATTCATCACTGGCGGTCAACAGCGTGGTATTCCGTTTGCCGACTCAACCCCACAGCTCACACCAGAGCTCTACGTACCCGACGCGGACACATTTTACAAGCAGCAGCCAAATTCAATTGTTCGAGTGTATCATAGCATTTCTCTCCTTCTACCCGATGGCAGGGTATTGAATGGTGGCGGCGGCCTTTGTGGTGACTGTTCTACCAACCACTTTGATGCTCAGATCTTTACGCCAAACTATCTTTACAACAAGAAAGGCACTCTTGCAATACGTCCAAAGATTACCAAGATACCTACGAGGAGCGTCAAAGTCGGCGGCAAAGTCACAATCTCAACAGACGGTTCTATCAAGCAGGCGTCATTAATACGATACAGCACAGCAACGCACACAGTCAATACTGACCAGCGTCGTGTGCCCTTGAAATTGACCAATAGTGGGGGGAATAGCTATTCATTCCAGCTTCCTAACGACTCTGGGATTGTGTTGCCTGGGTATTGGATGTTGTTTGTGATTAATTCGGCGGGTGTCCCAAGTGTCGCAAGCACTCTCTTTGTTACCAATTAATCCTTGAGTTTAAGCTGTACTATTACTATTTAGGTAAAAGTGACAGTTTGCTAAGTCAAAAGCGGTAAGTTCAATTAATAATCATAGTGATGAGGGCCCAAACTTATATAACTCTACCGACTGGGGTCACAGACGTGAGAAGAAGCGGGTCAGAGTAGTCTAAGATATGGGCCAAAGCCTTGAATGATTATTAAATCTCCAATGAATTGTTGGGATGACTACGTGTGTTGAGATCAGCTAAAAGAAAAAGATCACTATTCTCATGAAGAATTCCCAACAGCAATCTCAAAGTGGACCAAGCAATACAGAATCACAGAACATAAAAGGACAGGTCTCTTCCACTTACCAGACTGATTCATACCATCCACTTCTCCATCATCATCATCATCACTCAAAGACACAACTCGATCATTCTTACAATAAAAAAACACTTCCATCATGCCTCTCTGGAACATTTATCACACCGAGGGCGCCTTTGAGTCCCAAGAGACGCGAAACCAGTTTGCGCAAGACATCACCAACATCTACTCCAACGGCGACAACGGTCTTCCCGCCTTTTACGTCGTCGTTCAATTCATCCCTCTTCCCGGAGGCAATGTCTTTGTCGCCGGTGAAGCCAGAGACAAGAAGCCTTTTGTTCGACTTGTTGTCCAGCACATGGCTGTTCACGTTCATGAGGGGGATCACATGGAGAACTTCGCTAAGCAATTCGGCGATTACATGAATACTACAATCAAGCCATATATCGCTGACAAGGGTTACGATTGGGAGATCACCGTCAGTGACACCCCACGCGACTTTTGGAGGTTCAATGGAATTGCGCCACCTCCATGGAGAAGTGAAGCCGAGAGGGTTTGGGCTCGAAATGGGGGCCCTTCGGAGTGGGAGAATTAGAGGGTAGCCTGGCTGAGGTATGGGGCCCTGGTGAATATTTGGTCTCCTCAATCTATTCATGTCCTTTGCCAACAGATCTCCAGCCCTGCTATACCTTAAGTTAGCAAGCAGGGAACTTTCAAATGACGATACCTGTGTTAATATCTCTAGGGAATTTCATGTGGGGCTTCAAATTTTACATGGAGGACTTTATAACTGATAGTCTACATATAACAATATAAGGGATTCCCAGTTTTCCAATTTCTCACAGAGAAAGTATCAGCCGTCTACCTTCAGAAGATTAATAATTAGCTGACATTGATTATTTGTGCTGTTAACTCACCGAGGATTAATTTGATGGCAGCCAGACTCATATCGCAAAGTCGATCCTGATCGATTCTAATAATATATGAAGAAAGGTGAGCCATCTTACACTCACAGCTCTACATTTAATCTAGTTAAAGTAATATTTCTATGAGATCGATATTAATTAAGAAATCCAGCATTATTCTTTTTTCCCCCGTTTCATGAGATACTGAAGATACTAGGCTGTTGTAAAAGTCACCTCACTGGGTGCTCTATCCTTAATACTTAGTCCTACCTCATTATCTATTTCTTGTTTGGGTCTGACAGTGATTAGTAAACGGGTGGAATTCCATATGGTTGCTCGGTAATTATATCATGCCGAATGGTAATTATATTAGCCTGCGATGGGATGGCCTGCGTACTATTGTGTAAGATTACGGATTAATTATATACCTTAGCTTACTATGCATGACTTGTGTGGGGTATTGTGAAATCTATCTCGGGTTACTTATATAATAGTATCCGCGACGTAAGTTATGCGTAGGAATTATGACTAGTTGATCCCGTCTTACTGCATATTTGTGGAGTTGCGGAGTTGCGGAGTATCAGCTGCAATGACCTTGTAAAGTGAACTAAGAGGCTCAGCGACATCAATTAAATAGAACACACAGTAGCTCACAACTGAGACTGAAAAACACCTTGGTACGGGCTCAGAGGAGAAATTGCAACCAGTACCAGAAACTCTCATACCTCTTTTAAACATATGTGAAGATTGCTTTTCACCCTCAGTCCACCGATACCTACGTCCCATTATCAAACATGGCTAGCGAACTATCTCAAGAGGACCAAAAGTGCTTTCCTCGAGCTGGAGTTGCACAAGACGGATGGTCTACAAAAGAGGAAGCAACGGCGACATGCTATTGTGGTGCGGTGCAGCTGGTCCTCGTGAGTTCCCCATCGAAGAAACCAAGACACTTACTCATCGGCATTAGCCTTTAACCAAACCAGGATTTCTGTTTTCCTTCATTTGTCACTGCAGTGACTGTCGCAAAATCACAGCTTCTATGTTTACAACTGGCATTGTTATCCTCGACGATCACCTGAAGCATTCACGTGGTGAAGCGAATCTCAAACAGTTCAGTCAATCGGAAACAATTGATAGAGATAACAGCCAGATGACCAATTTCTTCTGCAGTACATGCGGGTCGTTGATGTACCGCAGGTCTTCTGCTTACAAGGGGTTTAGTGTACTTAGAGGTGGCACAGTTGATGACTTTAAACTTGTAGAGACCGCGTTGAAGCCGGAAGTCGAGCAATTCTCGAAGCATAAAGTGGCGTGGGTAAAAGCTGTGGAAGGTTTGAAGCAAAGTGAAGGACAAACCTCTATATAATCTTTACTATGTTTTCCCGCTGTAGATAGAATAACGGACCATTATATAATAGATTGAAGAGGATGACTTACTACGGTTTAGTATGCAATAACTCAGCGAAGTTCAAGGATGAAGGAGCTCAGTAGATACGGGGATAAGGAGGTTTGTAATTTAGTTATGGCTATAATCTCTGTGTTTAATCATACTGTGGAAGTAAACTTTTGAATTGACCGAAAGCTAATCTCTAGAACCTCAACCCCGTCAACAGGAAATGAAGTTCTGGAATAGAAGTCATGATTGTGATGGTGTTGTGTTTTTGCAGGTTGGATAGCTTTGGAGGGATCTCTATAGCTTCTTGTACCTCTTTGGAGAGGGCATTTTCGGCGATTTGGAAGTATAAGCTTTTAGTGGTTATCTAGGCCATAAGTTTGGAAATAAACATCTGTAGGGGCATTTGGAATACAATGCTTAAATCTGTGGAAAAATGGCATTTTTTTGAATTTCGGTTATAACCTTACTCAAAAAGACCACATCATCATCATCATGACCACCACGTTATGGCTATAATCTATAGAGGTTTTAGCATTATTATTATAGCCCGAGCTGAATATTATAAAGCCAGTAATGTTCTTGTTCTGTTTAGGCCTTCTATGTTAAGGGCTACTATCAATAATTATTTTCTATACTACTATAACAAGGGTTAAAGGGGTATTTCAGCACATAAGCCTGGGCTAAGAGCCTTGACCGTAGTTCATAGATAGCTAGAATTAAACTTATAATCTTAAATAATTTAATCATAATATAAGGGGTATAAACCATAAAGTAACTTAAGAATTTCTAATCTTCAGTAAAAACCCTATCTTATAGTATATATACGTCGAATAAAACCACAGGACAGGATTGATAGCGCTTAAATAACCCAGCAATTGGCCGGTAATTTCACGGCGACCCGTTCTCAACTTGACTGAGAAATTTTGGGTTTAAGCGAGTATAGACGATGAACAGGCTAGTGGTCAAGTCTTAACATCTCCTTGCCACTAACTGGTAAAATGATGATTGTCTATGTCATGCTTTCATTACATCAGGGTCCAAAAGCGTTAGCATAGGCGTAAAACCCTTCGCAACAATCCGGCTCCTCTAATATCTTCGGCAAATATACAGTCTGCCACTCTGAGCCAACTTCTGTGGCGTATTCAGCCTTACAGAACTCCCAATAGGCCGGGTACCAGCCGGACTGCTCCCAGTCAAGTATAGCCATGACATGGCATGGTGAATCCTTAGATACCATGATGTTCACAGGGTTGAGATCCGCGTGCGTGAAATGTATGGGGCTATCATCCGGCAACATCTCTCTATAAGGATCTGGGATATGGGCGGGATTCAGACCTGGGTTTCTCATCTTAGACGGCCATTTTACCATGTCTGACATGTAATCGTGGAGTCCAGTCACGGAAGTGAAAGGGCCAGCGGGGTTATGATTTGTGCCGGTAAAGACAAAGTCTCCCAGGGGCCCGCGGTTGATGTTACCTAAGCGACAGTTGAGTTTGACAGGATTCACAAAAGTGACATGGGCCCCTACCGACAAACTGATCGTCAGGTGCTTGGCGTAGCTGAGATATCTCAGTGGTAATCTTTTTGAGCTGTTGACAGACCCCATCCTTCTCCGTGACATCTAGGGTGTCCCAACGGCCATGTAAGGTGGCCCCATCGATGTACTCCATATAAAGAAACGTGAGGCCATCTTCCTGTGTCCAGCCGTAGATCTCTGGAACCGGGACTCCAGGCAAAAAGCGGCCAACAGCCCAGAGACACTGTCCTTCTGAGATGATCGTATTGGAGCTCTTGCTGTATTTCACGACGAGCCCAAGCTCCTTGAACACGGACGGTACACGTAATCTTCTCTTCTCATTAAATGGATGCTGTATATAAGTAGGCCTAGCCAAGACTTCGGATGGGGTAGGAAGTGTAGGTGTTTCTGAACCCCGTGTGAAGAATGAGGAGTCAAAGAATGTGACAGAGGGGCCCTGTGGCAGTTCGTGCGGCGATGGATAAGAGGCCATAGCAGCAGAGAAAGAGAAAAAGCATAAGCTGAAGACCTATTAATATCTTTAGTGGTGTGGGACAACACAGCGAAGTTGAAAAAGAAAGAGGCACAGTAGGTTCAGGGAATCAGGCTTCCACGAAAGTTGTGACGCTCGGATAAACATCGGATAAACTCAGACCTCTTAAGGAATTCACATAACAGTTGTGTGAGTAGCAGCTACGCTCACCCAATTGAGCATAAGAAGAGGTTGTAAGAGCCTTGTATTATTCTCCCTAATTTGAAACACTAAGCTCGGTTGAATACAATGACGCAGCTGACATCATCGGCTGTTCTTGGCCAATCACACGACCGCGCCTTGTGACAAGTTGGTATCCTATACACCACACACCTCATTATCATAGGTTGAGAGTTATTATGTAGTTAAATGATCCCAGAAACTTTTCAACATAATATTAAGCGTGACCGAAAGAAAAAAGTATATAGGTATAGAAACTCAAGAAAAAAGGTAGAGTCTAGCTTAGAAGAGATCTCAAAGTAGCCTCATACGCTTCTAACCACGCTAGAATCTTGTCTTGGTAGCACATCCTGCTATCATACTCAACTGTCACAGACACACATCCCTGCATGGCATGTACAGACACATCGAATAACGCAAAACGGTCAATCGCAGGTGGATTGGCTACCGGCAGGCTTTTGAACAGGGAATCCTCTCTCTCCAGCTGCTGGAACTGGCCGTAGTAGTTGAAAATGATCTCGACCGGGAATTGCGACACGAAGGCGTCGGCGCGCTCAGGACTGGAGAAGCTCGAAGTGAAGTAGTCCCAGCCGTTTCGGTCAAAGCTACGGATGGAATCCGAAGTCTTTTGTAGGATACTGTTGAAGTCGGGGGTGCTCTCCTCGATGTGCACAGGGTACATAGTTGTGAACCAGCCAACGGTTCTAGAAATATCTAGCGACTCGTCCCAAGTCTGTCGGCCGTGACTTTCGTTGAAGACAATGGGCAATGGTCTGTCGGTGAAGATGGAGTTGAAGGAGTAAAGCATCGATGCAAGCAAAACCTCAAGAGGCCGAGCCCCTGTGTCGTCATTGTGCTTGTTGAGTAACATTTCCGCGGCCTTTCCCTCGACCGTGAAGGTCTTTGTATTTGTACACGCCATATTTAGGCGTATATCCTGGTTCAAACCCCAGTAAGACATGGGCGCAGGGAACAGTGTCTCAAACCTTTTGTGGAGGTGCGTCGATGCATACTTGGATTGTAGCGTGGACCATGCTGGGAAGCTGAGGCTGTTTGAAGGCGTGACCTTTTTACCGTTGAGAAGTAGCTCTAGTTCTCCCAAGATAATACGCCAGCTCATCATGTCGACGGCAAGATGGTGTATCGAGATGAACAGGGTCTGGGTAGAGCCATTCTCAAAAAGGACAACTCCTATCAACGGGCCGGTTTCGATGTTAACACATGATCTACTCTCCTCAATAATTCTGTCCTTCTCTTCCGCGTCTTTTCCGGTGTGTCTTGAGATGAACAAGCTATCGTTCAAGTCGTGAGAGAAGTATTGCTTGACACCGTCATTTGTCTTTTTATACCGAGCACGGAAAATTGAATGTGTCTGTAGCATGGCCCGGAAAGCCTTCTCAACTGTCTCAAAGGGAACGTAATGTGCGAGCTCGAAATGGAAACATTGATCAAAAGTGACGGCTGGGTCGTGGATCAGCTTGAAGTAAAATTGCTGGATCGGACTCAGTGGGAACAGTTGCCCAGGGTCTTCAGTAAAGCCATCGAGGTCGAGGTTTGGCGTTTGAGTGATTTCTCTGGCTTCCAAAATGCGTGAGATCGTCCTTTTCATCAAGATACGACTGGTTGATACCTTGAAGCCGTTGGCCAATGCAGCAGCGGATACTTGCATGGCAGTGATAGAGTCGCCCCCCAAGCTGGTGAATGTATCATCGAGACCAATGCTCTTAGCATCCACATTGAGGATCCTTGCCCAGAGCTCCTGCATCGTCAACTCCTTATCTGTTGATGGCATTCTTCTTTCTTCTGTATTTACACTACGTAGCTGGATTATGTCCGCTGCGGAGAACGAAGAGCCAATCTCCCTTAGTTTCTTGCGATCTGTCTTGGCCGAGCTAGTGACTGGTAGATAACTTAACTTGAAGAACACTGTTGGGATCATGTAACGAGGGAGAACATTTGCCAGGGCGTCTTCAACTTCACCCCCAATGGAGATGACATTTTCCTCATCATCCTGTTCCGTATCTTGCTTCCTGTGGTGTTCTTTGAACACGAGGAAAGCAGCCAGCTCCTCTTTGCCGCCAGGTCCAGATGGTCTGATGACCTCAACAGTGACTTGCTGGACATCATCTATAGCAATGAGTAGGTGGTGCTCCACTTCGCCGAGCTCTAGCCTCTGGCCGCGTAACTTAGCCTGGTTGTCTTTTCGTCCCTTGAACACCAAGCTGCCATGTTGATTAGAATAGACAAGGTCGCCGGTCTTGTAAAGTGTTGAATGACGCCCTGGGCGGTCGAAGCTACCATCCTGAAGCCATTGGGGACTGGAAATGAAGACCTCCTCAGTGCGAGACTTGTCTCCAAGATAGCCTCGAGCCAACGTGTGACCTTCGACAAGGAGCTCTCCAACTACCCCTGGAGGAAGCAAGCGGTTCGAGTCTTGGGGATCAACAACCCAGCAACAGCAGCCGACTGAAGTGCCTATCTCGACGATATCAGTCGATTGACCTATGTTGCTGATGGTAGCTATAATGCCGCATTCTGTTGGGCCATAGGCGTGGCAAAGATTCTCAACGCAAGCCCACTTCTCGACATCTTCTTGTGTCATCGACTCTCCACCAAGGGCAAGTGTCTTGATGTTCGGAACGTCTGATGGACTCAAAAGCTTGGCGACTGTTGGTGTGAGCAGCATCATACCGGGGTCAGAGGCCCTGACGGTGACTTGGAGATTGTTTCGCAAATCCTCCCCAGATGGTATGACAATGGTGCTTGCGAAGCAGAAGGAAGTAAGGATTTCCACCATGCTAGCATCAAACGTGTACGATGCAAATTGAAGTACTCGAAGCCCAGGTTCGTAAAAGAGTCGCTCTCCATGGGCCATGCAGGATGTGCTGATTGCAGCGTTGTCCAGGACAACGCCTTTTGGTAAGCCCGTGCTACCAGACGTAAAGATGACATAGATTGGTGCATGCGAGTCGGGGCTCGGTAGTTGGGCTGTTGGTACGTTGGCGTAAGTCCTGATGGTTTCGACGCTTATAGCTAAGACGGACAGGCCATCTCCGTAGGGTACAGAGGCATGTTGTACTGAGGTTAAAACGAGGCTTGATCCGAGTTGGTTGAGGATTTCGTTCCTGCGCTCCGGTGCTTGCGTCGGATCGAGAGCGACAAAAGCGGCACCTGCTTTCATGACAGCCAGCATAGATACAGGTGCCCAGATACTCTTTTCGAAGAACAAAGGTACTTTGTCCTCAGGCACCACGCCGGCTCTGATGAGCTGCGAGGCTACAATGGTAGTGACCTCGTCCAGCTCCTCATAAGTCAGTCTGCCGTCCCAAGCATCTATGGCCAAGACATCAGGGTGCTTGCTCGCGTTACTCTGAAACATCTCTTGAATGCAAAGGTCTTGGCGTGGTGGGAGTGTCGAGTTGAAGCTCCAGACTTGCTCGAGTTGGCGAGGAGATAGGATGTCAATCTCTGATAGGGATTGCAAAGGATCATTGGTGGCGAGCTGTGAAAAGACGAACGCAAATCGATCTAGCATCCCTTCAATATGCCAGTCTTGGATGACTCTAGGGTCAAACTTGGCTACCAAGTCAAATCCATCTTCAGTCATCTCGCACAGCAGAGTCAGTGCGTAAGTTGTAAATGCATCGTCTGACCCTGTGAGAGCACGCCACGTGCCAAATGGAGACGTGGCAGTGTCACTATTGTCCCGCGGTTGAACTACTACAAGAGTGTTGAATTGGCAAGCCCTCTGTGTGTATTCACTCAGGCGCGATATGTTCTGTAGACCCATCTGTTCATGCGGAATGGATGCCGCAGATTGAGACTGGATTTTTTCAAGGTAGCTTGAGATGCTGTCTCCCGGAGAGATCTTGACGCGGAATGGCACCGTCGCAATGGTCGGTCCAACCATTGTTTCAATCGCGGGTACTGAAGCATTTCTCCCAGAGATAACGGACCCAAACACGATATCCTGGGAGCGGGTGTAGTCGCTTACAGTCAAGGCCCACGCTGCATTGACCATGGACGCTTTTGTGCTGCCCCTAGGAAGTACTGAAGGCAGCTTACAATTCGAGGTTACTGTGCTGCTTGAGTTGGCGCCTTGGATAGCTCGTGGAATAAGTGGAAAGGGCTCTTCCTCGAAGCCCGAAAGAGTCTGCTTCCAAAACGCAGCCGAAACATCCGAGTCCGACTCTTGGAGGTACTTGATGAACATGTTATACCCCAGCTGCGGCTTTGGTGATCGCTTATGCTGCAGCTGATAGACAAGATCGTTCAGAAGCTGCATGGATACCCCGTCGTACAACGCATGATGTATTGTCCAAACAAACCACTTTACCCCAGTCTTTGGCTCATGGATGATGGCAAGTCGTGTCAACGGTTCCCCAAGCCCCATTGGTCTCTTCTTATCCTCTTGAAGATATCTCTCAAGACCGTCTGCCGTATACCATGTGACTTTGTTGTTTAGCACCACCTGGAAAAGACCAAAGGTGAGCTGGACGACTCTAGTACGAAGGATAGGACTTAAGTAGACAGCGTGGTTCCAGGCCTCTCGAAGTTGATCGAGATCGATGTCTTGTTCCAGCTCCATTGCTTGTTGTAGGACATAATCACCGTGGCGCTTGGATGTCAAAGCGAGTAAGCCTTGCTGGAGGGGAGAGCATGGGTATATATCCTGGATCTCCTCAGATTGAACTGCACAGGCAGTGGAGGCTTGCTGTTTGTATTCCGAGATCTTCTCTTGGTCTTGTATAAGAGAGAATGGTGAGATTCCTTCGATTGCCTTGCTTCCGATGGTTAACAGTCTTTTGGCTTGATCTTGCAGGGTAGGGTGTTGGAACACCTCCGCCACAGAAATATTGAACCCCCCGCGGCGAGCCTCCACTACAAGTCTCATTGCCATGATAGAGTCGCCACCGAGTTTGAAGAAGTGGTCGTGAATGCCGACAGAGGCGAAGTTGAGATTGAGGAGAGTTGCCCAAATTGTCTGCAGGGCTGTTTCGGTGTAGTTGGTGGGCTGCTGCTTGATACTGCTCGCGTCATTGCTAAAGTCGTGAATCTGTGTAGCTGTGAATGATGATCCAATCCTCTTCAGCTGCGCTCGGTCTGTCTTTCCCGAGATATTCAAAGGCAGTGAGTCTAGGGCGATAAACAGATTCGGGCACATATATGCTGGGAGGGCTTCAGAGAGTTGCTTGGTCGTCTCGCCGGGAACGGAGATCAATCGTGGCGTGATACCGTCTGAGATGCGAAGAACAACAAAGGCCGCCAGTTGTTGGCTATTGGAGGCTCCGACGGGCGTGATAACATCAACAGCACTTTCAACAGCGTCTGCAAAACACTGAAGAACCTGCTGTTCGATCTCACCCAGCTCTACTCGCTGACCTCGAATCTTGATTTGTTGATCTTTGCGTCCGAGGAAATGCAATTCTCCATCTTTGTTGTAACGCACAAGATCTCCTGTTTTGTAGAGACGACCCCGACGTCCTGGGTATTTGTCACCATCCCCTTGAACAAGCCAAGAAGGATCGTTGATGAAAACCATGTCTGTGGCTTGGGGGTTCGACAGATAACCATTGCCGTCATTGATGGGGCCCTCAATGAGAAGCTCTCCAGGAGTTCCTACTGGGGTCAATATTTCATGATTGTCTGGGTTCACGATCCACGTGACGGCCCCAGCTCCTGTTCCAATAACAATATCCTCATCATGGCGATGATTATCGAGATTGAAAATCGTGCTGGTAGGAGTGCATTCTGCGGGCCCATATGTGTTGATGACGCGGACGTGAGCCGGCCACCTCGAGACATCGTTTGACGTCAATGTTTCCCCACCCAAAATCAGAGTTTTAACGCCAGGTACCTCGCTCGGGTCAATCAGACGACTGACAGCCGGTGTCAGATCGATAAAATTGGTGCCAAAAGAGTTGATAGAATGCGTGAGCCTATTCTTTCGATCATCTTCCGACGGGATACAAAGGCATCCGCCCGCCGTCAGTGTGAAGAGTATATTGTTGATGGAAACATCAAAGGCATACGAAGCAAAGTCGAATACCCGAGACGAACCGCAGTAGCCCATAAGCTGTGTCTGGTGTTGGATCGCAGATGCAAAGGATCTGTCACTGACAACTACGCCTTTGGGCTCGCCAGTTGTACCAGAGGTAAATACCACGTATAGGCTTGAAGCAGGGTCAGCGGTTCGACGTTGTTGGACAGTCACATGATCAGATAAAGAAGACGTTGCACCAACAAGAACAATCTTGTCAGCCATAGACTGTGCCCTTGACAAGGTGCTCTCGGTAGCAAGGAGTATAGGCGACCTTATCTTGTCCAACATGGTATGCAGCCGCTGTGTCGGGAGCGCAGTATCAAGAAGCACAAATGTGGCCCCCATTTTCATAATTGCGAGTAACGCCACGATGGCCCAGCGGGACTTGTCCGAGAAGACGGGAACGAGGGATCCCTTCTCTGCTCCAGACTGGAGGAGCTTCATGCTCAACGACGATGCCTCGGAGTCTAATTCGGCATAGGTAAACTTCCCATCCCAAGAATCGATAGCTGGACGGTCTGGTTGTTCTAGGGCTTTGTCCTCAATCAGATCTCGCACAGATGTTTTGGCGGTGTCAGGTAGAGTCTTGTTCCAGGCCCATATGCATCGTCTGTCTTGCTCGGAGAGGCAGTTGAGGTTCGACAGAGTGGAATGCGCATTACTGATGATTCCAGACAATGCCTTGGAGAGTGACGATGCGACCCTGGAGCTCTCTGACCCAAGGAAATCGGACCGGCTGACGAGGATAACTTGGAAGGCTTCGTCGCTGTCGATGGCTTGGATCCAAATATCATACTAAAGTTCTTGAGTCAGCTTGGAGTCTACGTAATGGAATGGAAGGAATCATAAACTTACCTCAGTGGGGTCCTCGCCGCTGAGAGAATCAACCTTGACTGCCGAACTCTCCGCATCCGTCCCCTTGACAACCTTCTGCAACGTCACGACGCTATTGAAGAGCGAAGAAGCTCCAAGCCCGAGGAGATTGTGTATCTCGGCGAGTGAGACGGCTTGATGAGATAGACCTTGTAGATAGTCCTTCTGTAGTTCTTGTAGAAGTATCTTGAGGGTAGTATCCGACGTCTGTGGAGCTTTACATGGCAACATGCTAATGAAAGGGCCAAATATGTCATTCACACCATCAACTGGCACATCCCTTCCTGACGACAGGACACCAAAGGATGGACAAGCAGAACCGGTGTATAGACTCAAAACAGCTGCCCATGCTAGTTGCAGCACAGTGGCAGGCGTCACCTCATTTTCTGCACAGAAACGACGCAGTTGACGAGTATCGATATCAGGAACCTCGATGGCGATCTCCTTCGTGTCTGCACAGCTCTGTGCCAGACGGGGAAACAAACAAGGCTCAACATTAGCCAAGTACGATCGCCAGTGTGCCAGGCCTTCATCGTGTGATGCTCTGCCAATATAAGAGATAAAGTCTTTGTATGAAGGACATCGGCGGTCGAGACTGCCCTCGAAAGCTGCTCGCAAGTCATTGATGATGATGCTTTTCGAGTGTGCATCTGTTATAGCATGGTTCATCTCGAACACAAGACGGGCAGCTGTTAGGCTTTGACGGATAATGAGTAGTCGGTGCTGTAGCTTGGTTGTAGGCATGGACTTATCAGCCTTGTTGTCGATTTGGTTGAGAAGCTCAACGCGCGTACCACTGATATCCTGAATCTCGACATCTGGGACAGGGTCTTTGAGAACCACGTGAACGTGAGAGTGTCCGCGAGAGCAGCCTTCGACAATGACAGCCCTCAAAAGAGAGTGTTTCTTGACCACGTCACGCCATGCATCCCGAACACGTTCGAGCTCCAGTGGAATCCCATCATGAGCAGTGGAGAGTTCTACTTCGAATGTCGTCTGATAGTTTTCCGGGTTCTTCATCTGGCTAACAAGCATACCTTCCTGTATGGGTGCACAGGGGAAAACATCCTCAACCTCTTGAGGAAGGATCTCCAAGTTAGACAAGGTCGTTTGAGCGAATTGGTCCATTTCTGAGTAGGACTCGAATACTCCCGGGAAGTCTGCCAGTGTCCATTCAACTGCTCTCGTACCAAATTCTGACCCAATGGTTGTGAGAGTGTGCTCGTAGTGATTCATCCACGATTTGATGCCATCTTGATGTAACAATGCCTCGTCGTACACCATCATCACGTGCAGTTGACCGTTCCTGGCCTGGACAAGGACATCGAAAAGAGATGACCGCTGATATTTGGCCAATGAAGAGGGGTTGCTGCCCTCCGGTAGGGGGATACTCTCAAATAGGGCTTCCTTCTGTTCCATCTGCTGGTACATTCCAGCATAATTAAAAGTAATTTCCGAAGGAAGCTGGGAGATGAAGGCTTTTGTCTTATCCGGCGTGGATAGACAGGAGGTAAAATAGTCCCAGCCATTCCTTGGTATGCTGCGCATGACATCTTTGGTTCGGCGAACAAATTCTGGAATGTCCCCGCAATCGTTGTCAACGGAAAGTTGAATTGGATAGAGCGTCGTGAACCATCCAACCGTTTGCGAGATATCAATCGAATCGTCCCAAACTTCACGGCCATGACTTTCGTTGAAAATGGCGGGGACTCCTCTATCTGGGAATGCCTTACTGAAAGAGTACATCAGGGCCGAAATCATTAGCTCCATCGGTTGGGTCTGGAAAGCGTCATTGCAAGCACCAAGAATGGCGGAGGTGATGGTTTCGTTTAACAGGAAGTCCAGAGTACTTGGCATTGTTGATGTGGCGTGATTGGTATCCAGCCCCCAATAGGATAACAGGGGAGACGAAGGCGTGAAGGGAAAGTCATACTTCGAGTCTAGATGCTCAAGTGCATAGGACCTTTGCATTCTAGTCCAGCTCGGGAATCCAAGGCTATATTGAATTGGCGACCCTCCATGGATCAGGAGTTCCTCTAGTTGTTGCAGTAAAACTCTCCACGAGACGAGATCGACTACTAGATGGTGAACTGAGATGAAGAGTCGCTGGGCAATGTTTTCTCCTTCATCTATGAGCATGGAAGACAGGAGGGGACCTTTCTCAATATCTAGCTTTTCTCGAGCGCTAGCAACGAGGGGAGACGCTCCAGTCCCTTCGACACTTTTCTCGTATTGGACAAAGAATGACGCATCCAAGTCATCGGAAAGTATCTGTTCCCACAAGCCAGGCGATGCTTCCCGGAACCGAGTATGCAAGACCGGATGTTTTACAATCAATGTTTTCAATGCGTCGTACAGTTCCTCATGTGACACACGTTTCTTCAGCTTCAAAAAGAAGGCCTGGTCGAATGATATCCTTGGGTCAATCTGTGTAGAGAAGTAAAGGTTTTGAATGGGACTTAGAGGGAAACTCTGGCCCGCAACAAGCTCAGGCGGCAAGGTAACAGCAGAGGACGACTTTTCATTGTCTTCATGTGAGGCCAAGATTCGAGATATGGTCTTTTCACGAAGAATTTGCGCCACTGCGACCCATAGCCCTTGGGTCCTAGCATTTGAGGAGACTCGCATCGCAGTGATGGAATCTCCGCCCAGCCTGAAGAAGCTGTCGTCGAGGCTAATGGTGGAGGGATCGATATTGAGGGCGTCGCCCCAAGCATCTCGAAGGATGCGCTCGGATTCTGTCATGGGTTCTCTTTTGACCGTACGCGAGGCGGCTACAAGAGAAGCTGAAGTGGCCGAGGCCATGCTTCGCAGTGCTTTGCGGTCCGTCTTGCCTGAACTTGACCGCGGCATTTGATCCATCTCCCAGTAGATGGTAGGGATCTTATAGGCAGGCAGCTTTTTGGCCATGTCGTTCTCAACGTCGACGGGGAAAGAGAATATACGCGGAGATGTCTTTTGTGATAGCTTCGCGGTATCCTCGTTCTTTGATATAAGCGTCACAAATGCTGCAAGGCGAAGTGCCGTGTTCTCACCAGAAAACTGGACAGCCTCAACAACGACTTCGGAAGCTAGAGGCAAGCATGACTTGAGAACAAGCTCAACTTGACCCAGTTGAACCCGCTGTCCTCGTATCTTGACTTGGTCATCCTTTCGTCCCACGTAGCTAAGACTGCCGTCTTGGTGAAGAATACCGAGATCCCCTGTCTTGTACAAGCGGCCAGTTCTACCGGGTATTCCGGGAGCACCATGCAAAAGCCATTTTGGGTTTTCGATAAAGGCAGTGTTTGTCTGAGCTTGATCGGCCAAGATTGGGCCTTCGATCAGGAGCTCACCAACAGAACCAAAAGGTAGTAGCACTTGGTCATTCTTCTCATCAACCACCCAGATGTTGCATCCAGTTGGAATTTCAATTCGCTTCGGATCAGCGCCAGGCGGTTCTTGCGCTTTTTGCTGGAGGATTTCGTGAATGCGAGGATCAATACCATCCGGTACATCTTGATTTAGTAGCCAGAGTTTGGTTCTCTCGTTATCATCCAAAAGACTCAAGTCAACAATAGGAGCGTGGGGCGAAGACACTATCGCTGACAATGCTGATGAGAAGCTGTTGACAATGCGATCGCCGTGGGCCATAATTGTCCTTTCGGGTGCCTCTATCATAATGGAGAGATTGCTTCCATCGTCAGTGACATGCACGTTAACATCATACTGCGTAGGGGTTAGCTGACTTTCCTTCGGTTGAGGGCTCATTTCTCAAACCTCTGTTGGATCTTCTCCGCCAATGACAGAAATCATCTGACTGCGACTGTTGCCGAGTTCCTTCTTTTCGATCCGACGAAATGACATGGCACTATTGAAGAGAGAAGCCCCCTCCAAGCCAAGGGCGTTCTGAATAGAGGCAAGGGATACCGATTGATGAGATGATCCCTCGATATAATCTCTCTGTGCCGTCTTCAACGTTTCCACGACGTCCTTCTCACCGTCCAAGGATACCCGCATTGGTAGCATACTGATAAATGGGCCGAAGATGGAATCTATACCTGGTATAGGCAAGTCTCGTCCGGAGGTCACAACACCAAAACAGGGACATGTCGATGATCCAGTAAATTGGCGGAGTACGAGAGCCCATGCGGTCTGACAAACTACAGCCGGTGTGAGCTCGAATTCAACACAAAGTGCACGAACTGCCTCGGAATCAATGTCGGTGACTTGTATCATGGTCTTTTGCTGGTCCTTGCCTGAAGCATCACCGTCCGCCAGCACCGAGAAGTGGCATGGGTCGATTTCTTTCAGATATTCGGTCCAGTACGACAATGCGGTTTCCGGCGATTCCTTGTCGATAAGGGAGATGAAGCGGCTGAATGAGGTTTGTTTGGTGGTGAGGCTCTCGCCTAGATAGGCTTTGGTGAGGTCGTTGAGTAAAATCTCCCTGGAGAAGGCGTCGGTAATTGCGTGGTTCATCTTGAGGATAAGTTTGACCTCTGTATCACTCTCAGGTATAATAAACAGATGATGCTCTAGAAATGCTTCGGCCCCTTCATATCCAGTAACGTGAGTTACTTCAGTTGCATTGACCCCCTGATTCTGGAGAGTGATAATCGGTTCAGGGTCTCTTAGAACCACGTGCATCGTCCTGCTGGCACCCGGGAATTCGTGGAAGAAGACAGTTCGCAAGAGTGAATGCTGCCTTACCACAGTACGCCAGGATCTTTGAAGCTTGTTAATATCCACTCGAGCACCAGTTGCAGCCGTCGAGAAGCGAAAGACGTTTGTGGTTCGATACATGTCGGGGTTCTTCGCCTGAGCTAAGAATATGCCTTGCTGCAGCGGAGAACATGGGAATATTTCCTCAATGCCATCTAAGCCTACACCACCAAGTTTCGGGAGAAGATGCTTGTTGAAATCATCGATATCTTTGTAGGTTGTGAGAACTGATGGAAAGTCTGCCAATGTCCACTCAAGCTGGCGAGAAGGAAGTTTGAGCGTTAGGTCTTTCAATGTCGCTTCATATAGACCCAACCAATCGAGAATTCGGTCTTGATGCTGCAAGCTGGCATCGAATGAAAAATTGCAAGTCATTCTGCCATCAATGTTCTGCACAAAAATATTGAACAAGGCAAATTTGCGGAAGTCTAGTGCCGTCTGAGATTCGCAACCAGGAGGAAGAGGAAGTGTAGAGAACATCGTGTCGGGCTTCTCAAAACGCTGCTTTCCTGGCCAAGAAGAGTAGTTGAACATAATCTCCACAGGGAATGAGGATGTAAAACGCCTAGAACTATCAGAGTTCGCGAATTGAGACGTAAAAAAGGCCCATCCATTCCTGGAGATACTGCGCATCCCATCTTTGGTCATGCGAATGGCATCCCATATGCTCAGGCTTTCCCGTCTGTCCATTGTTATCTGAGCCGGGTAAAGTGTTGTGAACCAGCCAACTGTTCGACCTAGATCAATCCGATCGTCCCATGGTTCACGGCCATGGCCTTCGTTCCAAATTGAAGGAATGGGCCTGTCGGGAAACGTCGCACTGAATGAATAGAAGAGAGACGCGAGCAAGAGCTCCAGTGGCTGTGTTTGGAAAGGATCATTGCAATGCCCAAGTAGAGCTTGGCTGATTTCTTCGCTGAGTTCAAATGACTTGACGACCTGGATTTTGCATGGCTCAAAGTCATCGCACCAGTATGATAGCATCGGCTCGATTGGCTGGAGATCATCCAATTCCAGGTTGGAGACCGCATAGTCATTTTGTATAGTAGCCCATACTGGAAAGCTAACCTGTGGTTGCTCTGGCATGGATCCTCCCAGGATGCGCTCAAGATCAGGAATGAGGATGGTCCATGACACGAGATCGACTGCAAGATGGTGTATGCTGATAAACAGTTCCTGACTAGTCTCGAACAAGACTGCTGCAAGAAGGGGTCCTTCCTCGATATCGAGACAGTCGCGTGTCTCAGCTATTATGTTTGAGCGATTGCCAGTCTCGAACTCCGTGATAGTCTTGAGGATAAACGCATTGCCTCGTTCCTTGGCAAGGTATTGTTCCCATCCGTGAGATGATTCTCTTCGGAAGCGCGCCTGTAGAACAGGATGTAAACTGACAAGCTTTTCGAGACCATCACTCAAGAGCTGGTGTGACAATAGAGTATGCACCTTTAGGAAAACAGTCTGATCAAAAGCCATACCAGGGTTGTGCTGATAGTTGAGATAGAGCTGTTGCATGGGACTCAATGGGAATCGGTCGCCAGGTGAGATCATGACATCTGATATCTCAGACGACGACGGCTCTAACTCAGAAATGGCATTGAGGATGTTGGTGATGGTTTTATCTTGAAGAATATGTCGCGTGGAGATGTCTATGCCGGCAGCACGAGCAGCGGAAGACACCTCCATGGCACGTATCGAGTCACCTCCAAGGCGAAAGAAGCTATCATCAACGCCAATCTGGACGGCGTCTACTTTCAGAATGTGGGACCATATCCTTTGCAGTACGCTTTCCTGTTTTGTTGATGGCGCACGCTTCGATCCATGCGTGGTACTGCTTAGGGCGGAGAGCTCAGCTTCGGTGATGGACGAGCCGAGGCTTCTCAAGACCCGGCGATCAATCTTGCCTGTTGTTCCAAGAGGGAGCCATTCCAGTGACACGATGAGAGTTGGGATCATGTATCCCGGTATTCGAGTAGCCAGCTCTTTTTCCACAGCAGGTGGGAGTAAGAGTAGACGTGGTTTAGGCGTGTCCTGGCTGTCCATGCCCATGGTCGGCTGATTGTCCCCAGAGACAACGAAAGCAGCCAGCTCAGACCGGCCACTTACTCCGGCGGGCTTGATAATCTCCACAGCGACATGTTGAGCATCGGGGATACACGCCAGGACGTGATGCTCAATCTCGTTGAGCTCTACTCTCTGACCTCGAATTTTGACTTGGTTGTCTTTTCGAGCAATGTAGATAAGGTTACCATCGTCGCCCAGGCGAACCAGGTCACCAGTTCGGTAAAAGCGACAATCATCTGAGAGACCCAGTCGTGATGCCCACCTCGGTCTCTGGACAAAAACAGCATCCGTCTGTTCTTGATTGTTGAGATATCCTCTCGCCAAGATAGGCCCCTGCACCAATAGCTCTCCAATAGAACCGATCGGGAGGAGTTTGTGGAAATCGTTAGCACCGACAACCCAAGTGTTGCAACCAACACCTTGACCTATGGCCTTGAAGTTGCCTACCGCAAAGTCGATGCGGCCGATGACGCACAGGATAGATGCTTCAGTCGGGCCATAGCCGTGGAATAAATGGGGAAGATGTGCCCAGCGATTGAAGTCCTCTGGTTTGGACACTTCACCCGAGATGAGCAGAGTAGTGAGGTTGGGGACTTCAGATGGCTGGATCAGTCTCGCTACCGACGTCGTGATGGCCATTAGCGTGATGCCCAATTTCCTGAGAGAGTCGTCCTTGTAGCCCAAGCGATCCTCATCTGGAAGCATACAGACGCAGCCACCGAATGTCAGTGTTGTAAAGATCTCCAGAATGGAGGGGTCGAATGTGAAAGAGGAGAACTGCAACGTGCGAGTGTCCGCGTTGAAACCCATCACCTTTCCATGGTAAAAGCAACTACTACTAACAGCTGAATGTTGAATGAGGACGCCTTTGGGTGTTCCTGTACTTCCAGACGTGAAGAGTATATACGCCAGACTTTCAGGGTTAGGAGTTGGGAGGTCTTCTCGAGTGGGAGGTTCAAAGCCCATGTAAGCAGAGTCTGGACCGACGTTGATGATGTGGCACTCGGGGCTTAGCGTCTCCGCTTGAAAACTTTCGGATGCCAAGACGATGTCTGCATTAAGCTGTTTGAGGATTCCCAGCCTACGCTCTGGGGCCTGTGTTGGATCCAACGGAATGAAGGCACTGCCAGTTTTCAGAATTGCCAACATAGCCACGACGGCCCATCGAGATTTCTCGAACAGAATCGGTATCTTGCCATTGGGCTGGACTCCCATAGACATGATGTAGAATGCCAGCTGGGTGGACAAGAGATCCAGTTCCTCGTATGTAAACTTTCCGTCCCATGCATCAACAGCCGGCTTTTCGGGCCTGAGGCTAACCTGTTCCTGGAATGAAGTGTGAAGACACTGACTGATAGGCTGAGGTACTTGAGAATTCCAAGTGCGGATCTGCTGTATTTGTTGGTTGTTCAGAAGGTCCAAGTCCGACAGGCTGGATTCTGGCTTGGACTGGACAATGACCGAAATTGCCACGCCAAGCATATCCGCTACTTGGTGGCCACATGAACCAAGAATATCGGTAGGACTGGTAATTGCAACTTCAATCGCCGAATTGCGATCCGTCACTTGAATACATACGTCGTAATCCGTGTTGTCATCGCCATCGATCATTCGCACATTAACCTCTCGGTCTCGGCTCTGAGGCTCCTCCTGAACCTTTTGCAATGAGATGACGCTGTTGAAGAGGGCCGAGGTGCCGAGGCCAAGTTTATTGTGGATGGAAGCAATGGGGACAGTTTGATGGTCCATGCTCTTGAGCATATCGTCCTGAATACTGGCGAGGACATCTGCGATGGTGATCTCTTCCTTCAAAGGCACTCGACAGGCAAGAAGGCCCACAAGCGGTCCAAATATATCCTCAACGCCATCAATGGGCAAATCTCTACCGGACGAGATCACGCCGAAGCAAGGGGTCACCGACCCTGTGAACTGCTTCAAGACCAGTGCCCACGCCAGCTGGATCAGCGTTGCTGGCGTTGTTTCCATAGTCTCGCAGAAATTTCGCAATGCTATCGTGTCGAGCGTCGTGATTAACCTTTCCCGCGTGTCGGTTTTCGAATGGTTGTACTTTAACGTCGGAAACTGACACGGCTCAACCTGGTCCAGGTATGTGGCCCAGTGTCGTAGACTATCGCCTAGTGACTGTTGCTCAATATAATCTGTAAACCTGTGGAATGAAGCAGGACTCGCTGGTAGTCGGGACGAGTAGGCTGTTTCCAAGTCACGCATAAGAAGATTACGCGAGTGTGCATCTAAGATAGTATGGCTGATGGTCAGGAATAGATTGGCCTCTTTATCGCTGACCTGGGAAATGGACAAGTGATGTTGGAGAAGGCCGAAGCTCTCCTGTGCACTCGGAAATGAAGTTGCCATGGTCGCATCTTCCAGTACATCCATTTCAACAGTAGGGTTTTTGAGAATGATGTGCGTCGTCTTCTTGCTTCCTGGAAAGTTGTCCACCAAAACGGCGCGTAGAAGGGCATGACGACGAACGACCGAATGCCAGGCCTCTTGCAAAACATCCGTGTCAAGAGGCTTGGTGCTTGTGGAGAAATGCATTTTCAGCTGTGTCTGATAGGCACCAGCATCCTTGGCCTGGCTCATAAGAATACCTTCCTGCATAGGAGAACAAGGGAATATGTCCTCGATATCTGACACCTCAATGCCTAGCTTTGGTATCAAGCCCTGCTGAAAAGACTGGATGTCCTCGTAGGTTGAAAAAGCGGAAGGGAAGTCTACCAGCGTCAACTCTGGCGTCCTGTCTCCAAGATTGTTCTCTATCTCAACAAGAATCTTCTCATACTGCCCGAACCAACAGGCAAGTTGGTCTGATCTAGTACCGGATATCCGCCCATCAGTAACAAAAGTCACCGAGATGCAGTCTTTGACGGTTTGCACGAGTACCTCGATCAAGGCAGTCCGGGCGTAACCCTTCATGGCCTCGGGCTGGCTATTGGCGGGAACAGGAATCTTTTCGAACAGTGCGCCGTCTTCACCTGGTCTTTGCTGTACCCCAGCATAGTTGAACAAGACTTCCACGGGGAACAAAGATGCAAAGTTGGATGCTGATTCGGGGGTAGAGAAGTTGGAAACGAATGACTTCCACCCATTGCTGGCGTGAGATTGTACGTGATCTTTGGTCTTGCGAATTATGTCAAGAAGATTGAGCGAAGATCCTGACGAGATTCCAACAGGAAACATGGTAGTGAACCAGCCCACGGTGGAGGTAATATCTAGTGACTCGTCCCAGCTCTCGCGGCCGTGCCCCTCATTGAAGAGTATGGGCAAGTCTCGATCATTAAACACCTTACCGAACGAGTACAATAGTGCAGCAATCAACAGCTCGATAGGTCTCGTGTTGAAAGCATTGTTACATTGCTCACCCAGTATTGCGGAACTCGTTCTTTCACCCAGGGTAAATGTCCTGTCTTGCGAGAACTCGTGTAGAAAGAGGTCTGTTTCTAGACCCCAGTATGACTTTGGACGAGACTTGAATAGTTGGATGAGGTCAGAATCGGCTTTGGTGTTTCTGGTTATGTATTCCGTTTGTAGGGTAGTCCAAACCGGGAAAGACAGACTCGATAAAGACCCGAGGCTATCACCAGACAACGATAGTAACACCTCCAGGTCGCTCATGATGGCTCTCCAAGAAACTAGATCTACCACCAGATGGTGGCAGGAGAGGAATATTTGTTGACTTGATTCGCTTTCGAGAAAGAGCGCAGCGACCAAGGGTCCTTGCTGTATGTCAAGGCTTTCCCGACACTGTCGAATGAGCTGAGGTACAGCATCAGGATCGACATTGGTAACGTGTCGGACCGAGATGGCCTCATTCACTTTGTCAGTGATGGTAGATTCCCATTTACCAGTAGAGTTGGGTTTGAAACGAGCCCGAAGCATAGTGTGGCGCGACACGAGCGACTCGAGGGCCTTGATAATGTCGAGATGCGGCACTCTCCTCTTCAGCTTGAGTAACAGGTTTTGATCGAAAGGTACCAATGGGTCGTGTTGGAGGTCAAAATAGAGTTGCATAATGGGACTCAACGGGAATGGCTGGTTCGGGACTATTGTGACTTGGCTGGCGACGGAAGCCACGTTAACAGGGTCAGCTACGATGGCGAGGCCATCCAAGATCCGTCGAATTGTCTTGTGTCGAAGGATCTGGGCTGTGGAGATATCCAATCCGTTCGACCGAGCACTTGAAGATACCTGCATCGCCGTAATGGAATCGCCACCTAGTCTAAAGAAACTCTCGGTCATGGCAATCATGCCCGCGTCCATATTTAGTATTTTGGCCCAGATACTCTGCAAAACTCGCTCTGGTTCGGATAAGCGGTCGAATTGCCCGTCTAGAGGTGCACTTCGGAGTCGAACTAAGTCGGCCATGGGAATCGATTCCGCGATAGCTTTGAGTCTTCTGTGGTCAGTCTTTGCAGATGCACTGAGCGGTAGGGCATCCAACTGGATGTAAATGGAGGGCACCATGTAGCCTGGCAGCCTTTCTTCGAGAGACTCGTTCAGAGATTGGGGCACCTCTAGTAGCCTGGCGCTACCACTTTGATCCCCTCCACCGGATCTCAGAACGACAAAGGCAGCCAGGTGAGAGCCACTGTTCTGTCCCGCCAAACTGACGACATCAACAGCGACCTGGAGAGCCTCAGGGTAGCAGGTCGATACGTGGTATTCAATCTCTGATAACTCCACGCGCTGGCCTCTGATCTTGACTTGACTGTCCTTCCTGTTGACGTATGTCAAGCTGCCGTCAATGTTGTAGCGGACGAGATCTCCAGTTTTGTAGACTCTCCCTCGTCGGCCTTCGTGTCCTGGAGCGCCCTCAGTAAGCCAAGATGGGTCGGCGATGAATGAAGCTCTGGTAGCTTCGTCATTTCCGAGATACCCTGGACCGACCAACGGGCCCTCGATAACAAGCTCACCAACCACACCAAAAGGTGCCAGACGTGTATCATCATTGATATCCACTACCCACGTCACGGTTCCCACTCCCTTTCCTATTCGAACGAGTTGTTCAGACTCGCCCCCTCGATCATTGATCGTGCTGGTTGGTGTGCATTCCGCAGGCCCGTACGTGTTGATCAGGCGCACGCTTGACCACCTGCCTGCTTCCTCTTGGCCCAGCGTCTCGCCTCCAAGTAGCAGCGTCTTCACGTCGGGGAGAGCCTTGGGATTGAGCAATCGACTGACGGTAGGTGTAAGATGAAGGAGGTTTGCGCGGGAAGCCATTATAGCCCCCATCAAGTCGTCTTTGCGGGAGGTATCTGAAGGGACACATAGACAGCCGCCCGTAGCCAAGGTCATCAGTATGTTGTTGATAGACACGTCGAATGCGTATGAGGCGTAGTCAAAGACTCTGGCGGACGGGTTGAATTGGAGTCGCTTGGCCTGGTGAAGAATCGCGGATGCAAAGGCCCTATGTGAAACCACGACACCCTTGGGCACACCCGTGGTACCGGACGTAAAGACCACATACAAGGTGTCTGAAGGTTGAGTTTGGGATATAGCTGTTTCATTCCCCACGGTTTGCCCTGATGGTTGTGCGACATCGTCATGATCTCCAACAAGAATGATTGTACTCGCAAGAGACTCGACGAGAAGCTTTGTGTCTGGAGACGCCAGAAGCACAGCTGTTTCAGTTTGATCGACGATAGATCGCAGTCTGCTATGAGGTAATGACGCATCAAGCAAGACAAAGGCGCCTCCAGCTTTGAGAACCGCAAGCGTAGCCACTGCTGTCCACATGGACTTTTCCAAACAAATCGGCACGATGCATCCCGAGGAAACTCCAGAAGCTTTCAAACGATGTGACAAGTTGGTTGCTAAACTGTTCAGTTCATGGTATGTTATCGAACCGTCCCAAGCATCAATAGCTGGGCTATGTGGTTGCATCCGAACGGTCTCTGCGATCATATCGTGAACGCAGATGTTGTTTGACTCGGGTACCAGATGGTTCATGGCCCAGACTTCGTCCTTGTCCATGTCGCCAAACAGATCTATAGTGTTAAAGGCCTTTGATGGGCTTTGTAAGATGGTGCAAATGGCAGTTCCCAGGTGCCGGCTGATGCGCGGCCCAAAGGCCCCGAGCACGCTTCTTCGGCCGACAATTGACACATTGATATTAGAGCCATCATCGACGGCCTGGATCGATATGTCGTACTATTACATTATACAAGTTAGCTCACAATGACGTTACAATAACGACTAAGAATTCTCACCTCTGTTGGATCTTTTCCACCGAGGACAGTCACGTCAAGGTCTGAAGGACTCTCCTTAGAAGACGTTTTGTCTGCTCTTTGCATGGAAACAATGGTGTTAAACAGAGGCATCGTTCCAAGTCCAATGGCATTGTGAATACCAGCAAGGGGAACTCCCTGATATGGTAGCGCATCGAGATAGTCTGCTTGAATCTTCTTCAGACTCTCTGCGATCGACATTGAGCTTCTTGTGTCTAACCGGCAGGGCAGGATCCCAATCAGTGGACCAAAGATGTCATCAATACCCTTTAGATCGCTGTCCCGCCCCGATGTCAGCATTCCGAAAGAGGGCACAGTCGAGGAGGAGAATTGGCCCAGAACCACAGCCCAAGCTGCCTGAATGATAGCCGCCAGTGTCACTTCCAAATCGGAACAAACTTTCCGCAAGAGATCAGTGTCAATGCCCTCGACTTTCAAGCTAATCTCTGCTTCTTGATTGATCAAAGCATCGTCGCCACTTCCCATTGCTGGAAAGTAGCACGGTTCAGTTTCGGACAGATAAGACTTCCAGTATGAAAGGCCTTCTTCGACAGGCCATTGGTTCAAATGCGTAATAAAGCTGCCAAAGGAAGGGGCCTCTGTCGATAAGGTGCTGCCGTACGCCGCCTGTAGATCTTTGATGAGGATCCCTCGGGAATGGGCATCGGTGATAGTATGGTCCATGTCGACAATCAGACGTGCCTCCGAATCACTAATCCGAGTAATCGCCATCGTGTGTCTGAGATCCCCCATCCCATATGCAGCAGGTGAACTCTCTGTCTGGGAATGAGGCCCCGTAATGTTGTCTTTGCGTCGAATGGTTGGCGAGGGATCTTTGATGATAAGAAGCATAGACCGCGTGCTTCCAGGAAAGCTGTCGAGAATGACAGCCCTGAGTAGCTGATGTCGTTTGACGACGTCTCGCCACGCTTCCTCGATCTTGGTCAGATCAATCGATCGTCCTTTTCGGCCAGTCGACAGGTGTAATTCCATTCGAGTTTGGTAATGCGACGGATTCTTAGCTTGGCTCATCAGAATACCTTCCTGCATAGGCGAGCAAGGGAAAATATCCTCAACATCATCAAACTGCAGCCCTAATCTCGGCACAATTTCCTCTTTGAACTCTGAGATAGCGTCATAAGAGTTGAAAGCGGAGGGGAAATCGTCCAACGTCCAACCAGGATCCATGTGTGGAAAGTCTTTGGCAATATCCACAAGTGTAGACTGGAATTGTGTAATCCAGTCCGAAACCTTTTCTTGTTGGGAGATGCGTCTGTCGAAAAAGAGGCTTAGCCCCAGCTCTCCACGGGTGACAGATGTGTTCACCTCAAAGAGGGAAAATCTGCGCGCACCCACGCTGGTCTCGGGAGTACAGTCCATAGACGGAGGAGTAACATTCTGGAAGAATGCATCCTCCCGCTCCATCTGTTGATAGAGACCGCCAAAGTTGAAGACGAGCTCAAGGCAAAACTGTGATTCAAAACTCAGCACGGATTGCTCGTTGACAAATTGTGATGAGAAGAATTTCCAGCCTTTGTGAGGCACTTTTCGTATCGAATCCTTAACGCCCTTGATGATATCCAGCAACCCCATGGTTTGCTTTTGTTGCTCCAGATGGACAGGATGGATGGTCGTGAACCAACCAACGGTTCGAGAAATTTCGAGAGACTCGTCCCATACCTCGCGACCGTGACCTTCGTTGAAGACAGTTGGGGGGTCTCTATCGGTAAAGATCAGAGTGAATGAGTATAAAAGGGCGGCAATCATAAGTTCCGAAGGGCGAGTACCCAAAGCCTCATTGCATTGTCCAAGCAACATAGAAGTCGTGGCGGCGTCAAGACGAAACTCTTGGTTTATTACATCCGTCGTCAAAGAAGTTTTACCCTTGATACCCCAGTAAGAAAAGTCGGAAGGGCCATGAGGAGGTGACTGTAAGTCCTCCAAACTGTGGTGGCTTTTTATATAATTGTCCTGCAAAGTTGCCCAAGTCGGGAATGATATGCCGGCCAAGGTTGGGAGAGATCGGCCGCTCAGAAGCTCTTCCAGATCACCTAGTAGTACTCGCCATGACACTAGATCAATAACTAGATGATGAATGCAAAGGAAGATGATCTGAGAGCCGTTTTCATTGTCGAAAAGAATAGCAGAAACAGCCGGTCCGTTCTCGATATCGATACGAGCGCGGCATGTCTTGATTTCCTGGCTGATCTGACCTTCATCAATTGACTTGCAATGCTTGACACTAATAGCCTCGCTAGATGAGGCGATCAAGAACTGTTCCCACTGTCCCGAAGATGTCTTGCGTAACCTGGCCCGAAGCATGGAGTGAGCCGATGCTAGATCAGAGAAAGCCTGGACCAGAGCAGGGTAAGCAACGTGACTTCGTGGCTTTAACCAGAAGTATTGGTCAAAGATAATCTGGTCAAGAGGCAGATCCTTTTGCAGGTCTAAGTAGAGCCTCTGAACTGGAGTTAGGGGAAACGCTTGGCCAGGAGCTATGTCCACATGCTTGACGGCTGTGGCTGTCTGGTCATGGCCCGCTGATGGCCCAGCAGTCTCCAAAATGCGGGCTATCGTCTTTTGTCGCAGGATATGACTTGTGGAAATGTTTATTCCTCTGCTTCGCGCGGCAGATGACACCTGCATGGAAGTAATGGAATCACCTCCTAGTCTATAAAAGCTGTCGTCGAGACCGATGACTGACAGGTCGATATTGAGAGTACGGGCAATAACGTGCTGTAGGGTGACTTCGGTCTCTGTTTTGGGCATCCGTTTGTTGCAGCCTTTGCTGGTATTGCGCAACTCGACAAGTTGAGCCACCGAGAATAGAGATCCAATCTTCTTCAGTTGCTTACGGTCTGTCTTGCCAGTCGCAGATCTTGGCAGATCGCCCATGATGAAGAACGAAGTAGGGATCATGTGTCTCGGCAGTAGCTCTGCCAGCTGGTCCTCCAACAAGTTCGGAACGCGAACCGCAAAGCATGTTGTGGTCGTATCGTCTTTCAGTTCTGGATATTTGCGTGCCCAGTTATCAAAGGAATTTGCATCTTTCTGTAAAACGACAAATGCCGCCAACTCCACCGTTGTATCATCACCGCCAGATGGTACAATGACTTCGGCTGCAACTTGCTGCGCGTCTGGGAAAGCCTTGGAGACCTGGTGTTCGACCTCGCCGAGCTCCACTCGCTGGCCTCGAATCTTGAACTGCGTGTCCTTCCTGCCGACAAAGTGTATACTACCGTCTTCTCCATAGCTGACCAAATCTCCTGTCTTGTAAAGCTTTCCGCTCCGTCCACCCTGTAAGAGCCAGGCGGGGGCGTCGATGAAGGCTGCATTGGTACGCTCCATGTCTCCCAGATAACCGCGGGCGAGAATTGGTCCTTCTATGAGCAGCTCACCGATAGATCCTATGGGTACAAGCTTTTGAACATCTTGGGGGTCTACTATCCAGGCAGCACAGCCAACGGCTTGGCCAATACGGCGAGGGTTGGGCTGGTTCACGTCATACTCGCCAAGAAGACAAAGGATGGCGCACTCAGTTGGGCCAAAGCCATGAAAGACTTTTGTTGCAGGATTCTGTAGCCATCTCTCAAAATTGTCTGAAGTTGTAGACTCTCCCGCAAGCATAATGCCCTTCAGGTTGGGATGGTCTCTCGGCTCAATCAACTTGGCGACCGTTGGCGTGGCTTCCAGGAAGGTAATGTCCATTCTACTCATAGCAGCACTGATATCTCCCGAGCGCTCTTCATCCGATGGAACGCAGATGCACCCTCCGAACATGAGTGTAGCAAATATCTCGCTCAGTGATGGATCGAAGATGTAGTTGGCGAACTGGAAGTTTCGTGTAGTTTGGTCAAACCCGAATCTCGATCCATGATGATAGCAGCTTGTGGCCACAGCTCGATGCTCCAGTGCAACACCTTTGGGCTCTCCGGTACTACCAGACGTGAACATAACGCACATCAAGCTATCAGAGCTGACCGATGGCAATGGTGACAGATCATTCTTGTCCTGTTCTGCCATATGCATTGCTATCGTGGCAGGTCCAACGGGGATAACCTGATACTCGTCCTGTTTTACGATGTTGGAGTATCGCTCAGACGTGAGGATGAAGCGAGCTCTGGTTTGCTTCAGCATTCGTCTCCTCCGATCTTCTGCCTGAGTAGGATCGACGGGGGCAAAAGCTGCCCCAGCTTTGATGATAGCTAACATGGCTATGATTGTCCATGCCGACTTCTCGAAAAGTAATGGTATAATGTCCCCTGTTCTGACACCTTCCACAATCAAGCGGCGGGCCAGGAGTGAAGAGACAGAGTCGATTTGACCGTAGGTGAAATCCTGGTCAGAAGCATGGACAGCCTGGGCGTCAGGCTGGTCCCTCGCTTTTTCCGCCACAATGTCATGAAGACACCGTTCAATCGCCACCGGTAAGTCGCGGTTCCATAGCCAAATCTCTCGCTCATCGCTGGGTACAATCGCTCCAAGCTGACTCAAAGTTGTGTTTGGTTGTTGGGTGGCCATCTGCTGGAAGACCCAGCCAAATGAATCAACGATCCTTGCCATTTTCCACTTAGGCACAACTCTCTCGTCATACAACACAGTGACTTGGACATGATCCGGATTCAAATGGCACAGGAATGTCAAGGCGTGGCTTGCGAACTCCTTACTTTCTGGAAGAGCTTGCCACGTGCCAGTCTCCGTTGTCTCGACACTAGAGTCTTCTCCCGGTTGGATGACAAGAAGCGTCTGGAATTCAGTTGCGTGTTTGGCTGATGGATGCAGCTTTGCAATATTTTGAAGGCCCATCTGCTCAAAGGGAATCATCTGCCGTGCTTGGTCTTGCAGCCTTTCAAGGTATGACTGAATTGAATCTGACTCCGAAACAGGAATTCGAACAGGTACTGTTGCTATGGTTGGTCCAATGA
The DNA here is from genome assembly GCA_021020635.1 of Fusarium sp. PT. Classification (NCBI taxonomy): domain Eukaryota; kingdom Fungi; phylum Ascomycota; class Sordariomycetes; order Hypocreales; family Nectriaceae; genus Fusarium; species Fusarium sp. PT. The sequence continues at coordinate 2,167,575 of JAHMRZ010000006.1, forward strand.
TTTCCTCTATGCCTGTGACGGGAGCGTTTCTGCCGGAAAGAACGGCGCCAAAGACGACATCTTGGGCACCGGAATGGCGATATATCGCCAATGCACACGCTGCTCGTACCATTGTTGCCAGGGTAATGTCATCGTTTCTCTTTCGAGCTACAGGCCACTTCGTTTCTATACGGCAGTCAGCATTCGGGATCGTCACATCCCTCGGGAGCACTGGGAATATGTCAGCTTCAAAGCCCGAAAGCTGATCATTCCAGTATCGTTCTAAAGATGAACCTGTGTCTTTTTTAACATATTGGACAAAGGTATTGAATTCGGTTTGTTTTTCGGGGTTTTCGCCTCGCAAGATCCGTGAAAGAAGACCTCGAATGGCTTGCAAGCTCGTGGCATCGTACAGCGCATGGTGGACCGTCCAGACGAAGTGAACCGCCTGAGATTCGGATTCGGTGACAATTGCTGCTCGAGACAGTGCGTCTCCCAGTCCAATGGGTTGGAGCTTGTTGCTTTGCAAATAGCTCTCAAGATCATCCGATGTTGTCCAGCTTGGACTTTCGTCTAGGACAACTTGAAGCAATCCCTGACCTTCCAGCTGGATGATCCTGGTACGGAGGATTGGAACCAAGGCAACGAGACTTTCCCACCCAGCTTTTAAGTGGTTGATATCCATTGCTTTGTTGAGAGTGAAAATAGTCTGGAGTAGATAGTCTCCTGGTTGCTGCGTGGTCAAGGCAAGGAGACCCTCTTGAAGCGGTGTACAAGGGTAGGCGTCTTGAACACAAGCAAGCTGAACCCCACACGCTTCGGCAATTTCTTCCCGGCATCTGTCCTGTTTGGTAGATTGAAGTAGTGAGAACGGTGACAGAGCCTCTTGGGGAGTTTCATCGGCCGTGGTAACCATCAATGCCAGGTCCTTGAGCCTAGGATGGGAGAAAATGTCTGCGACTGTAAACTCGAAGCCTTTTCTGCGTGCCTCGGCGACAAGTTTCATGGCACCGATGGAGTCCCCACCGAGACGAAAGAAGCTATGATCTGACATGATTGAGTGAGGTTCAATGCCAAGCAAATGAGCCCAGAGCTGCTGCAGTGCACGTTCTGAGGGGGTGAGTTGCTCCCTTTCTTCATGGTCCGAAGCACTTTGACCTAGTCCGGCTATTTCGGTGTCTGGGAAGCCGTCCAAAATACTTCTTAATACCTTCAGATCAGTCTTGCCGGACAAGCTCAGTGGTAGTCGTGCAAGCGTTACCATCATTGTTGGTATCATGTATCGTGGAAGGCGTTCTGCTAGTTGTGATGATATCGCTTGCGGTACAGCTTGCAATTTTGGTGTTATTTCATCGGGCGATACATAGATCTCTGGTAGTGCTTGACCTTTCTCGAGCACTACAAACATGACCAACTCTTCTACGTGCTGCGTATCTGAGGTTGAAGTGAGTTGAACGGCGACTTCTGTGATCTGTGGCAAGGCCTGCCGAACGTGAATCTCAATCTCTCCTAGTTCGACACGCTGACCTCGTATTTTGATTTGGTTGTCCTTTCTCCCGAGGTATCTTAGTGATCCATCCAAAGAATAGGACACGATATCACCTGTCTTGTACAGCGTTGCACTTCGACCGGGGTGGCCAGGAACGCCTTCAGTGAGCCAGATCGGGCTATCAATAAAGGTCTCTCGTGTCCTGTCTGGGTCTCCAAGGTAGCCTTTGCCAACGAGCGGGCCTTCTAAAAGTAGCTCTCCTGGAGCACCCACTGGAACAAGCCTGTCGCTGTCTTCAGGATCAACGAGCCATGTGTTGACACCCATGCCAATTCCAATACCGCTATGCGCAGGGTCTTCACTAATAGTACTGACAGGTGTGCACTCGGATGGCCCATAAGTGTCGATGACTTTGACGTGAGGACACCATGCTTCAAGCACATCTTGGCCCGCCTTCTCTCCTCCCAATGCTAGTGTCCGCAAATGAGGCAATTGTGTTGGGTCGAGAAGGCGACTTACGGATGGCGTCAAATAGGCTAAAGTTGCCTTGGACTCGTGTATCGAGACGGCCAAATTGTTAATGCGATCATGTTCGGATGGGATACACAGACAACCACTGGAAGCCAATGTTTTGAGGATGTTATTGACAGATACATCAAATGCGAAGGATGCAAAGTCATATACGCGTTCATTGTGCCCGAAGGCATCACGCCCCGACTGGTGATAAATTGCCGATGAGAAAGAAGAATGCGGCACCATGACACCTTTTGGCTGACCGGTCGTGCCCGACGTAAACACGATGTAAGCATTTGATTCTGGAGACACCCTTGGCAACACATCTTGCGGGGTTACGAGGTTTGAAAAGAGTTCCTGGTCAACGACCACTGCCGTTTGAATGAAACGATTGCTGACTGATTGAGTTTGGACTGATGTCAATATGACTTTAGAGTCTACCTGGGACATGATGGAGTTGATTCGGTTCTCAGGTTGGGTTGTATCCAGTAGGAAGAAAGTTGCGCCAGCCTTCAACACGGCAAGGACAGAAACAATAGTCCACATAGACTTCTGAAAGCATAGAGGGATAATATCTCCAGGCTCGACTCCAAGGCCTATCAGATGATGAGCGAGTGCCGAGGACAGGGTATCAAGCTCTCTATATCTCAAACTTCCATCCCAGGCACTGATTGCCTGTGCTTCAGGTCGCAGGAGGGCCTTCTCGATGATTATCTCATGCACGCATCGCTCCCAGACTATTGGTACTTGGCTGTTCCAACCCCATATGGTCTCGAGATCAGGAGTGGACATGCGAATTTCTCCCAAGTTCTGCTCTGAGTTGTGCTGGGCCATCCTTTCAAAGACGAAGCAGAGATGGTCGATCATTCTAGACATCTTCCAGTCCTCAATGACTCTGTTATCGTACGTGGCAATGATATCGATAGCGTCGTCGGACAGCTCAAACACCATGGTCAAAGCATAGGAAGTCACTTCACCGGCGAGTGGTTGTGGTCGCCACACGCCCATTGTGCTTTCTTCCGCCTTGATGTCTCTCATCGGTGGCTGAATAATGATTAGACTCTGGAAACGACATGCCCGCTCCGTCTCGTCGCTGATCTTGGCAATGTTTTGCAGACCAAACTGCTCGGCGGGGATCATTTCCATGCTCTGCTCCTGAACAGCCTCCAAATATTCCATAGTCGTACTATCGAGGTCAATTCCGAGGCGGATGGGGACAGTCGCAATGGTGGGAGCCATGATAATTTCAATGCCAGGAAGTGGAGCGTTTCGCCCCGAGACAACAGCTCCAAAAACGACATCCTGTGAGCCTGAATAGTGGTGAATGAGTAGACCCCATGCCGCTCGGAGCAGAGTGGAAATTGTCATGTTGCTTTCTGTAAGCTTGGGAATAGCCATCTGCCTCTCCGCACTTGCTGTTGCATGGGGCTCGTCAACATTTGCCGGCAGCGCGGGGAATTCCTGGCCGTCGTAGTTTAGAAGATTCCATTCCCAAAAAGCTTCTGCAGAGTCTCGATTTGTTTGAATTGCATGAGAAACGAACAAGCTGAATTCTGGAGCGGGTGCTACCTGTTTTCCTTGCATGACCTCGCTGAATAGCTCCTGAATCAGCTGCATCGAGATGCGGTCATATATCGCGTGGTGCACAGAGCAGACAAAGTGGCGCTTCCCTCTACCACTGACGATGGCATGTCTTGAAAGGGCATCACCCAGTTCCATCGACTTGAAGCGGTCACTCTCCAGGTAATCGTCGAGGTCTTCAGCTGTAACCCAAGACACACTTTCATCGATGATGCATTGGACAAGTCCAACTTCAGTGAGCTGGACGATTCGAGTTCGAAGAATGGGTGTAATGGCCACTGTTTGCTCCCATGCTGCACGCAATCTCCCTATCTCTACTCCTGCCGAGATGTCCATCACAAGCTGGCTCATGTATTCACCTGGCCTCTTGACAGACAATGCCAGCAAGCCTTCTTGGAGAGGTGTGCATGGGTAGACATCGACAATACTCTCAGGCTTGACGCCGCAGGCTTTTGATGACATGTCTTGGCATTCCTCAGGAGAAAGGTAGCTCGAAAGAAGAGAAAACGGTTCCGGGGTCTCGTACAAATTCTCATCAAGAGTTCTCAAGTTCTCGGCCAGGTCGTGCAAAGTAGGGTGTTCAAACAAATTCGCAACGGAAATGTGAATGCCAAGGGTACGGGCCTCTGCCACAAGCCGTGTAGCAGCGGCTGAATCACCGCCAAGGTGGAAGAAGCTTGTGTCATGCTCAATATCAGCCGGGTCGACTTCCAAAACCTTGGCCCATAGATAATGAAGCCCAACCTGCGAGTCTGTCCAAGTACTGGTCCTGCTCCAGTTGTTGCTCCCTTTGGCCGAAACGAAGATACTGCCAATCTTACGCAGCATCTCGTGGTCCACCTCGCCGCTCTCTGAGCTGAGTGGTATTTGATGCAGTGCAACGAAACTGATGTTCATGTGGTCTGGCCCTCGCTTTGCAACCTTGGCCACCAGTAATTCCGGTGGCTGGATAAGACGTGGAATGCAGCCAGTAGGGTTGCCATCCTGTGGAATGGACGGAGTATCGCCGTTGGAAAGCACAACAAACACGACAAGCTCAATATCTGAGCTGTCAGGTCGGGCGGTCATGACTTCGACTGCAACTCGACCAGCTCCAGGGAGGTTTTCACGAACTTGTGCTTCAATCCCGCGGCATGGAATCTGTATCCCAACTGCATCCAACTCTTCAGCTGGTACGGTGTGGAAGGAGCATGCTTCTCTAGTGGCACTTGGCGTCATTGCGAGTATTTCTTTGAATATTGAAGATATACTGTTAACAGATAAATAAATGTATGTAGTAGTAGTGCGTGATACGTTCGCCGCAGTATGAGAGAGCTTGATGTAGTGGTCACAAATGGTCCCCAGTATATGTGTAGTGTCTTAGACCCTGGCTGACCAAATTACAAAAATATAGCATATTTACTAAGCACTTCAATGCCCCTGCAATTGTCACATCTCGTCCTCGTGTAGGAGATGGCCTAAACCATCCGCGATAGGGCTAGCTACCCGCCACCAACATCGAGATATCTCTGATGCTGTCCAAGAATGTAGGTACTGAGACGGTGTTTCATGCTCTAAACTCCATGCCATCCCATTGATCGAAATAAGCCTCGGCGGCTATGCCCCACCGGGTCTAGAACCCGCACACCTTAATGCTAGCTTCCATCTCCAACTGCCTACTTCAGCTTAGTACTCCCAGTCCCGGACTTTAATTTTGTACTCCAATGAATTGAGCTTTGCAGGTCCACTTTTCCACCTTAGGATTCCAGCGTTGCATTTTCTACCCTTGTTTAGCAAAGGAATTACAAACTCCTTCCTATATCAGATATCTCTACCTGTATCTTGTCCTAAAATCTCACTCGTATATTGTTTTGTGGAGAGTCTGACCAAAGATAGGATTATTAATTCACAATACGCCACCTGCCACACCTGCCGTGACGCCAGATCCTGCAGGAGCGACCTGCATTTCCACCCCCGCATAGCTGGTAAATGTAATGCCGCACCAGCAAGCGTCTCGTATGTCCTTTGCTTTCCTATGCTTAGGTGTTGGAAAGATTATTCTCTGAGGCGCAGGCCACACATTCACGATTAGACTGCGATAGATTCCCTGTCAATCATCATAGGTAACGGAACAATTTAACCTTTCCTTTCAACCCAGCTACCTGACGAAAATGATCAGCTTCCTTAAACGCTATTTGAATACAATCAAGTAGTTAATTAAAGTTAACTTTACTCAATATATCCCCGAGATAGATATATACAATCCAGTATTCTAGTTTATTTCTACCAAAGAATGCTCTAGGGTAAACTTCATCCCTGAAAATGATTTATTATATCACGCACTCAATAATGCATACTGAATTATTTTATTCCTTGTCCACAGATAATGTTTGGTAACCTTAAATTCTAATTCTAAATACTTGATACTATAGTGCTGCGTCTGAATTGTGATGCATCGTCTAGAAGCTGTTTGGAAGCATCATGCTCCAAGCTAAAGACTTGATTTGTTCACTCTACCTACATCCGTAAATTCTCAAACAGACTAGACTCTACGAGGAAGGAAGATATCTTGTTCTGTGTTATCTTTCTCAATCAACGTTATTCGCCACCTTACATTGACACCCGAAACGAACCTAGTTAGGACAACTCTAAACAAGGTCGATTTTAATGCTCAGGGAATTCTTCTCATCTCATCATATTACTTGTTCCTCATTACTTTAAAAGAATCTCAGAAAAGAGCATACCTTCATTCACCAAATCCACACTGATCTGAAAATGCATACACCAGTTTATCCCCCTCTTCCGAGGCATATGCCTTTTGTGCTCTCATCTGCGGATGAGGACGTGGAATCGCCCACGTCCCACGTCGAGCAACAGATAGCAGCGAGCAAATCTAGTGATGACGCAATCAAATCAATCACCGACTACATCCGCCTAGCCACCCAAGATGTGGTAGCACAGCATACCACGAGCAACATCAACGAGACCCGAAAGCGGGACTTCTTACGTGGTATCATCCGGGCCTTTGATCAGATTTGCTTGCACGGCGAAAACATCCACGTGGCGGTTCAGAAGTTGGATACGTCCACGGTCGAAAAAACATACATCATTCAATCATATTATGCTGCAGTTTCAGCTAGTGGACTACCAATCCTCCCACATAGTTCGGCCTTACTGAGCCCCAGACGCTCTTCATCTATTCCCGCAATTGTCTACGCTATTTTTGGAGGCCAAGGTATCAGCGGGCTCTACCTAGATGAGCTCCGATATCTGCTCACTACATATCAAACGATTATAAAAAGTACACTACGAGCTTCAGAGGAGATTCTGATTTCTCTGCTCCAGGTGGCTGATGTCCCCGACATCTACGCCCAAGGCCTTTCCTTCATTAGCTGGTTGGAATCGGATTCAAACGTCCCCAGCAAAGAGTATCTCAACTTTGCTCCTATCAGCTTCCCTCTAATTGGAATTCTCCAGCTGGCCAGCTACGAAGTTACCTGTAAGACTCTTGGCCTACACCCAGGTGAACTCCGAGACTCGCTGTCTGGTACGTCGGGTCACTCCCAGGGCTTGATAGCAGCAGCTGCTATAGCCATGGCTGATAGCTGGGAGTCTTGGAGAACTGCAACGCGAGCTGCTGTTACGGCTCTCTTCTGGCTCGGATTGCGCACCCATCAAGCTCTCAAACCCGCTGCAATTTCTCCTGCGATGATCAAAGATTCTGAGAAGCATGGCGAAGGCATACCAACATCAATGTTACATGTTAGGGGGTTTGAGAGAGAAGAAATACAGACGCAAGTCTCTAAAGCCAACAAGAATCTTCGGTCAGGATCCCGCATCGCACTCTCACTTGTTAACGGACCCAGGAACTTTGTTTGTTCAGGTTCTCCGGTTGGGCTTTACGGACTCAACCGTCAGCTGAGAAAGTTAAGGCAACAAGATCAACGAACGAGCCGCTACCTTCCAGTCTCGGCTCCCTTCCACAACAAATGCCTATCTACGGTTCCCCATATTGTTTACAGGGATCTTGATGGAATTTCCATTCACTCAGGCGACCTCAAGATACCGTTGTACTGTACGAGAACCGGTAGGGCCCTCAACTCGTCTGATGGTGACATTATACCCGAACTACTTCGTCTGGTGTTATCAGAGCCACTAGACTGGGAAGCCGCTAGCGTCTTTCCAGGTGCGACCCACATCGTTGATTTTGGTCCTGGAGGTGTCCACGGGATTGGTTCCTTGACAGACGCGAACAAGAAAGGCCAAGATGTCAAAGTCGTCCTGGCTACTACAATGCAAGGGACATCTTCTACTCTTGAATATCAAGCAGAAATCTTCCGAGGGCTTTGAACTCGTCGTTTAAAGCTATGGAAGATCTCTGAACTGATGTACCGATTATCGTTGTTATTAAAGGGTCTACTCAGAGCAGTATATAGTGTGTTAAAATGAATAAAAGTTTGGATTCTGCTAGAAAGACGATTAAACTACTTTGAATAATTGATCAAGTGAATCAGGCTCAGTGATAGACTCCGCCTACTCCACATACGGGCTCTGCCTAATCTAGACATCTATCAGTTAGAAGACGAGACTTACCAGTTTAGGCAAGCAAAGTCTCTCATCCATGAGTTTAATTCACATGAGGGTCAGAAATTGATAGACATGGTCAAAATCTTGTTGAGCACGTCAGTTTAAGCTTGTAATATGGCAACTAGTTTAAATTGGAACTAAGGAGATAAGGTAGGATTCTTATCGATTCAAATATCACCTTCTAATTTAAGAAAAGCGGAATCCCATTCCTTCGGAGATTATGATTCATCGATAATACCTGATCCCTGTCCCAGGGTGTATGGAAACATAGTAGACTATAATACAAATACCTTCACGCATTGCCGTATACTTGCGCGATTTAACGTTTTAACATTTTCCACCTGGTACACTTGCCTCGTCATACAGTCTGTATAGGCGCCAAGGAAAGAAGCGAAAGAGGTTCGCCGGGAGACTCCCTGTCATGCTGTTTGCTCAATTGGGAAGGTAAAGGATTCTGATCCTCAGCGGCTGTGCGCGTCTAGCTTCGGAATTTTCCAATATTCCAGACTGCGCATAGAAGGATCAAGATACCGCCCGCCTGTCACTTGACAGGTCAGAAAATTAAAGAATAGAGGAGCCAACTACGGCTATGACCCACCAGGCGGCCGCCGTGCTTACTGCTCAGTCACGCCAGCAATAGCCTTTTTCTCCCCTGCAATCTCTACAATTGGTCAGCCTGTCGGTCACTGTAAGTAGAGACGGATGTGGAAACACTACCAACAAGGCGCATTCGGAGAGGCCCTCGATATCGACAACGTCAACAGCACAAGACGTCCAACCCGTCGACAATATGGAGAGCAAGTGCCCTCCACGCAGTGATCAGACATTTGGACCTCGAGTCGATGTGGCGTGTCGATCGTTCGACTTTACGCTCTTGTTTCAAGATGCCTTTTTTGCTTTATTGCCTGCGAGCGTATTTCTCCTGCTCGTTCCCTGGCAGATGAAATTGGTATGGCAGAATGGGTTGCTTCATTCGGCGAAATCCAAGCTGCTCAGCAGTAAGATGGTATGTACGACAACAGCAGTCCTCTGCCCATATACCGATTCGTTAACGAATGTGGCTTTGGAAAAACAGATCCTCATCCTTGGGTTGTTTGCAACGCAGGTTGGCTTCCTGGCCCTGAGATTGGGTAAGCCGTCGTTGAGGACAAGTCTATCACTTGCCGCCGATCTTTTGCTGCCTTTGTCATCAGCCGCTTTAGGAGTTGTATCATATACCACACATAGACGGTCATTGCGGCCATCCACGCTGCTTTGTATCTATCTATCGGCGCTACTGTTATTGAGCATGCCTCGTGTGCGAACCCTTTGCTTATTTGATGACGAATTTGTAAACGAAAGAGCCTTAATTATAGCCTCAACAGTTGCAATTGCTCTGCTATTCCTCGTGGAACTAGTTGAGAGACGTGAACCTCCGAAGAGCCAACTCAAACACACAAATGCACCCGAAGAGTTCAGCTCGTTTTGGAACCGAGCAGCCTTTTTCTGGCTCTCGACTACTTTCTTGAAAGGCTACTCTAGGATTCTTGGAACGGAAGACCTACCAGCGCTTGATAGCAAATTGGGATCTAGCAAAGTTCGAGAAACTCTTCTGTTATCGTGGGACAAGTGTAAGAAACAGCTCCATCTCCAAGTCTAGCCATTACTCGAGCACCCTTTCTTACAGGTTGTATATAGATGACAAGTCGGCTCGACATAGTCTCCTACGTGCTAGTTTTCGGGCATTTTGGCCCTCTATGATGCTTGCTGTGGTGCCACGTGTCTGTCTCACTGTCTTTAATTTCACCCAGCCCGCTCTGCTAGAAGTAACCGTCAAGTATATCGGTCAAGGAGATTCAAATTCATCATACGGCAAAGGCCTGATAGGAGCATGGGCACTAGTATTCCTGGGCCTTGCTGTCAGTATTCCTTCCTCCGTGAGTCTTTGTCGAAATAACACTAGCTTACACTGCTCAAGGTTACCAACTCTATATATCAATACCAGGTGTCACGATTCATAGCCCGTTTTAGAGGGTCCCTGATGGGCATCGTTTACCAACAGACTCTGCAGGCCCGGCCGGCCGATTTGGGCCAGATCACGGCAATCTCTTTGGTTGGAGCGGATGTAGAACGAATTGCTATGGCAATGAGCTTTGTCCACGAAGTTTGGGGCTGCATACTTGATCTTTCAGTGGCAATTTGGCTGCTGGAGCGGCAATTATCTGTCGCTTGTGCTGCACCCGCTCTCGTGGTCATGATTATAATTGCCATGACAGGCCCTCTTGGTCCGATGATGAAGACAGCACAGTTACAGTGGATCCAAAAGGTACAGGAGCGACTGCGTGTTACAACGGCAATGTTGGAAAGTATGAAGACGGTCAAGATGCTTGGCCTGTCTGATGTTATGTCTTCCATCATTGAAAAGGCACGAAAGAACGAAATTGCCTCATCCGCAGCTTTCCGCAAAATCCTTGTGTTGCAGCTCATTGCTTCCAACGCGCCAATCAATATTGCCCCTGTTGTTACCTTTGCGGTTTATGTCATTATCGCCATCTTCTGGCAGAACGAGTCTCTTCTTGCGGCGCAGGGGTTTACCGCTATAACCCTTATTAATCTCTTGACCACACCGACGCTACTGTTCATCCAAGCATTTCCAACGCTCGTACGTTCCATCGCATGCTTCGACCGTATACAGGAATACTGCAACTATACTAAGATGTCTGCTCACGATGGCTTGGAAACTCCTGATGGGGCCTCTAGGGATCTCCGTGGGTCGGAGAAGCGAATCCCTGTCAGCGTACACGCACAGTCGATAGCTTGGGCGAGTTCGAGACCCGAGGTTTTACATAATATTGATGTCGACATCACCGAAGGGAGCCTGACAGTTATTACCGGTCCAGTCGGGAGTGGAAAATCGACCTTGCTTAACAGCATGTTGGGTGAGACTGTTGTTCGCTTGCCTGAAATGTCATCTGCCGACCAGCAGGCCAATCCTTCAGCATACTGTAGTCAGGAACCGTGGCTGGAGACAGGAACAATCCGCAGCAATATCATCGGCGTGTCTTCATATGAACCACAATGGTATGCAACTGTGAAGCATGCGTGTGGACTCGACCCAGATATTCGAGAGATGAAAAACGGTGATCAAAACCCTGTCGCAAGCAGGGGCACAAACCTCAGTGGAGGTCAGCGACAACGCCTGGCGCTCGCGAGAGCTGTCTATTCGCACCGACGAATTGTGATACTGGATGATGTCTTTAGTGGCATGGATGCGCATACAGCAGAATTCGTGTCACGACAGCTGCTGGGTAGGCGAGGACTATTGAGAAAGCAAGGAATGACAGTCATCCTGGCGACTCACAACGGTATGTTGCTACTACATGATATTTCCATTTGCAATTCATCTAGCTTATACATACATTAGAAAATCTCATGGCCTTGGCCGATATTCTCATCATTCTGAAGGGTGAGAGGATCGATGCGATTGGGAGCCCCGAGGCACTGCAGTCGAAAGGATACATTAAACAACACGACCGGGAACATTCACAGGACGGTAATGTTGGAGAGATAGAACAAGTCCAAGTCGAGACGCGTTCAAATCAGGAGAGTCCCTCTTTAGAACACTCTATGGAATCCTCATGTGAGACTGAGGTTGAGGGCAAAGAGGATGATCCACGGAGGAAGCAAGGCGATACCTCAGTCTATAAGTATTACCTCTCAAGCAGCGGATACTTCACAACCCTGTCATTCATTGCCTTCACCATGGCATCAGTCTTTTGTACAGAGTTCCCCAGTAAGTATACTTACCATCAACCCCTTCCGTCATGAGTCTTGGATTAGTGCTAACAGGGTCTATTTTAGCAATCTGGCTGAAATGGTGGGCCGAGGCGAATGCCAGACAACCAAACCAGAACGTGGGCATGTACATGGGAGTTTTTGCTACCGTGGGAATCTTGGGAGTTTTAGTCACGGGTCTTGCCTGCTGGTTTGCCTTTATTCGTATCATCTCCAATTCCGCCCTGCACCTTCACTCTGCCCTTCTCAAGACCACAATCAACGCTCCCTTCCGATACTTTGTTGCAGTCGATACCGGGAGCTTGATCAATCGTTTCAGCCAGGACTTGGAGTTGATTGACATGAATCTCCCCATGGTGATGATCAACTTTGTGCTCGCTCTCTTCTCAAGTGTTGCCAAACTCATCATCCTGGCAGTCTTTTCTCGCTACCTCTCTGCTGCAGTCCCCGTTTTCGTTCTTGTACTCTACCTTCTCCAGAGATTTTATCTCCAAACATCCCGACAAGTTCGTCTTCTGGATATCGAGGCCAAGGCGCCTTTGTACAATCACATTCTCGAGACTGTAGCAGGAGCGTCGACGATCCGTGCGTTTGGATGGCAGGTTGAGTACGCCGAACGCAATTCTGGGTATATTGATACATCACAACGAGTATCTTACATGCAGGAAAGTGTCCAAAACTGGTTGTCCTTTGTGTTAGACATCATTGTCACAATTCTGGCCGTCGCACTTGTTGGCATGGTTGTGACGTGGCCGCATCTATTTGATGCTGGCAGCGTTGGCGTGAGCTTGGTCATGCTGATTTCCTTCAGCAATCTTTTGACACGTCTTCTCAAGGCATGGACTTCAATGGAGTCGAGTATCGGGGCAGTATCCCGCGTGAAAAGATTTGTGGCTGACACAGAATCGGAGAAAGATGGGGAATCAGGCAGAGATACAGTACTTCCAGAGGGATGGCCTTTGAATGGAAGGTTGTCACTGGAAGATGTTTTTGCAGCACACAAGTGAGTAGAGAATGAGAAAAAGGTGTCTGGACAATACTAATGCGCCTCAGGCCTAACGCTGAACCAGTCTTGAGAGGAATTTCTCTTTCCATTAACGCGGGCGAACATATTGCTATTTGCGGACGAACTGGCAGTGGAAAGAGCTCGCTCATACTGAGTTTGCTGCGAATGCTCGATATAAACGGGGGCCACATCTCGATCGACGACTTCGAAGTATCTGAAGCTAGCATTGCGGATCTTCGTATGCGTATCAACGTTGTCCCGCAAGATCCATTCTTTATTCCAGGGACCATTCGCCTAAATCTCGATCCATTTGGAGCAGCATCCGATAATGACATAGAGGTAGTGCTGCGCAAGATTGGTCTCTGGGAAACCATCCAGGCCCTGGGGGGACTATCGCAAGAGCTGGACACGGCTGCGTGGTCTGCCGGTCAAAAGCAACTGCTATGCCTAGGCCGAGCGATGTTACGAAAGAGCAAGGTCCTGATTCTAGATGAGGCGATGAGCAAGTAAGTGCATGAACTTACTACACTATACAGGAGCCCAAGCTAAACGTAAGCAGTGTCGATACCATGACAGAGGCTATGATGCAGAATATCATAGACACTGACTTCCAGAAGTGTACCGTTATTTCCGTTATGCATCGCCTATCATATATCACAAAGTATGACAAGCTAGCGCTTCTAGATAGCGGGAGATTAGTTGCATTTGATACACCGGCAAAGTTATTAAGTAATGGCCATAGACTAGAGGATCTTTACAGACTGCAGAATGGCAGCTGATTTTCGGATGTCAATGTAAATCCAGCTTCATTCGGCCTATATCTTTGTTCCATCAATCTCTACAGAGTGATCAATTCCCCCCCAATTTATAATAATAGCACAGAAAATGCACATTCACTAGTCTTTACATTTACTGTCTGCTACCCTCACGAAAACCGTTAAGGTCTAGGTGGGCACAATCCTTCAGGTCAGCATAGAGGTACTCATCTCCTTGCCAGATACCATTGCCCTTCTTTACCCATACGCTGTGACCAGAACCCTTGCCGTTTGAACACCTATCGTAGCAGGACTATCTGCTGCTTCCCACTGTAGGCGTTCAAGCTTCTCCAGCTGTTTCGAGTCCAGTAGCTCATTGTCATCTCGATTGTCGACTGCCGGAAAGACTTGCATCTCCTCTTCGATCAATACACCGACCATGGCCAGGTCATCCTCAGCCGCATGGCCGAGACACTGGCCCGTTAAACTGTGCGGAAGATTCTCGGAAAGGTCACGCCTGCAGTCCATGGAACCTCGCATTCGACGGCGGTTATATCAGCATTCCACCGGCCTCGTAGACAACTCCACTAGACCTAGAAATCTCGAATCCAAGAGGATAGTTTGCGTCTCCGAAGCTGATGTTGCTATTGCCAGTCTCATCGCTTGAGACCTGTATGGAGACACCATGGAGAGTCAGCCATGGAGAGTCAGCTTGTTATCACAGGCATAGGTTAAGAGGGACTTTTCCTTAGTGTCGGCGGCAAAGATCATTAGATTGCCAGTAGCATAAGCAGTTTCGCAGTTAACAAAGATTGAAGCAGGTGCTCGAAGGGGCTCCTGGTCCCAGTTGAAGGGGCGAGCAGCCTCATGCTGAGCAAGAACCGTCAGATAGAGGGTGATGGCGAGAGCGGCCTTCATGGTTGCTTCCATGCTAAACTGGACTTTGTTTGACAAGAGGATCGAGATGATCGGGCGAGAGATAGATGTGTTTGTGGCAGTCAGGCGTTGCGGATGAAGGGGAAGATAAGTCGAGGATATCCTAGTCCCCTTGAGTTACTTTTCGTCCTCCTTGTCTGCCCGCTCCACAAACAGATTTTATAGATATTCATAAGTAATAGCAGCCTGGATTGGTATAAAGTAATAATTATAGTTATATATTCTACAGGGGCGAGAAGAAGACTTTACACAATAGCAGCTTGTTTGTACACATGAATTAAGCGGAATACCTTAAGATCCCCTGTTAGGAAGACTACTTATGACTGGTGGAAAATCAGCTGGCACTCTGAAATCTATGATACCCATGATGCCAAGCCAGCTTTTGTCAACCAACATGCATCCATGTCTTACCATAACTCACCGTTATTTTAAAGTTTAGGCTTTGTCAAAGCCACTGATCATCCGCTTCTAGCTTTGTTCCAAGCTCTTCCCCTACCAATAGTATATTAGCCGCTCCCATCGTTAGATTGGAATGTAACTTACCCGACTGATTTGACATTCGACTCGTTCTCGGCTCTGTGCCAAGGGACTTTTGCATATCAACCTACGTAACAAGGGTTATTTTCACATGCGCCGTGGCTCGAATCGGCACTCTTTCCCGCGAGACAAGGGCTCACCAACGACATAAGTCACGGGGTCATACACCTTTAGTCATTTACTTCCAGGATAAGTACCCATCGTCAGATACGTACTTTTGCACGCCAATTCTCCTCTACCATTCGTTTGTCAGAGCCAGTTCAATTAAAGCCTGAACTGCGGCCGGACCAACTCCTGCACCGAGTCGACCTACGGCCACTCCCCCCTCCCCTAACACCCAAGACCTCACAAGCACCAGCATCTAGATCGCAAGAAACAATGCATTCAGCCCTCCTACTCTCTATTTACATGTTGGCTTTCTACCACGGTGTGCACGCTTTTCAGTTCACTGGCCCTGACACGGCTGAAAAGCTTAATCTCACTCAACCCATCACGATCACATGGGACGCTTCCAAAGGATCCTTGAGCGAACCAAAAGCCCGCACACTACAACTCTGGTTCCTTGCTCTTACCAACGACAAGAGCGATCGATCCGGCTGGGAACTTGCCACCAACCTATCAGTGTCGGCGACGTCGTATGAATGGAAGCCTGACACAATTGTCCAAGCTATCAAGGACAAGGACGTCTCGCTCTCACCCGACGTGGTGCATACCTTTGAAGCAAGGCTGTTTGACATTGATGGAAGAAAGCTATCAACAGTTGAGAGCGACGAATATGCTGTTGAGGGCATTGATTCTATTTCAAATAGTGGTGCTAAGGGAGCTTAAGCTGGATTTTACACGGCTTTGTTTGCTCTTGCTATGGCAGTAGTCGCGGGAGCGGTGGCTGATAGGGTATAATCATTTATTCTACACCGGAAGCAATTTACATAATACAATCTTCACGGATAGCAGGCAGCTTGATTACTTCAAAAGAAATCCTAGCAGTGTTGGCCCAACAGTACATCTACTTCATAGTGAGGATAGACTCTTTCTCAATCCTACGAATGATTTCAAGGCTAAAAGAAGTTTGACTATTTATTTTTAATAGCTTTCTCTGAGGTAGGTTACTTATTTACCAACCACAGTAATGCGGGTTCTCTACTCGTACTTGCTACATAATTACGTGTGGAGGCTACGTGTCAAGGCGATAAGCTGTCACTTCCCACTCTCATTTTGAATACTAACCAAACGAAATGCTCAACTACGCAATGAGCTAGTTTATCTCACGTAATACACATGAACTAGATTCCAACATCTCCAATGGAGATGATGAATGGCTGAGTGACACCATCCGATACCAGGAAAGCAACCTGCCTGAGTACTCTTGCCATAATACTTGGTGCCTCCATCGCATGGTGATACCACAGCCATTGGACATGCAAACAGCCTATCGATTCAGTCTCCGGATACCACCAGCGGCTGCTGTGGCACGCCTGCTGTTTAATGCTTCCTCTGAATAAAGGTCTTTGGGATAAGAGGAAGACTGGTGACTCAGTGCTTACTAGTGATACTGACACTGTTATTATGCTTTATGAATTGGTCACATTGGCAGACAAAGCTATACACCGGTCTCGACCTGATGCTTCTGGACCACCATTATGTCTTCTAGTACTCTTGGTCGACCTTCGGAGCCTTCCTTTGATGAGACACTTTTTCTTCGATGCTAGACTACGACGTCACCAAAGTCATGCATTTTAACCGTAATGTCATTATTTCTTATGCCCTTATAGAAGTCTTATCTTCAATTCTGGATCAAGTCTGTCTAGAAACTAGAAACGAATCCTCTGTTTGCAACGTTCCTAATAGATTTACGTGTCTACTTGGTCCAGCACACTCCTGAGCCAGGTCCTGGCTGGCATTGCATGCGACCACCACTGCATGACCAGCAACCATAGTCTCCAGAACATTCGCATTTTCCTGGTCTGCAGTTCGAGGCTGGCCGACGGCACTCCGGGAAGCAATTGCAACGCTTTTCGAGACCGCGGAGGGCCAGAAGTCCCTATAGGGAATAATCAATAGCTGGGTGATACGATCGATCTTGGGACAGTCATACCTTATCGATACCAGTGTAAGTGTAGTCACCGTCCTTGATGACTGTGGTGTCGGGCTCAGGAATTGCCAAGACCTGGGCAGAGAGGAGAGCGGAGAAAAAGAGTGCGAGCTTCATGATTTGGGTATTGATGATGTATTGAAGCAAAGAGGTTGAGGTAGTTGATGTGATGTTGCTGAAGAATACCTGATTATTGAGAGACTTGTCGAGGCTTTTATAATAATGCGAGACTTTCATTAAGTATTCTGATTAGTAAACTACTATTAAACAGCCCATCGGAGCAGACTGATCGGCCCGGAAGGAATAAAGGGAATCCTCCAAAGGATCAATCCTGCATAAATACGAAGCGGAAGTCCAAGCCACCACTTTCCCAAGGACTTATGTAGGGAAGGTCTGTTGAGGAACATCGTATTCAGACCAATCAACAGGTTAGCTATGACTTCAATTCTACGGACACAAACTGGAATACTCGACGAATTTTGTGAGGTTACAAGTTGAATCATTGACTTGCGATATCATTAATGTACCGAAGTTCTTACAGCGGTGTGGCAAATACTCAGTCTCGGAGCCACGAAAGCTTAAAAGCATACCAGTGACTTTACGTACATGCAGTATACAGTCCCGTGCAAAGGTTCCGCCACAAGCCAGCTGTGAATGTGAATAATAATACAATATAATCTAAATAAGAATTAGAATGCTTTATGTAATATTATTATAAAGTTAGACAGGATTATACAAAATAAAGAGAGTTTATAATAGTTTACACAAGATTATATAAAATGTGTAAAGAGAGGAAATTTCGGGGGCTTGTGCATGCCTACTGTAATCCACAGCTTAGGCTCACTAAGGTTCAAGGCCTACCAGAGGCCACACGGTAAAAGGAAGGATAAATACAATAAGGCGTCAAACGCGAGGACCATCCTGACGGCTGATATATACAATGGTGATAGAGAATGCGTAACGAGTATCCTATATTGACAAGCGGGGATCAGTCACTATTTACAAAAGTAGCAAGAATCGACAAGTTCTTTGCCTCGTATTTAGGGGTGATAGGGATTTGGCTTATGCAAGGGAGTGGCACGGGATATTATTACGCGCTTATTGAACATAAAAGATATAACAACAAATAATAAAAAAGAATACAAGAAAAAACAATAACCTTTTGTTTTAACAACTCTACCAGTGTGGTGCTTGAGGGCGAAAAAGAAACGATCATAATTGCTGGTTGGAAGCACATCACCACAAACTCGATGGCTAGCCTGTGCCTCATCCGGAAGGTCGGCAACCGGCACCCCAGTCAGGTTACATCTCCTGTGGAGTTTCAGTCAAGAACTCGGAAGTCGCGTACCTATTTTCCCGGGTGGAGGCGACTGGTTAAATAAGCTAGGAAATCCTTCAGCGCGACATCAGACAACGACTAGCTTCTATGCCCCTGCAACGGTCAAAACTACAACATGTACTCGATCAATTGGACGTCTGCTTTTGCCCTTTGGGCAGGTATCGCTACTGCGGCACCAAACTGCGATCCTTCCCGGTACATTACCGTCGACACATCCAATGGGCCCGTTACAGGACATGTGGCAGACAACTCACCATGTGTTGTCGAGTATCTCGGCATTCCTTATGCCAAGCCTCCTGTCAACGAGTTGAGGTTTGCGCCTCCACAGCGCATAACATCCTATTCGAAGACTCCTTTCCAGGCGACGAAGTTTGGTTGGGACTGTCCTCTTTCGGCTAGCAGGAAGGTTGACTATCCTGATATGACACCCCAGGCTCAACGGATTATTTCCTACTTTGCCAGCGGTGCCGAGACTCCACAAAGTGAAGATTGCCTCACTCTTAACGTCTGGTCAAAGGAGACGCCAAATTCCGCCAAGGCAAACAAACCTGTGTTGATCTTTTTCTATGGTGGTCGTAAGTGACTCGGTTCTCTTTTATGCATAGTTATGCTAACACAACCGTGCAGGATTTGCTATTGGAAACACCAACAGCCCTTTCTACAATGGCAAGTACTTTGCTGATGCTGAGGATATTGTTGTCATCACTGTCAACTACCGCCTTAACATCTTTGGGTTCCCTGGTGCAGCTGGCCAGGTTCAGAATCTGGGTCTACGCGACCAACGTGCTGCTGTTGAATGGGTTCGCGATAACATTTGGAAATTTGGTGGAAACCCTTCCAAAATCACCATCGCTGGCCAGTCATCCGGAGGTGTCGCTGTTGACTACTGGACCTATGCCTACAAAAACGATACAATTGTCAACGGCATAATTGCTCCATCTGGAAATGCGTTTAGTTTTCCCGTCAACTCTGCTACAGTCCAGGAAAAGAACTGGGAATCAGTTCTGTCTGCCGTTGGCTGTGACGCTGACAACGACGTGATGGCTTGTATGCGCAAGGTCGACTGGAAGGATATCAAGGCCGCGGCTGCTGCTATCAAACCCGCCTCCAGCTCCAGTGTTCTTCAGTCTATCCCTCCTTTTTACCCCAAGCCAGATGGCGAGATTGTCTTCTCGGATTATGTCAGTCTCACCAAGGCTGGAAGCTTTGCTAAGGTTCCTGCGCTGTTCGGCCACAACAACAATGAAGATGGTTACTACCGCATCCCTGCGTACGGCAATGGAATTACACCTACTGACGCGCAAGTTGAATCATTCCTTCTCGAGTCTTTCACTTGCCCTGTGTCTTACCAGGCCAAGGCACGAAAAGCCCACCAGGTACCATCATGGGCATACCGGTATATGGCAGACTGGGACAACACAAGACTGTACCCCTCAAGCGGGGCATATCATGGTGTGGACCTGCATATGATCTTCGGCGCATCTCAAGATGTCAGCGGGATTGCGCCATCGGCAGACCAAGAGAAGCTTACTAAGATGATGCAGCACGCATGGTATTCTTTTAGTGATGATCCTTGGTCCGGTCTCGCACAGCTCGGCTGGCCTGAATTTGATCCAAATCGTGAGACATTGATTGAACTGGGCAAGGGTTCTAAGCCTCGGGTTGACTTTGTGGATCCCTTAGTCTATGATGCGCCATGCTCAACAGTTAAGATGGGCGCGCTTTCAACTTCTTCATTGATCACGGATTAAGCTACAACATGATGCCAGCCAGAACAGCATTTGGAAAGAATCTACAAGCTTTTTTAAATACGTTGCCGATAACATCCCTTCTTTTTTCAGCACAAGGTGCAGAGGAGTATCAAAGATCTGTCAAGGCCCCACCCCCACAGTGACAAAAACAAGTAAAGCACGCAAGCTAGCTGTGGGGAGATCTCGCCGGTTTTTACGATATGGGGTAAGCAGGAGAGTTTAAGGTGGGCCGGTATCCACCACTCCAGCGCAGAAGATGGAGAACATCCCAATAGGGAAATTTTCCCCATACGAGGAGTGCATTGCCATATAAAAGCAATTCGCAGATTGTTTAGAAAGAGTCCCGTTCTTAAATCTTGCACAATCTTGCATCACCTATTTGACTTCTATCGATTGTGCTTCGTTATTGAAATGGTTGTTATCAAAGGTTTCCGAACAGTTTGGGGCGTTGAGTCAGGGGATGATTTCCAGCACTGGATCCCCTGGTTTCCCCAGCTAAAGAAAGAGGGCTTTGGTCAGTCTTATTGCTTGAAAGGAGACCTTTTCATATACTAATGTGTTACAGCTGGTGTTGAGGTAGACATTACAGACAGAGATGCTGATAACCTCAAGAAACTACGCCAGCTACTAGACGAGGCTGGCCTAGAAGCTACTGTTTTGTCAGTGAGAATTTCGGGCGGTTCAGTTAGAGGCTAATATTCAGCAGATTGCACACAGCATGGGCTGGCTACGTCGGTGCTCGCCCTACTGATCTTACTCCTGACGTCCACCTCGACGTCTACCGTGGGGAGTTAGAGCGCGCTAAGATTCTAAAGCCTGTCAGAATCAATGCTCAATCCGGCGGGTATGTCTCGCCACCAACAATCATATTAGCTTTTACTGACTCTTGTAGTGACTACTGGTCATGGGACGAATCTGTCTATTTCTTCAAGAAGACACTTGAAGTCGATGCCGAGCTTGGCCTAACAGGTCTTGTTAGTCACGAAACGCATCGTAACCGTTCTTTATTCACGCCTTATGCCGCCAAGTACATCTTGCCAAAGGTGCCAAAGTATGTATCACCCATGGCTATTCGAACATGTACTGACATGTCTGCAGGCTGCGTGTGACAGCAGATGTCTCCCATTGGGTTGTAGTCTGCGAAAGACTTCTTGATCTCGGCGAGGAGGACAAAGAGATCCTCGACATTTTAATCCCTCATGTGAGTTCTACTCCCTTATGATTATTGAAGGTACTAACAATCATACCAGGTGACACACATCCACGCCCGTATTGGAACGACTCAATCTTCACAGTGTCCCGAACCTGAAGATCCAGTCTTCAAGGAGGAGAGACAGTTCTTCGAGAAGCTGTGGCTACGTATCGTCAAGGCTCGCAGTCAGGACAGTGATGTCATTACATTTGTGCCTGAGTATGGGTAAGTGGTCAATCACACTAAAGGCTCATGTTTGTCACACTAATATTTCTAGTCCATTCCCTTACCATCCTTATGGAAGTGCTAGAACCCACAGCGAGGTGGCAAATAGTGAGGGTGCGAGACTCCAGAAGTTGTTTGAGGATAGCTTGTGAGTTAAAGAGTATATAGAAAGCAAAGTAGAAATAGTTGGTATATTGAATATTGCTCTATTTAGACACAGCTACCCTATAAGTTGACTTCACAAAGCTATTAACATAAGATATTATTGAATTATAATTAAGTAATATTCTAAGCAGATATTAACTAGTTATTATGAATTAATATAGTATTTAGGTATTAACTTCTAAACATATATATCCTTGAAAGTCATTCCATCCCGTGTTCTTAGGACGTTTTGGTAAATGGTTACAATCAGGTGCGGGCTATTTCCGCCGGGTGTGCTGTGCGGTTTAGATATATAGGTCAAAAGTTTGTCACTGTCATTCAAATACGACCATAGGTACTAGAGAGCACGGGATCCCGTCAAGTTCTTTTGTTCTGCTTCAGGGCCTCCGCTTTCTGCGACTACTACCCTCAGAACTGGAGATAAGGATCGCCAATTTTGAAGACTTCCTAGGGACCATTAAACCAATCAAAGCTAAGAATTTCGACATTAACAGGACGAGCATATTGATTAATCTACATCAAACTATATTATTAGTAAAAGGCGATAAGAACATTTTAAAAAATACAGCAGGCTAATATCGGTATAATTGTTAATCTTTTTCTATGCTCACCCTAATTTACTGAATTATAACCCTCGCTAAAGGGTGTAATGCGGCTAGATCGAGCAACGAATTTATAAGCTATTCGTATGTCCCACCCTCAAGTTAGTAGCAGACAGGTAACTGTGGAATTTTTGCTTCTCTAGATTTAAGCTCACCAGTAAAGATAATTCATAAACGAAAGTGACAGCATCTGATTCGAGTCTAGTAAACAGATAGATGTATTGGTGCCAAACATATACGAATACAGACCTCCCTTTCTGTAGCTTCACTGTAAAAAAGCATACTTATCTATAAGATAGATCATTTTAAACCTCAGAATGAGGCTCTTTACTGTATTATCTAGTATATATACTGTAGATCGAGATAGAGAAGGTTCACTTCTCTCTTTTGTTTAGCCTCTATTACACCAAACTACCGTAGTATAGCAGTAAAAACCTATAGAATGAGTAATAGGGCACGTAACGTATTAGGGGGGTTTTTGTTGAGGTGGCTGAAAGGTTATTCTGTGGGCCTAACGTTCTAGAGATTAGCTTTCGGTCAATTCAAAAGCTTCCCTCTACATTGTGATTAAACACAGAGCAATTACGTCTACAGAGGCATCAAATCAGATTGCCTAGCTTGTCAAGGCTTCAAGCAGGGTCAGCCCCGTCCTTTCAAGAAGAGAAGGGCAAAAGAAAGCTATCTACAACCGATAACGAGCAGCACACAGGGCGGTCATCACGGAGGCCCGGGCTGACAGACTTGGTACGGATGCAAATTGTGTGATGTAGCAATTTGTGACGACCTCAACTACTGGTACTTCTATCATACAGCAAATTAGGTGTGCTCAGAAGTATCTCTCCTTTCCTACATTTTGATCGGTCTTACCACCCATGTCGTGACCCCCCTGGAGGGTTGTGCCGCTCAAAGAGATAGCCGTGAATATTCTGGGGCTTAATCAATTACAGAATTAAAAAGGAATGTATCCTTGCGACGCTAAAGCTCGGCGGTGAAGCGATGTCAGCTGTCGATCTCTTGACAGCCAATAGCCGATGAGAGTATCCGAGTTTTTACAACCGTGCCATTTAACATTTTACCAGGGGTAGGATCTCTGTCGGCGCTGAGAAGAAATGTCCGTCGGGGTACAAATTGCATTAAAAGCCACTGACTATTCAATCAAACGTTCAATCTCTTTTTGGCATTCTTCATCTATCTCAACGTTCGTCACATAATCAAATATGGCTAATTGGCTTCCAGAAACCCATGGAGGCTACGTGCCTTACTTTCTCCTCTATGTCCGTTCTATCCCTGTATAACTCATCATCGATCGCGTGTCTAACAATTCGTAGGAAGGCACGGCTGCCATTATCCACTCAATCTTCTGCTACACATCCGCTCCCCAGACTGCTTTGACCATGTTCAAAGGCCCGACAGCACCACCACCCCATGGTCTTACTGCCCGAGTTTACGCAGTGAAGAATATCTACTCGGCTGCCGTTCGGCTCTACGCGGCGTATCACATTACCGATGGAAACTTATACAATCTCGCGAATTTAACGGTCGTCGGGGCATTTCTGTTGTACTTTACTGAGGTGTTTGTCTATAAGACAACCAGGCCAGTGGATGCCTTATTTCCTTTTGTCGCTGGCGGTATGGGTGGCTTGTGGATGTTTCTACAGAGGGATTTTTACGTCTCTTGATTTGGCCGACACGCGTGGTGATATTGATAATATGGTCTCTTTAAATAAGATTATAATTAAAATCTAAAAAATCTTTTTCTATGGATGAAGCATTATATTTTATTGCCCGTATAGATATTTATTTCTAAGCTTTTGGCTTTAATAATCACTAAAGTTTATATTCTAATTGGCCGAAAATGCCCTCTCTAGAGGAGTTTAAAAAAAAAGAGATCCCTCTAAAGCAATCTAATCGTTGGCCGATATGCGGCTAACCTTTCTTGATCATCTGGATAAGTTTCCTGCGTGTTGCTTCTTCAACCTTCGTGGCACACATCAACATACCTCTCAACAGCTTCAATTGATCAACAGTGGCAAGATCTAGCCAATCATACTGATATTCTCGTTCCAAAAAGGATAACAGCTAACGTCTTGCGATTAACGAATTCACTTTGCTAGTCTTATGTGATGTTGGTGAACCTTGAGTATCGCATTCCGACGGGAATAGCCCTAGTTAGTGCAAGTATTGCGAGCTTTGAGAGGTGCTCGTAGCACATGAGACCGGGAATCTAAGGGTCGACTGCTTGTCTTCACTCTGTTACTATTCAAGTCTCAGCTAATTGGCCAACTGGCCTTACCGGAGAAAGAAAGAGTGTGACGATACCAAACTTCTCCTTCATTAAACCCTACACATGGTTTGATTTTAAATATCATATCTCACAGTTCCTTCTGTTTCAACCTGGGCTTTGTTGTCCCCGTATCAGTAGGTGCTGTAAGCAACAGCCATCCACACCGGAGGCAGTCCACAACTCGCAGTCGTAATATCACGAGCATGGTAAAGAAAGAAGACCGCCTTGGCCTTTTCCTCTCAACACTAGCGCTTCAATCTTCGATACGGTGACTCTAAAATGGCACCCCCAGCCATCGAAACCCTTTCGGATTGTTCCCTTTGACAACAGAATCCATGCCTGAGGTAGATGGTTGATTTAAAAATTTCGGGCAAGTGCAGCTGGTGTCACTGCCACCTCACTGCCACTGCCTGGCAGGAAAACAGAAAAGGTCACGTGCCGTCATTCACACAGCTGTCGCTCCTGTTCACAGCTTCTGTTCTCACGTTCTCTCATTCTCATCTTTTCTTTTTCTTGCTTGCCATCTCTCGCTCTTACGCAAGCCGATCTCAGTTGCGCGCGGGTAAGTCATCATACCGCTGATAGCAACACATCTAACATATCGCAGAGACCATGGCTGAACCTCTCCGATCGGCAACTCCTACGGGACTCACAAATGACCAACCAGCCCCCGACAAAACTCTAACAACCTTTCACCGATTCGCGTGGCTGCCCGCCGAGATCCGAATCAAGATTTGGAAGCTCGCATGCTTCCCACGCTCCAAGGTCGATCGCGGCATTCAGTACGTTACCGTCAACATCGAGAATCGGGATGAGGAAGACGAAGACGATGATGTTCTTCTTGACAAGAATCTGGAAGGCTACGACGACGAACTTTCTGTCCAAGGTGACGAGGATGGCTACATCACTTTGACAGCCCCTAAACGCCCTCGTAAGAAACCCGCCGGTGTGCAACCATCTTCACGCCGCCCCAACGCAGCGGCCTGCCTTTGGGACGCCGGCCTTCAAACCGCTTGCCAAGAGTCAAAGTTCGTTGTCACCGAGTACTACAACTTCAAAGGGTGGCTGGAAATGCGAGAACGATCGAGAAATAACATGTGGGCCGAAGAATGGTACGACAAAGATTACCCCTCAGCCCTTGTTCCTCACAAACGAGACAAGAAATGGTGCCCGATGGTTGTTCCCCGTCACGACATCTTCTGCATCGACACGAGTCGCATTCAGACCCTCCCAAAAAGCTTGTATAGCATGAAGTTGCTTGCTCCGTTTCTCGCAACTCGAAAGTTCGCCATCGTGGAGAGTTGGAACATCGCCCTCAAGTTCAACCGCAGCTGGAACGTAGACTTCCCATTCCGCGAGGACCAACTGAAGAACGAGAAGACCCCTCGGGGCATACTGGCGAACTGGCTTGACAGATTCCAGGACGAGGTCTTGCCCGAGCCAAGCATCTGGATTATCGACGACAGCGTTGAATGGCTTCCATCGCCTGAGCAGAACTACACACCTGTATACCGCGATTGTGACGGCGATTACGTCCAGGCCGACTGGGCCAACACTCGCGATGACGGAGCCCGGGGAGAAGTCTCAGTCTTCATGAAGTATTCGAGCGCCGTGTTGGACGACGATGACGAGTTCTTTTCATTTCGAGCCAAGGAGACTGTCAAGCTTCTCGTTCGCAAAGACAAGGAGTTGTCTTGGGGCGTTGAAGCGGCGGGGTTGGATTTGAGTGATGGGGATGAAATCTGGAATGATGGGGATGTGTTCGGTGATAGCGATAGCGATTGAACTGGGCGTCGGAAGTTCATGGCATGTCCAGAAGGAAGATTAAGACGTGTGATGTACTCAAGTCTTAGTACATGTGCAACGGATGAAGCATGTTAGTGTCAAAGAATTCGAAACACGTATGGGCAATCGTGGCCACGATTTGTCGCGATTCAATGGGTCATGGAATACTCAAAAGCAAAATGGCAGCTTCTTCTGTTGAGTTATCGTTGTTCATCTGTCCGTGTGTTTTGTTCAAAAGTCATCCAACTCCTTGATTCACCTGCTGTAGTTTTTGACTGTTGAGGTTACGCTCTCAATGGGGTGAGCCAATCACCGTCAGACCACGCTTGACTACACCTGGGATTGACTACCATGTTGTTTGAGTATATAAGAAGGTGAACAGACTTATCAGACAGTCCAGCGCTATCTTGCAATCGCTTCTTCGGAAACTCGTGTCCTCCTTTGGCTATGTCTATGCGCCAAAAACCAGTGGAGACTTGCAGCAGGAGCAATATGACTTGCTGCAAGAGCACCGTTTGATACCACGACGACCTCCTCCGCTACCTTGATCCCGGGTTTTAGATATGAACAAAGGTAGATATGCTGTCCGCTTGTTAAAAGTCAAAACTGATACTCGGCCAATAACATCTTCATTTCAGGATGAACCTTGGTTGTGCGCATGGTAATTATTATGCCCTCTCCCGTGAAAGGAGACTGTGTTTTCTTATCTGTGTAACCCCAATCTATCTCGGCGAGATATTGAGTAAAGTTAACTTTAATTGATACTAACCTCATAGCTAACTCTCGGGATTCCCAACTAACGTTTATCCCACAGATCGTGAATTTGTATCTAATAATACAGTATAGCTCGTCTCAACTTTAGCTCAGGTGTATGTTATTGAGGCTTTCCGTAGATGCAACAGCTGTCTTCTCCGCCCAAAGGCAATATCGACTTGTGATTCCTCAGATAGATCCCTCAATTTCCAAAAGATACGCCATCACAACTGACGGAGATACGCCCTTCTTGGCCTTTGCAACTAGTCATAGATTAGTAAATGCTGGTTCATAGGTAGCTGTAGCTATGTACTTACGACTCTCTGGATCGAAATACTTGTTGGACTCAGCTTCTTGCTCTTCTTTCGTCATCTTGTCATTGCGGTCATGCCAGTCCTTCTCAAAATCTTCAAAGCTCATCAGTTGATGGCCAGTCTTGTTGCCTTCGACCTGCTCCTCTGCGGTGATGAAAGCATCGGAAGCGGCAGATTGGGACTGGCTTTTAGGCTTAATCTCTCCTTTACTAGACATCTTGGACTCCATCTGTCGGTTCAATGCGGCCAGGTTGTCTTGTGTGAGCTTGGCTTTGACACTCTGCGGCTCGCTCTTTGAACGAGAATGTTGACGAAGCAGTAGCGCTTCAAATTGGTTTTCTGCCTGGGGCTGAGCTTGTTCGGACAACTGCTCCGGAGGTTTGTTGGGCTCGTCGTGCCTGTTGGGCCAGTCCTTCATGTCGCGTATTGTGGATTTATCCATGGTGTTGGCGTCGCAATAAGGGCAGGGTAGTTGAAATCGGAAATGTAGAATCGTGCAGGGCTAGCGCGGAGGCCGGGGTGGTGTGCTTAGTGGGTGACAGGTAAATATGGCAAGTGGAAAAGAGATGGATTGCGGATGGTATTATTATGTCCTATTGTGTGGAAGGAAACTGTTTTTTTTTATCAGTGTAACTTTGATCGATCTCGGCGAGATACTGAGTAAAGTTAGCTTTAATTGATGAATTAGTGGAGAAGAGATGGGCAGTTGAGTCAGTATAATAGGGAGCCCAAGCTCTCATTGCGATAGGGAACATAAAAGCTCGATCAGATCGACAGCCTCCTAAAGATAATCTAAGAGTTTTAGTATTTTAGTCAAATTTATGAGAATTTCCTATCATTTTATGACCCGCCTGGGGTCATATGGAGTCGCTTAAGGTCACACATTTGAGCCGAAAGCATGACAATAGGCATTTGCGAGGGCATTGGAATATAATGCTTAAAACTGTGGAAAAATGGCATTAATTGAATTTTGGTTAAAACCTTATTCAAAAAGACCACATCATCATCTTTACCACGTTTAAGGTCACATGAATTATCAAGGTGGATCACGTGGCTATCATAGCCTTGAATTCTAAATCCTCCATCTAAACCCAAATTTGACATTGCAGCAGCCAGCAATCTCTTGTTAAGTACAACGAGAATTTTCATCTTCGCGATGATATTCCAGTTTCTAAACCTGGCCCAGGCGAGCTCCTGACTTTTGTTGTCGCCGCCAAATTCTGCCACACTGACTATCAGGTTTGCCAGGGCACTTATAAGAGATTCATTTGGGTGAGGCGTGGCGCTTACCGGCCTCTAGGCTGAAGTTACAGCGCCAGGCAAATAACATCCCAGTTCATACATATCCAGCCCCAGGGTTGGCCACTCAATGACCGTAGATATTGACCCCTCTCTATGGCCACCAGGCACATCGCTGTTGCATATCAGACATCCGATCCGCGATTCGATACTTATTCTGAACATGGAAGTCTTGGGCGCAGTCAATACTGCTAACAATAAGATTCTTCAAATCCTTTCAATGATATAGTCGAGAAAAGCTGAGTCACTTCATGAGGTTTGCTTACCTGTTGAGTCTTGTTGGTATATTCGATGTGGAACATAAGTTGTAGAAATGCTGACAGTCAAGGAAATATCTTCTGGAACTTGATCTTGAGGAAACCGAATACTTCGCTGGTAAGGCTACTGATATTTGGAAGTAAAGCTAAAAAGACTTTTCCGGTGTATAAGAAGATCAGCTTGACTGTCTTTGCAAAGACCTTGTCTACAAATTTGACCACTCTCTTGACAGCACATTCTGGATATTCAATCACATCTCCTAGGAATTTGCCAGTGGTTGATGAGATTTGATCAAACCTGTTGCCGTCGTTCTCCTGGACCTCACTATTGTGTTTCTTCCGTGAAGTAAAGATTTACTCGTATTATGGCTTTCGGACGTGTTCCCATTACACAGATCGCGTGCTGGTGGATTGAGCATTCACCGCAACCTACACCTTTTCTATCGCATGAGGTACCTGCTCAAAAATTCCAAGCTAAGGCAATGGTCCTCTATCATAATTGTTGGAGGATAATGCTGGGTTTGTGGTAAACATTGCCTTGATGGTAGAAAACGAGATTGAAAAAGGGAACTTTATTTGATAGGTCTCTGAGGTAACTGGCCTCTGGTCCATTTATCCGAAAGACCTTTACAGACAGTTTAACCCCTCTGATCTCCTCAATCTTCATTCGAACGGATGAGATAGAAATTGGATTCATGTTAGGTAAGTCCTTTAACAAATTTTCATGCTACTGGATAGAAGAAGACATTACAAGAAAGTCATGAATCTATGGAATAGGATGAGTCCTATTAACTTTCATAGAATACATGGATTCTAACAATCATCTAGACTTTCAATAAAACTTTCCCGAGACATCCATGGATGTTTTATAATGCGAACATTCGAAGGTCAGTGGTAAGTGCTGGGGAGCCTGGGGAGCTGAAAATACCCTTGTCTGTGGCTGCATATTCGTAGCGAAGCATTGGCTCAAAGCACCTGTCGCTGCAGGGATTAACTAAGGCCATCTTGTCAGCAACCAGAATCCCCTCAATGCACTTCCTCCTCTTCCTTCATAAGATCATGAAATTATTGAAACTACCTCATTGAACATTCTGCTTGCTTCCCGAGCGCCAGCACTATGGTTCGAAATCAACCCCAGGATCCCTTCCAACGTCGGGATCTGATTGATAGAGTCTCGACTTCATACGCAATTCAGTCGCAGCTTGTTGGCGTCATTCATGGACGCATAAGTGCAACAACGGAGAAGCCAGCCACGCTATTAGTCTTATCGTTCAGGTTTCTACCCTACAAGAGAAGTGTTCGGATAAAATCAGTCAACATCACCCTCGAATTTAGCGGAGATGATGACAATCCCACTGTCATCGGAATGGCGCCTGAGGGTAGGGTCAATGCCGTAAGTCAGTCCCCAGCATGTCCCGTCTTCTATGATGAATTTCTTATTTTCCGAAGTTGGAGAATATCACTGAAGAAACAACAACGAATGGAGTAGGCATTGGAGTTGAAGTGGGCCTGAATTGGGAGGCAGGAATAGTAGTGGAGAGAAGCTCAGGTGTCGTGCTCACTGGCTATAAATCTCAGAGAGGAACGGCTGTAGGTCAACCTAACGTCGTCAACTGGACCATTATGGAAAACTCGATCGCCAAAGGAGGTGTTCCGCAATATCTACAAACAGCCATTCTGCTTGAGCGAGGAACCAACGAGATTTTCAAGGCCAACATCAATGTCAAGGCTGATGCTTCGGGGTTTTCTTTCCGAAATCTACAAGATGGCCTGCTAGAGAGCGAAGATGACCCTGTGATCTTTGATCCTGGTGCAGATCCCTTCATACCTAACGAGCTAACTGGCGTCAATCGGAATAATCTTGGACTAGTTGATCTTTCACAGCTCTACAGAGTAAACCATGTCATCGACAATGACGACATTCCACGTCACGGACCCATAGACCAAGCTGTCAGGGAACCTTTCTCGAAAGAAAGAACAGTGGACGATAAGAGCGAATCGTGGTTCGTTGATCTTTGGGACAACAATATCGCCGCTGATGAGAGGACTGCATTGCCGAAGTCATTGGAACGAGAAGAATTAGCAAAGTACTTTTCCTGGATATCGGAGACACCTGTATAATATTACCCGTTCTGATAACAAATGTTCAGTACTAATTCTGATAGAATATCGATACTCCAGCACCAAACTTACAAGCGGGCCGAGAAGGACATTCCGCCCAGCAACGGTCACGCCACACTCAGTTCTGTAACTTGATGTAGGTCTCATACAATCGGAATGTGCTTTTATACTAACATCAAACTCAGTGCACGACAGTCAAGAGACAAAAACCTCACTACTTTCGGTAAATTAGAAAGCCTCCTGAACGAGCCTCCTATAGCCCTTCTTTCGGACTTCTTTGACCTTCCAGACGACTTCGAAATCTCTCGACGCCATGACCGGGGAGGCTGCCAAGTGTTTAATGATAAAGATGGTGATAAGACCTTGAAGCGTCAGTAGGCTCTGCTCAGCGTCATATCGTAAACTATTGCTAACATAACATCCAGTATACATCATTCAGACACCGTTCTACAGTACAGGTTTCTGGTCTTTGCTTCTCTACTCTATGGTCAATAGCAGTGTAACAGGGGAGTCTAGTAAACTATCTGGTGTACTCCAAGCAGACGCAGGCGTGGACCTGAGGAACATCTTCTGCGACGTTCAAGACCTAGTGGGTAGGCATGGACATAACCAGACACTGTTGCCAGTGCAGCTATTCAAGTCACACTACGAGACTACGTTGACCGCTTTCAATTCTATTCAAGCAGACGTTGGAATGGTCGACGAAGAGCTCCTGAGACAATTCGAAGAAGAAGGCAACCTGGATGACGCGAGTAAGCTGTACCGGAAGTTGAGCATGACATTGCACAAGTGCAGTATGAATCTCGCCGAACTGGGTCGTCGAAGAAAGTTCGAGGACGAGCTTGGTACCCAACTACAGCAAGATTTGCAGAGCGATAGTAAGCTCAGGGTCGTGGTGGAAATCTACTCGAGGATGTCTCAGAGCAGGGACTCAGACATTGAGAGTCTTCCTGGAAAGATCGAGAGCCAACGCAATGTCGTAAGTGTCACTCTTGATATCCTTGAGTCCAGTAACTAATGCACTGAAAACAGCTTTACAACCTGATTACGCAGCATGATAGCTATCTACAAGCTAGGCTTGCTAGAGAATCGCTCCGAGACTCTAAGGCGATGAAGACTCTTTCCATCCTGACAATCCTTTTCCTGCCTGGAGCTTTTATCGCCACCATTTTCTCCACTAACATGTTTGACTTCAAGTCCAAGAATCAGCAGGTGAGGATTTACTTTGCCATTATTATCCCTCTTACCGCTGTTCTGATGATCTGCTGGGTGCTTTGGTTAAGAAATACACCTGAAAGAGCTGATGAAGAGTCGGTACGGCAGTATCGACCAGCGGTAGCTATGAAGTGGCTAAAAGGGAGCAAAGAAGATTGATTGGAAAGCATAGCATACGCTAGAATAATGTTAGTCGAAGTTCCCTTCTAAGTCCATGCTAATTTCCCGCTCTTGGCGTGACTGTCCAACTCTGAGCCTCAAATATTAAATCCCCACTGTCACGCAGAGCCTCCAGATCTATGTATACCCTCAAACCGACCTGTCCTGACTCTAAGCCGTGTACCCTAAATAACATGTAGACTTTGAGGCGCTGTGTAGGATTATTACTACCAAATGACTGCATCTGTAATCCTGTCAGTACGTATCTCAGTCAATGCAGGGGTCTGGAAAATCGTACCCGTGCGTATTGGTGCTTGCTCATGTAGAACGGCGTGTCAAGGCGACTCGATGTTGTGGTTTTGACTTCGATATAGTACTCCGGACGCTCCTTTCTCCAGCTGTCCTTAAGATAGCCTTTCTCGATGAGGTAACTAGTAAAGGTTCCTGCTACGTCGTCATAGAACAGATCTCCCTGCTCCGTTCCATACCAATTCCGGAGAGACGTGTAGTCAGGATGTATGCTGACATTGTGCCTGACGGTACTTTGCCAGTTTTCTCGAGACCATCCAGGGAGTGCATGAGGAATGGAAGAAAGTAACTCGAAAACCTGCAAATGTTTCAGCCAGAAATAATGGTACTGATGTAAGCTAGCTTACATATAACTCGCCAGCGGCACCGACCATTCGTTGCCACTCAGTCTGGTCTCCAACATAGAACCTGAAGAGTCCAGCACGAGCTGTACTGTCTACAAGACTTTGTGAAATTGTAGCCAGGTCAAAAACAGCATTCTTGTCCGGGAACGTCGAGATGCGCGCAACATTAACGGTTTGGATAAGCAAGGCCTGGTACGGAGTAGTGGCGTCCCGAATTACCTGAGCAGGGCTTACAGCAGGGATAGGAGATCTGATAACTGCACGTGCCGGTGACGGAGATGGAGAGGGGGCAGCGTTGTCTCTTTGCCTTCCTGGTGTCCTTGGGGGTTCTTGTACATTATTTGGCAACAGGTTCAACTCAGATATTCCATGATGTTGAAGGATACGTCCAACATTGGCGAATCTAGATCGAAGGACACTGGAAGTGACTATGCACGCCTCAGGGTTGACATCTCGCACTGGACAGTCTAGAAGCTGAGCGGCCAGCAGCCGCGGAAATTCAGTAGCCATGCAGAATTCGCAATCTTCATCGTCTTGCGGAAGGTAGAACTGCCATCTGGAGAGTACAGTCAACTGGAGGTGCATCCCACTTCTGGCTAGCGGCGCCGTGATAGTTTTGAAACCATCGCACCAACTGATACTGGTCTTGATCTCTGGGTGGCGGAAGACCTGTACCTTACGTATTGTGTCTTGTAGGGAGTAGCTGCGTATTGTGGGTTGGCCATCACTAAAGTGCGCAGCGATCCTATTTGGTCTCATTAGCTTGTCAAAGGCTTAATTGGGTAAGTCATATGACGAACATGGCAAATGCGGCAGCTTTACTGGCGATGTCCTGACTGAGAGCCTGATCCTCGACACCTTGGGATTCATCAACCGATGTCTTTTCCGTTACAGATTTTGAGAGGTAGCGTTCAGTCAAACGTAACCACTCAATGACAGGTTCAAGTCGGTGGACTTCTTCAACAGAAAAGTCCAGAAGATTGGCCTTGTCCTTCAAGGCTGCCGCGTATACAGGTCGGTCATTTAAACAGAAACGTTCCCATACAGCCATGGGCTGAATTTCCCCGGACGGAGTCCTGACCGGAAAGACTCTGCAAATCCTTATCTTATCCGCGAAGATACTTGATGGTCCTTGATTGACTTTGAGGCTATCGAGTAGTGACCAGAGAAGTTTCTTGATTTCCGCAATAGGTTGCACAGTGTTTGCGACAGCTAAGAGACGCTGACAGATAAGTGAAGTACTCATCCTGGGAACATTGAGGAAGGAGACGAAGAGGGGTGAAAAATCTGGATAAAGTGATTCCAGACTGATCTCATCCTGGCTGATACCTTCGCTAGACCAGACACATTCTAAGAGTTTGTACCATTTCTTGTTCTCCTTGCGCGGAACGTAGATGAGAGAAAAGTCTCTGAAAGTCTGCCTAGAAATCGTTGGTTAGAGCTCTTGCGGAGGAAAAGGGCAGAACTCGGCTCTCACTTAATAAGAAGCGTGTTAATCTCATCAAGATTTTCTGTTTGTGCCTGAAGAATCCTATAGAGGTGCTCGACCACCATCGAGTAGTCTTTGTTCTGATCTAGCGAATGGGATAAGTGGCCAAGCTCACTGAGTACATCGTTGGGGGTTATATCTCGAATCGCAAGAGTTTTACTAAAGAATGCCTCCAGTTTTCCGCGATCTACGGGCTCCATTGTTTCCAATGTAGAAGACCATAGAAATCGCAGGGGGTTGTAGACATTGATATTCTCAGGTGCAGTCCAGAGGCATGCGGGCCTGTTGACCCAGCGAGCAGGTTTCTTCATGGCTGGAGAACCCAGTGGTGTACAAAGAATGACTTTATTGTCGTCGAAGAAGTTTCTGCTATAGTGAGTCCGTAGTCTTACCGAGAAATGAAATGGCAGCTTACCTGATCTGCGTTTGCACCGCCAACATAGCACTCAAGGACCCAACAGGAACCTGAGATTCGAGCTTTGAATATAAGCCAGTTACAGCCTGTGAAATATCACCTGTCATCTCTGTAACAGTTTTAGGGATAGAGCCTATCATAGCAAGAGTGAACTTGGTATCTTCCTCAGTCGCAATCCTAGAATGCTCTGCAAAGGCGAGCCACGCAGGGATATCATCGTCTTTCATCGGCTCGTCAAGCTTGAGGAATGGCATGCTATCCACTGATGCGAAGCATTTCTCACATCTCTCCAGCAGCTTCGTCAACGGGAGTAAAGTCTCCTCTAAAGGATGTCTCACACCATCGGTGCAAAGGAATTCCATTCTCCGCATAAGAGCGGAGCCTTTCTTATCCTCAAGCCACTCCTTCTTGACATTTGGCTTTTGGAAGTTTAGCATGAGTCTGTGAAGTGTGAGCCCTGGCCAGGCCTTGACGAGGAATTTATACTCTGGTGAGTAAGTCTTGTCGGCTTCTGGAGGTGGGTCTCGTACAGAGAACAGTTGGATCTTTTCTTCGCAGTAGATGATGTGGAAGAGCCATTCAGTCCATGACCTTTCATTTCCGGCTGAGGGGGTCGGCTGATCTTCTAGATAGGCTGGGTGCAGTAGGGACACATCTGGTGGCTCAAGTCCATCTGGGAATGGAGGATTGAGAATTCTCCCTGGTCCGACTGGCCCGTTGCCAGGAAGGTAGACATATTCCTTTTTTGGACGCTTAATGCGTAGCTTCTGGTCAAAGACAACCATGATTTCTTGCTCATCTTTGTTGATGAAGTCCTTCGGCTCCATTCGGTAGAGAAACACGAGATGGTTTCTAGATTTTGCCACGTCGAGCTTGGCCACCTCGGCAGGGTCTCGATACATAGTTATAATCTTTTCTCGGACCCGTTGAAAGGTTAAAACTTGCGGGCCAAAGACCTCGTAAAGCTTCCGACAGTCCGCATTCGCTGCGGCAGCCGGTAGAAGCATTGGAAAATCCAGATCATCCGGGACGGGAATACCTTCGATCACTGGCTCATAAAAGACGCATCTCGTCATGGTGGGCTGCTTCAAGTCTCCCGAAACAAGAGGAATAAGATGCATTTCCCGGATCGCAGTCTTCCAATCGTTTTGCGTGTCATTCCACAGCTTCAGAATGAGGCGGGCCAGTCTAGCATGCCAATCTTCGTCTCGATTCTCGAAGCTTCTTGTCCTCCAATCATCACTCTTTGTGAAAGCCTCCAATCTTGATATGATTGCCCAGTTCGGTATGTAGGTCAGTCCATACTGACTTAGTATGTCAAGGTCTTGTGTTTCATATCCAGTGGACAGATACATTTCTTGTGCCAGATCAGGCAAAAGTGGTGCGCCGTGCTGGTCCAAGTAATCCGTGGGAAGGCGCTTGAGGAAAGAGATTTTTGAGAGACCGCCGAATACTTGACTTCTTGGACGCAAAAGGGGTCCTTCGAGGATTTGCAATCTTATAATATTATCGATACCGAGCCAGTATGGATCTATAGTGTTTCGAGTGATCTGCGGGAGGAAACGCATCCATTTATGTTCCAGGCCAGGCTTCTTGCAAAGGTCTTGGACTGCCAGTATAATTGCTTCAGCAACTGCCTTCTTGAGGTGATTGTTTCTTTCTGATGAGCTAATGATCCTCTGTCTCGTCTTATCGGTAACGAAATCGGAATGAACAAGAAACTATACACATTGATTAGTTTTGTGTACAGGCGATACGAACGGATCTTATTACACTCAATCCACTTTCTGCGACTGGCATAAATGCAAAGGCTTTCTGAATCTCAACGATTGGCTCGCCTCTGTCATTAACGGGAAATGCTAGTACAACTTCTGCGCTAGATGTGTCTGCTGCAGAGTCTGGAGATGCCCTTCGGTTCGGATGCGCTGGTAAATTTGTTGCTGTTGATTTGTAGACGAGATAGCGATTACATGTCTGGAACCCAAGTTTCTGCTTTGTGGTGATTCGAGCTCCGGAACCAAACAAATCCCTATCAAGCAGCACGTCTTTTGAGCGCTGGATTTTGTTGTCCTCGCCTAATACCGTGATCTTCAGTGAACGCAAAGTTTTCATAAAAAGCAACAGACTTTCTGGCGCATCCCAAAGCTGACTTAGGAAACTACTTCTCAGGCTCTCTCGGTTCTGCTCCTTCAAAAATAAGATGATCCTGGTCCGGTTGCCGAAGAGGCCGCCGTATGCTTCATGTTCCTTCACATGCTCAGGAAGAACAGCGGGCTCGGTCCAGTGAGGTGTAACCATTCCAATGCCAGAATCTCCAATCTCGTGCTGGAAATAGAAAGAGAACGGTCCAGATTCTATCTGAACTTTGGATGCGATAGTAAAGACCGACTTAATACCAATGTCTGGCTGTCCGATATAACCGGGTATTCCAGCCTTGGTTGACTTGCCGAAATCGCAAAGGGCTTTGACGTTGCTATCTGTGAAGCCGTCTTCGTTACTGCCGATGATCACCAGATCTGGGGTAATGATGAACTGAACACCCGGATTCGCGCATGCGGCTTTTGCGCGGGTGTATTGGTTATCATCTGCATTCTGGAGTAGCTCGAACGCGACATTGATGTCCCCCGCAGCTAATTTCTGTACAAACCTAGCGACAGGTTAGATGAGGGGAGTATGTGGACATGACGACTTACTCAGTAGCAGCAGTATGAGATTTAGAAATGCTTTTCAGGGCTTCTTCTACTACTCGTCGTACATCTGGTGGCATCGCATCCAGCTTTGCTGCCTCGATGTAGCCATGGCCGACAGCTATCTTCTCAATTAGTTGTTGCGCTTCGTCGCGGGCCTGTGACCCGAATAACACGCTCATTTTCCGCTTGGCTCTATTCAATAGTGAACGTTTTTAAAGTGCACTCGAGACATAATGTTGAAGAAAAGTCAAGTTTGTGGAGTGCAGGAACTAAGATGAAGTAGTTCAAGCCTCAGCGCATGTCCATCCTAGTCAGGCCATCTACCGTCTGCTTTGCCAGACCTTACCAGATTCGACAGAGCCTGGGCATGGGGACTGACAGCCGTTGTAATAGCCTATCGAGGCGCAGTTGATGTATCATCCTGAGGGGTTAGTGCGAAGCAGGGATGTTTTCAGCTCTCGTTCAATTGCCAGGGTTTGTATCAGCCATTTTCTGCAAGAGTCGGTCTTAAGCTCTGAGCGAGGAGCTTACACTGGCTCGATTCGAGGATCGGCATTGTCACATGCAGGTCGAAGCGCGTAGTGAGCCCATATCATTGGCGCCCATTCCAAGACTAAGTCACCGTTATCAAGTGTGTTGAATCACTGGTTAATTAGCTTTGGGTCCTGCGAAGCTACTCGTGCACGCTAGACTGGCAAGGATTAACGATTCTCCACTTGCCGGTCTCAAGCAGCGAAAGCCCAATAGTTCCAGTAGTGGCATACAACAGCAATGACTACAAGTCTAAACTGCTGAACAATATTTCATCTGCTATCATGCTTTGTGTATTATTATAATAAGATCTATTTAAATTAGATTGAGACAGATATCTATAAGAAAAAGATTAATTTTAATTCTTGCTTAGAGATAAAATCTTAAATAAAGAAGTCTTTTTTATCTTAACAATACTATTGACTTTAACCTATTCAGATAATATAATAAATTTGCTAAAAAAGGTAAAGTACAAGTAAATTTAGGAAAGAATAAACTATAAATATGCAACATATGAGAGAGGATTTTACTTAGAAAGATAAAGGAATTATTAAGAATAATATTCTAAAACAAAGGATTGAGTTAAAATAAAAGCTTACTTTCTATAAACAGTTAAATATAGAGATCCTTCAGCGTAATATTCACTCTTCCTTTTGACACTGTTGATATAAAGTGTAGTTATAGAAATCAAGATGAGATTGACTTGGACCAACGTGCCTACAATAGATACATACCGATTCCACATTGACGTCTATAGTGACAGGGTCATCTGGCGAGTATTGCCACTGCTCTAGTGATAAATGTAGTGATTTTTCGTGTCGTTGCCAGTTGTGCTTTGTTTTGAATGTTTCCGTGCAGAAGGCGCACTGGAAAGGTTGGCAGGCCTGGAGCAGAGTTCCAGGGCCTATACTTCCAGCTCGAGTATTGGCTCGCTTCTTTGGTTTCCGAATTTTCCTGAAAATACTTATAGATTTATACGAGCCTTGTGAAGTGTGAGAGGAAACGGAACTACGAGAATCTTGGCCTGAGTCCGGTGTGCCCGTGATAGTGACAGAGCAAGCATTGTCTTGGGAGTGAGAAAGCTGATTGTCCGTCGAACAAACGCCGGTCAACTCTTCCAGATCTATTGGCAGGTTTGATACAGCACGTGTGATGGCAGCAATATTGGCGGGCTCGTTTTCGGGAGGGGAATTCTGCCACCCCTACAGAGGAGTCATATACATCGGGGTAGGGGTAGGTGGGCGCTGACGACATATATCAGCAGGGTGGGTTTCTGAGGATTGTCCGTCGTATCCTGGGGGTTTGGTTAATTAGAACTTTTTCCGTCGACAGGCATTAGAGAACCAGTTCAGAATTTGCTGTTTACTGTTTCTGTAACCTTTCGATATCTTCAACCGTGGGATAGGGTCGGTTCGTATGGTTCATGAGCCAATTGTTCAGCACTCTGACTGAGTCGGAAGAAAACCGAGTTTTGACCTTGTGCGGCGTCTGTGCGTCAGGAGCGGCCAAGTCATACTGGTCTCTTATATGTTCTTTGCTGCTTCTCAAGCCATACGGCAGAGGCTCAGACAGTTGTCCATTGTTCCGGTACAGAGCCTGTGGATCATCAGAGCCCCCTTGGCTGCTATGCTCGACTGGATTTGGCTGAGTCTCGGCTTCGGCATCAGAGGGGTGAACATTGAGTACCAAGTCGATGTCGTTGAAAATCAAGTCAATGTCATTGGTCAATCGGCTGTCACCGAAAGTCAAGTTTGCGTCTTCAAAATTTAAGTGAGTGTCGTTCTAGTTCCAGGCATCATTTATGTCATTGAGACTAGGAGCTAGAGTCATGTTGTCAGTTAGATCCCCAGCAAGAGCAAGGTCCTCTTATGAATAAATTATTTTCTCAAGGGGGTTAGCAGATAGAACCGAATCGAGAGGGAAAACACATGGCTTTTGTGTCAAGAGGAAACGGAGGTGACTGAGTCACAAGGTGGTGAGGACCCATAATTGTCATGTCAAGCTCAGCCCTATAGCGCCCTGAAGTGGGGCTCTGCCAACGAAAGAGATAAAAGTGGTAAGTTTATGTCCTGCAAAACTGATTTCGACCTAGATGATGGCCACTCGAGTTTCTATGTGTCTCTGTACAGTTGTAATGCCATAGTGATCGCTCCTCGAGTGGTATATTTGTCCTCCAGCTTCCCTTTTGGAATTAAATGACCATCACCATTTGCTCTCAACGCTTCCTCCAGAGTACAATGCCCAGTATGCTGAAAACCAAGCCTCTCGTATAGACGAAAGGTTGCTGTGTTCTCTGGCTTTACCATGATTCGAACAAGAACATGGGGGGCTTTGGTTCCCTGCCGGGACTCCAAAAAGCGAAATGCTTCTTGGCAGAGCTTTGCCGCGAGTCCTTTTCCCCTGTGGCTAGGTAGAGAATAAAGGCTCAGCATTTGCCACTTCTCCTCCAGCCCATCACGAGTCGGAGAGGATTGTCCTGATTCGGACGGAAGTGCGAATTCTTCTTCCGACAAGGGGCCTCGTAGAGTCACTTGTGCTACCCATTCCGAGGATTGGCCTTCCTCGAATACGCAAATGAACATCTCCTTCTCCGGATCACGGAGGCGAGAGACCCAGATGTCGTCGTCGAATTGCGATTCTATTTCCAACGTTGATGCAAATGCGGTTGGAGATTGTCGTAAGGCTTCAAGCCGTGAAGTTTTGTATTTTGCAGCCATGGATGAGAGATCAGCTGCACACCGGTCGATATGGATAAAGGAGTATGCCATGATGAGAATTTGTTTTTGTGTGAGACGCACTTCTCTTGAGTTTAGTTCGAAAGAAAACTCTGTACTTATGCCATCAGCGCTACGAAGTACTTATACTACTCTCACCGGCTGAAATCGAGAGATATCCAGATGAAACGGAATAACCTGCCGTGTATTTAGCGTGCTCCCTACACTTGACATGACGCCCCAATGATATGTTACGTAACAGCCCTCTAACGTCTCAACGATAACCAGGTGGAGTAGAATAACAATGTGTTTAGCGTGCTCCCTACGTTTGACATGATACGAATTTATATGAAGAGAGACATCCTCTGGGGCAATTTCTTTAGCCACGAGGCGTGCGAGGTTCTCGGTAATGCCGAGGTTGCGCGATAAACGACCTTTGCCGACTCGCTTACCAGCCTCCGTGCCGCCTAAGCGACGTCGTCAATACATAGCAATTAATGTTGTTAGACCTGCAAAACACCACAGCGTTCTGTGGGTTCAAGATAAGAGTCATAACCGGCAATCCATAGCGTTACTCATCGACCAAGTTGAACGGAAAACAAGAACGACTGCATATAATATGTATTTGATTAATTGTGTAACCGAGTCGACGCCTAGGCATCCCTCAATATCCTGCCGAATCTTGAGACATCAGTCATGCGATTATTATTATTATTACATTACTAGCGACATTGGCCCCTTGATTTCTGTTATTATAATTCCTACAGGGAATACTCATCAAAGTCACTAAGCTCATGTAAGCATAAAAGGTTACTCTAAACTCGTAATGTAGAAAGGAAATCAGCTAGTGCCTAATGGGATGTGAGGTTTATAATAACGATTTTATAATCGGCCGAGAGGTGGAGTCATCAACCCCACCAGGATCCATTTAACCTTGACTATAACAGTGTTGTAAAACAGACAACAGTAAGAAGCCTTAGTTAAGATCAGCCAACTATCAACCGGTCAGGTGTCAACTCAAGCCTCGAATAACACAGACATCGGCAACTTTGGCAATGGCGACTGGTGCGACCGTCCAAAGCCAGGAAACTGATCTCTCCAGGAAAAATCGTGGGCTGCGAAATGTTTGGAGCGCGGCCTGCATTATCCTCTGCCAGTTCATCCAAGTATTATACCCAAACCCTTCTTCAGCGATATCTTCTCACATGATAAATCATAGATGGTCCCCTTCGGTGCTGGCATGAATGCCAGTCTCAAGATCACTAATGAACCGGGAGCATCCTCTGAGCATGCCATATGGTTGGTGGCTTCGTATCCGTGAGCTCCCCTTTCGATTTCGAAGGCCTGTTGCCCAAATAACTGACGCCGCAATGATTCAAGACTGACACAGGGAACTTTCGTCCTCATGGGTGGTCGGGTAGGAGCCGTTTATGGCCACAAGACCACTGTAGTAATTGCAGGCGCTTTTTGGGTTTTATTCCACCTCATATCGGGTTTCATGCGCAGCGTTGCTTCTCTGAGCGCTATGCGAGCCTTGAGTGGCATCGGTGCCGCATTCATTCTTCCCAACGCCATCGCTCTCCTAACTACCACGTTTCCTCCTGGCAAAGCCCGCAACATCTCGGTTGGGCTGTTTGGAGCTATGTCCCCTATTGGTGCCGCTGGTGGGAGCGTTTTCCCTGGATTCTTTGGCCAACTGCTTCCCTGGTGGTGGCTTTTCTTTTTCCTGTGAGAAGAACACCATCTCGTCTTCGGCTGCTTTTGGCTAATCTGTGATTAACTATTTAGAACTATGCTTGGTGCTGTCATCTTCAGCCTCTTCCATTTTGTTGTCCCTGCTGAGGGCCGCCCGCAGGACCCTGCCGGAAAGATCGACTACATCGGAGCGTACTTTGGCGTGGCTGGCTTGTTCCTCTTCAACTTTGTCTGGACGTAAGTTTGATGTTCCTGACGAAACGCTGGATGCCTCATTTCTCACCATCAATTGCAGTCAAGCCACTATTGTCGGATGGGAACGTCCGTACATCTACATTCTCCTGATTTTGTGCGCATTGCACCTGGTTATGTTCATTGTATGGGAGATTAAAACATCCGAGCCCATAATGCCGATGACCATCTGGAACTCCCCATCCTTCAACATGGTGATCGTGTCGGCTTTCGTCTCCTTCATGAGC
Source organism: Fusarium sp. PT (assembly GCA_021020635.1). NCBI lineage: Eukaryota > Fungi > Ascomycota > Sordariomycetes > Hypocreales > Nectriaceae > Fusarium > Fusarium sp. PT. The sequence continues at coordinate 2,210,930 of JAHMRZ010000006.1, forward strand.
TTCGGTATGCTGCTCTGGTATGTGACTGCCTGGCAGGTCCAGATCAGAGGATATAGTATGTTTCTAAACGCAGCAACATACGCTCCTCTGGCCGTTGGGGGTGCCGGCGCAGCCATTCTCAGCGCCAAAGTCATCCGACATCTTGCTGCTCAGTACATCCTTGCCATCGGATCCCTCGCAACAGTTGTCTCTCTCATTCTAATTGCCACAATGCCAGAACAACAAACTTACTGGGCTCAAGCCTTTCCGGCAATGCTCATTGGGTCCTTGGGGCCGGACTTTTTGTTTACAGCTTCGCAACTGATTGCCAGTGGAACAGTGAAGCGGTCGCAGCAGGGCATAGCCGGCTCGCTGATAGGGACAGTATTGTCATATGGGATGGCGACAGGATTGGGATTTGCAGGGACTATCGAGTATTACACTAACAACCACGGCCGGGATCTGGTCCGAGGATATAGGAATGGGCTTTATCTTGGGATTGGGATGGGGGTTGTAGCGATACTCCTACCTCTACTCTTTGTCAGAATTCCAAAAGACCGGCGGGAAGGATGGGATGAAGGCGATGCTGAACACAACCAGCTATAGGCTGTAGTATATGTGCAGTGAGGTCTTGGCCAGCAAGTAGTCGTACAGCAAATAGCTGAATATTAATGTAACGGAGTGATTAGTGATCATATATCTCCCTGGAAACAAGTGGGGGTAGCAGCGGAAGGTTGACAAATGCCCCGTCCACAAATCTCGACATCACCGAAATGTTCGCACTCTTCTTCCCCTGATGACCAAGTCTTGTCAAAAATGAATGCAACGGCGGAAACTGAGCGCAGGAAACCTGGCAGGCCGAGGAAGGCTGTGTCTCAAGAGCAGAGTGTGAATGTGGGTAGCCCCCCTCCCCTATTGGCTCGGAGTAGTTATGTAAAGCTACTTCACCTCACCCTAGAAACGACTGACGATTGCAGATGCGCCGGGAGAGGAACCGCCGAGCTCAAAAGTCGTTTCGCCTACGACAACAAATCAGCGAACAGGAGAGAAAGCAGCAGTTCGAGCAACAAGACGATACTATCGACCAAGTTGTCTCAATTTTCTTAGCTTGCATTGACCATGTCATGAACTCGGAATGGGCCCGATGTGACTCTGATCTCATCAACAAACTTGGGCAATCAATACAAATCATGCACTCCTTGCTGCCAGAAACACGGGACTTAGGTGTCGACCTAACCCAGGGCGACGGGCATCCGAGTTCGAGTACAATTCCGGCCACTATACAGACGCGAACTAACGATCAAGAGGGAGGCAAAGGGAAGGAATCCTACTTAGATTCTCATGTCGAACGACACGTCAACATCCAACGGCACACCGTGTCTATGCCTTATGGAACTATGCAGGCCAGCTTGGAGAGTGGCAGACAATATGAGCCGGTGACCGCGAGTTCAGGAATGACCGATAAGAACGTCGGGTTTGGCTCCTACATCGAAACAAACGTTACAGGCAGGCAGTGGATAAGCCAGACGTCTTGGCTGGGTAACAACCCAGCACCAATATTAGGCAACCCAGAGAGCCTTGACAGTCCGTTCAGCCTCCAGGTTACTATGTCAACCTTGAAACATGGATACGATATGCTACTGAGCGCCACGAACGCGGCAGAACCTTCTATAGCACAAGTCTTTGGCATTGCCTTACAACGAAGATCTCGGGAGCAAATTCTCCTCCACTTACGTTGGCTTCTTAGGCCTGGAACATTCGAACTCGATCGACTATGCAAGGCCAACTTTAACAGCAGCGACGCCGCGGTGGTGTGTAACGCGGACCAAGTCGCAAAGCTTGTGCGTCAGAGAAGCATTCGAAGCATGGGTAACGACATGATTAAGCTCAAAGGCCACCCTTAGAAGGTAAACATCGTGATATTGTAATATGGCCTCTTTAAATAAGGTTATAACCAAAATTCAGATAATGCCTTTTTTCTATAGATTTAAGCATTATATTCTAATGCCCTTATAGATACCTATTTTTAAGCTTTTTGGCCTTAATAATTACTAAAGCTTATAACTAAATCGCCGAAAATACCCTCTCTAGAGAGATATAAGAAAAAGAGACCCTATTAAATAATTTAACCTAGAAAAATATAATATAATTATAATTATAACTTTTATTTTAAAAATCTATTTTTTCTTTAGCTATTAAATTAAATAATTAATTTACTTTAAAATCTTTAAATAAAATATTAATTTTATTACCTTTAATAACTAAAAGCTAGATTATTTCTATATCTATAAAAGCTTTAATTAGCTTATAACTATTAAACCTAATAATTAAACTATTACTATAATAATATAGTTTAGCTATATTATCTTTCTTTATTTATTAAAAAGGAAAAAATAGATTTTAGTTAAAGCCTATAAAAATACCAATAAGCTAAAGAAACTTACTAAAAAAGGATATACTAAAGAAGAGGCTATTATTACCTTAAGGGACCTATTTAATCTAGATTTACTATATACTATATTAAATTTATAGGAGGAAATAAGAAAGTAAAAGAAAGCCTAAAAATAGGACTAAGAATAAGTTATAGGGGTATATAATATATTAGAGGGGTTTTATTGAGGTAGCTAAAGGTTATCCTATTGATGGGGTTGAGATTCTAGAGATATAGCTTTCGGTCAATTAAAAAGCTTATTTTCCACAATATAATTAAACACAGAGACTTAGAAGGTAACCAACGGCCACCGAGGGATAATATAGACGATCCGAATCTCTATGGGTCTTCTCCTTTGTAATATTGCTCATGCTGGGTTTTGTCTCATCACAGGGCCTGCATTTAGGATGGAACACCTTGAAAGAGCCATTAATGCCTCAGTTATCTAGACTTGCTGTTTGCATTTTTAATTTAGAAAGAAATCAGAAGATCAATACAATGCTCTTGGCTTAAGTTGTATATATAAAAAAGCTGTAGTCACTTGGGCTTTTGCAACGAGGTGCAAGTCAGCGCTACACGAGTTCCACGTTGAGGATGATCCTGTCTGTCTGCTTGTGCTGTACATATCGGGTGGACCTGGGACCAAACTCATGAGAGAAAAGGATGTGGCCATTTACTTGCTATCGGAGGCTAGGAGACTTGTGAATCTGAGAATGGATATCCTGAAGATGTTAATCAAAGAGTACGGAGTAGGCGAGAGGAGTTTAGTCTTCAATGGCAGAGCTGTCTTGCTTTGATCAGAAGCTCAGTATTTCATGGCACTTTTACTATTCAATTGTCTTCTTTTGTCGAATCTGTTCCTATCAATCTCTTCAACATTCTTTGAAGACTGGTTCTTCTATCATTCTTTATTCGCCGCCTTCACCACCATCACTGCCGCCGCCTCCATCACAGCCCCCAGTCCCTCCATAATCACTAGCTCCTCCGCCACTAGATATATCATCCCCTTGTCCTCTTTCTATTACCCTTCTCTGTTCTCATGCATCACGACTACAAACCAGAATCTTGAGATCCGACCTCTCTACATTGGCAGGAGCATGCTTTGCTGTGTCAGGCATGTACTCCGTCAATGTTTCCTCTACTAGAACTCCCTTCAGGTGACAGCTGCAAATGCTTGTACTAGCGAGAGGGACAAGGGCCTGAAGGATAGAGCCTGACATCCCTCAATCGAGTGACAATGTCGTTTTTAGATCGAACATACCGTTAATATAGGGCTAGTGTGATATACTAGCTATAAGCTATCGTATTCGGTTTAGTAGCCATGATCGACGTTGGAGACTTCTCATAGGCTGGCAAGACCAATCAGAATTGATAGAAGCTTCCGCCTCGGCGAAAGTAAGAGCGTCAATGCGAAAATCACCGGTCAGGCTTGAGTGGTTGGTTGTCTTTCCGTAAGCAAGATCAGTTGTTAGGTGATTAATCATCCCGCGGAGGGTTTTCTTTGGGCTCCGCCATATCTAGTTGGCTCCACTATTGCTCACTGTTCAATTTGGGACCTGATGTCTCTTTGGAGGCAGGTGTGTGCATATATATATCTTTGTAACAGTCAAGCGACACTGGACATTCGATAACAACCCTTCTATAAATCTATTACACAGACATCACTATCTTTGCCTACACTTACGACACAAAATGGCTGCTCGTCTCATTGCAGTGATCGGGGGCACTGGTGCCCAGGGAATGCCCGTTGTTAGGGATCTCGTTAAATCTGGCGACTACAAAGTTCGAGCTCTGACACGCAACCCGGAAGGAGCCCGCTTCAAAGAAATCCAAGCCTACGGCTCACCTGGCGATGTAGAGCCCGTGGTGGGCTCATTCGCATCCGAAGAAGTCCTCCGGGAACTCTTTCGTGGGGCATGGGGCGCATTCGTCAACATTGACGGGTTCAACTGCGGCGAGAAGACCGAGATCTACTGGTCAATGCGCGCCTACGAGCTTGCCATTGAAGAAGGAATCAAGTTCTACGTCTACAGCAACCTCGCCTACGCGTACAAGCTGAGTGGGTATAAACCCAAGTTCCGAGGTGGCCACTATGACGCCAAGGGTAGGATCGGGGAGTGGATTCTGTCTCAAAACAATGAGGTCTCCCGGCTCCACGGCATGCAATCTGCTTTGTTCTCGACGGGTCCGTATATGGATATGGCTATCCACGCCTACACGCCTATGCCACCCTTTGTGGAAGATGGCGTAGTCACTTGGCGCGTGCCACTAGGGGACGGAGCTGTGCCTGAGGTCGCACTTGATGATTGTGGTTACTACGTCAAATGGTTGTTCGACCATCCCGAGCGCGCAAATGGGTTTGACCTCGACGTGGCCATAGAACACGCGACCTACCACCAAGTCGCCGAGGCCTTCCAGAAAGCCACCGGGAAGCCTGCGAGGTATATCGACACGAGCTTTGATGACTACTTTGCCGCTGTCCCTATTGCCGAGCTTCCCACAGGTTACAACGCTGATCCAAAAGATCCAGCAACCATGAAGTTTCGAGACAACTTTACAGGATGGTGGAATTTGTGGCGTCACTCAGCTGGAAATAAGGGTTTGATCAAGAAGAACTACGAGATCCTCGATGAGATTCATCCTGGACGCATTAAGACTGTTGAGGAGTGGTTTAGACGGGAGGACAAGCGAGGACGAGACTTGGGGCTCGGTACCCTCTGGGAGAGAGTGCAGCCTGAGAATATCGGGTTTGTGCTCAAGTTACACGAAGACAATAGACAAGGTGCTTTGTAGGCCTTGTCAGACTTTCTAGCAATGATGATCTAGGATCTTTCTCAGCTGGGAGACTATCATCTCTAGAGCAGCGTTGTACTTACCCTATGGAATCTAACACTTGTCACTAAAAGTTAAAATTCGAATATGTATCGAAGATAGATAAAATATGAATAGTCAGATTGGCTGTCTAAAGAATGATATTGTCTTGTAGACTTTTTGGGAAGTTAAGTGAATATGGTAAGTAGAGTGGGAGAGGAAAAAAGGGGACAGGGTGGTCATCCTGGGTCACTCTATAACACCACGGCATAAGGTGCTTGGATGGGCTCACCAGTCCCTCGCCCTCAAATGCATAATACATACTAGGTCTACAGTAGAACATCAATAGTAATACAAAAGTTTGTTATAGTATAATGATGATATGATTTAAAACGCTAGTTTAGTAAGGTTGCTTCAAAGCCACTATTTTACAATTGAGCTCTAGTAACCTCATTACCACCCTCGTCAAAATAAATCTTATTCCCCGTGATCATAGAATGCTGCAAAGCCGCGCCAATGCGTACTGCGGTTACTGCTGATTTCAGTTCAATAGGCACAGGCGTATCATCCAGCACGCATTCAGTAAACTCGATAGCCTCTCTTGTGAATGCTGCTTGGAATCTTCCCCAATAATTTTGGGGAAGTTCATGCCTGATGCCTTCTTGCCCGTAGATACGAACGTGGTTCTCGACCGGGATCAAGTTCACAGACAACTTGCCCTTTGTTCCGATGACCTCTGTTGTGTCCTCTTGACCAGCAGCCATCATGCGCGAGGCATACAGGTATGCGATTCGACCATCGTAGAATTCGACAATGCCAACGGCATTATCTCTATCATTGTACTTTCGTAGATCTGGTTCCACTGCAGTGATCCCTACAGCGTGGACAGATCGAACTTTGGACTCTTGGCCGAAGAACCATAGTGCCAGATCAATATCATGAATGCTACAGTCGACAAAGATGCCACCAGAGAACTGAGCATATGCGACGAAAAAGCCCGAGGGATCTAACACATCGCAAGTTTGACTCCTCAGGACAGATGGGCGGCCAATCAAGCCTGACTTTGTTTTCTCGTAGGCGTCGCGGTATGAAGCATCGAAACGGCGGGAAAATCCACACATAACTTTGAGATCGGGGCGGGTAGCAGCGGCGTCGACAACGGATTGAGACTGAACTATTAGCATAATCCGAAGCATGTCACATAGGAGAACTCACAATCTCGACTGTTGTGCCAAGGGGCTTCTCGCACAAGACGTGCTTGCCCGCAGCAATAGCCGCATTGGTCTGTTCAGCATGCACTGCAGTGGCAGAGGCGACGCAAACAGCATCCAGACCGACGTGGGCGATCATGTCGGAGTAGTTCTCGTAGACAACTACCCCATGAGGAGCGAGGTTCTCGGCAGCCCATTCCCTTTCGGCAGTATCAGGGCTAGTGACAGCGACAAGAACAGCTCGAGGGACATTCTGATGGAAGTTAAGGGCATGTCGCTTGCCCATTCGTCCGAGACCGGCGACTCCAACCTGAAGTTTGCGAGGTGCCATTGTAACAAGAGTGTTGAAGTTGAGGATGAAGCGTGGAAAGTGAAGGAGGTAAATAAAGGGTGAGGAGCGGCATGTTGCGGACCTGGCTTTCTGACTTCTTATATAAAGCCTGGCACTTGTTTAACTGTCTCCATGTTGGACAAAGCTGTATTCTCTCGCCTGGGACTTTCATGATGGTGAAAGGCTCTGACTTGGATACGAAGGAAGATGGTGGAGTAAAGTATTCGGAGGTCTTAGCCTTGAGTTCTTTGCAGAGTCGGGGTAACTTGCCCCGATACAGAGACTGCGACTAAAAGCTCCGAGAAAATCTCCACAGTATTTCAAGACCCACTGTCACAGCACAACCAACATGAATCTTAAAAATGCATTACGTTCCCACCATGGTAATTGCTAAGACATTGGTGGTGTATCAAAATTAATACGTATCTCAAACGCTTATATACTAAGCCTTCAGCCACTGTATTAAAGACTGTTCTACCTGACGAAACGGATTAAAACTATGACCTTGGCTCCTTTTTAAGGTTTAATACGTTAAGAATCCACCCAACCCCATGCTTTCTTCAAATGGTCCTGTGCTGAAGTAGTGGGCCAGGAATGGGTATTCTGGGTCAACATCAACACATTTAATAACGCTTCCTGGTCCCGTCTCTCGGTAAATCGATCTCCACATGCCGTAACGCCCATGCAGGCCGTGAAAGTAGCGGGTCTTGTGGAAGGGTTTGAGAGAGCTATCCCGCAAAGCTCTCGGACTTGGGTTCGGATATCGTCCTGAATCGGTCAACATGCGCTGTCATAATCAGATGAAGATCGCAACCTACGTCGATTTGCTTCCGAGCTAGTTGGGCAGATGGTCCAATTCGTGGTACCCTGTCATCATGACACATGAGGAGAATGCGAGCAAATATACTATGAACCTGGCCGATAACTAATACCAATTAGTGAATTTCCTAGAAGTAAAGCCCAAAACATACCAACAGCGTGGTTTAAATAAATAATACTAGGAAAGGCTTCGCCCAAACTCTCGTCTGAAGCACTATAGGCAATAGGCAGCCATGACACTGGCCGAGCTCGTAGCCAAGCCTGATCATAGTCAATCAGTTCTTGATAGTGCTGTCTGTTTGGACCGTTATTTCCAAAGCAGTAGTTTATAACGTCTGCATTATGGACAATGATGCGATTTGCCCATGTATCATCGTCGGCCTCAGAGAGAGACCGATCCATAAATCCATGGTCGAGCCTAATTTTAACAGGTCTTTGACTCGCAAAACTCATTGTTACCTCTTGTCTCATTCCGATCCAGAATGAGGCTAGACGGAGGCTACTCGGAGTTGTTGTAGAGTCACAAGTGTTCATAAATAGCTGTATTCCTAGCAAGTGACCTTCGTGATCAGTGCCGATGAGAGGAACATCTAGTTCTTCGAGAGTGCGAAGGAGGATGGTCGCTGCGAGTAGGTTGTCGTCGCTAAGGGCGGAGGAGTCGTTTGAGATTGTTGTCAAGTGCATGAGACATGCTTGATGGTATCTATCAGATGCGTAGGGGTCGTATTGCGCGTTGAGGCTGAGATGTCTGGAAGACAGAGCAAAGATGGCATTCAGGAGAGTCGGACAAGAGGCTGCTCTAGGGGGTACGATGTTGGCGAAGTGGCGGCTTGAATCACAGAGATCGAACTGCAATAGATTAGTACTGTGCGTGGAGAAGAATGGATTGACATACCCATGTGCACATGTAAGTCAAATAATATTGCATCAACCTTACTTCATGGCTCTCGGTCAAGGGGTAGGGTACTGATTCCACATTGGCAAGTCCCAAAGTAGAGCCGTGCGGAATAGGCCCATAGTTACGATGACTTTCTTTGCTTACCGCAATGACACCACCGCCTCCACCAATATCAACTGCATGAGTGTGAGACATGGCAGAGGTATTAGACCCAAAGCCCGTAGGTTGTTCATTTTGAGATTGAGGCGTGTTGCCATCAATGTGCTGCAATTGGCTATGACTCTCTGAGTCTGATAGATAGTAACCTTCAACACTAGACGTCTCATCTACAAATTGTACTTGGTAACCCGTAAGTTAAAGCCTGCATGCAAGAGAGATCACCTACATTGTCTTGAGTAAGGGACCCAAACTTGATTTGCGGATGACCTATGGTGAATATCAGCCTTCTAATCATGGCAACGACACGGAAAAGTCTGGGGATGGAAATACCTAGCAGAATGCTTGAAGCGAAAAACGGGCGCTGTGGCGCAAACCTTGCCTATCGAAGCGCATCGAAGGCAAGTTGGTGTATTTTCCCCAGCAATTTGTGGACCCCAGACGCATTTGAGATGTTGTCTCTTGCAGGCCTAATGATGGTCAGAGTGGTAAGTGGCATCTCGGCATGGTTACCGATATGGATATGCTTTATTTTGCTTACCAGACACGCAGTCGCTGTGTTCATTTTTGTCTCGGAACGAAATTTTGCATTGATGTCTCGTGCAGATCGTCTCAAGGGGCAGGTTGCCCCGATTATATAAGATTATTCCAAGGGTAAAAAAGCCGAGGAGTCGGGGCTATGCTCCAATTTTGCTTGCGAAGGTGAAAAGATCCGATGGTTTAAACCTAAATAGGTTAACCCTCACCACTTGCGGAGCTTAAACTGCGTCATTACCCGATGGTCTCTAGGAGATGCTTGTCCCACTCTTACCCCAAATTCTTGTAGAACTGACTCGCGCTTCCCCGCAAACTACCCCGTGTTTAATCCATGTCGCTGCCCGTTGATCAAGAGTAACCCGTCGGCATTGATTGGTTGTCTATTTTATCGTTGGCAAGTCGCTGAGTAGGCCGAGATATTAACTATAATAGATCCCGTTCTCGCCCTCAAGAACTTGGAGATCTCTATCCCTACCCATCTTCATTCGCCAACAAGACTTTCAACATGGATAAGCAACTTGATTCCGCCAACAACAAGCTTGACGAGTGTGGTGCTGTCACAGAGGAGCATGCTGGCATGAACACTTCTTTGGAGCCATATGGCCCTTCTGGTATGACATACTTCCCTCAAAGGCTTTGCCTATCCACCAAGACTGTCCTTGGCATACATTGCGATCATGTCATGCATAACAAGCTGACAAACTAGGTTTCCGCGGCCTCTTCTCATCTCCCTACGTCGCAGCCTGCGCAGCGTTCTCGGCTATCGGCGGCCTTCTCTTTGGCTATGATCAAGGCGTCATTTCCGTGACGCTTGTTATGGATCATTTTCTCGAACGATTTCCCGAAGTTTCAGATGATGCTCCTGGTGCAGGCTTCAAGAAGGGCCTCATGACCGCCATGATCACACTCGGAGCGTTCATAGGTGCCATCAATCAAGGCTGGATTTCTGACTGGTTGTCCAGAAAACGCTCACTGATGCTTGCTGTTGTGGTATTTACAATTGGATCTACTCTTCAAACGGCTGCGATCAACTATGACATGCTGGTGGTAGGCCGCTTCATTGGTGGCATTGGCATTGGACAGTGAGTACAGCCTCCAGATTTGGTTTTCCAACACTCCACCTCCCTTGATATTAACCATACATCTGTTAGATTATCCATGGTGGTGCCTCTCTACATTGCAGAGATTTCGCCACCTGAAATCCGTGGTGCGTTATTAGTCTTTGAAGAACTGTCTATTGTCATTGGCATTGTCGTTGCTTTCTGGATAACCTACGGCACCAAGGTAAGTAGTAACATCTCATGCTATGATCTGTACTGATTGACTCTTTTAGGGAATCCCTGGCAACTGGTCTTGGCAACTACCATTCCTCCTCCAGATTCTCCCCGGTCTGATCTTGGGTTTCGGTGCTATTTTCCTACCATACTCTCCCCGATGGCTAGCTTCCAAAGATCGCGAAGAGGAAGCTTTATCCAGTCTTGCCAAGCTACGCGCTCTTCCCGAATCCGACACCCGAGTCCAACACGAATGGATGGACATTATTGCCGAAGCTCGATTCCAAGCAAGTGTTCTCCGTGAGCGTCACCCGGACCTTACTCAAAGGACAGATATTGGTGGAAAGATGCGACTTGAACTTGTCAGCTGGGCAGATTGCTTCAAGTCCGGCTGTAGACGTCGAACTATTGTTGGTGCAGGCCTCATGTTCTTCCAACAGTTCACTGGCATCAACGCTCTGATCTATTATTCACCAACACTGTTTGGCACCATGGGCCTCGACTTTGACATGCAGCTCATCATGTCGGGCGTCCTTAACGTGACGCAGTTGATCGGTGTTCTATCTAGTTTATGGACCATGGATCGTTTTGGTCGCCGAGGCATCCTCCTCTGGGGCAGCTTCCTGATGTTTGTTCCGCATCTCATCATTGCTGTCCTTGTAGGCAGGTTTTCCAACGATTGGCCTAGTCACACTGCTGAGGGCTGGACAAGTGTTGCTTTTCTTCTATTCTACATGCTTGCCTTTGGTGCTTCTTGGGGACCTGTTCCCTGGGCCATGCCAGCCGAAGTCTTTCCCTCGTCTCTCAGGGCAAAGGGCGTGGCAATTTCTACTTGTTCAAGTAAGTTTCTCATCTATTTTGAGCGATAAACCGCTAACCTCTCTAGACTGGATCAACAACTTCATCATCGGACTCATCACACCACCTCTTGTCCGCGAAACAGGCTTCGGCGCTTATGTCTTCTTTGCTGTCTTCTGTCTTCTATCCTTCGTCTGGGTCTGGTTCAGTGTACCTGAGACTAATGGTAAGTCTCTTGAAGAGATGGATGGTGTGTTTAAAGACCGGACTGGAGTGGCAGATATTGCAAAGAAGGATCGTATCCTTGCAGAGGTCTACACTGAGCGACAAAGTCGTTAAGGTCAGATATCTAGGAAATGACTTTGACAGTTTTATTATATTAGTTTGGCACTAGCACAGGAGAACTCTACGACATGACATTCTTCCCGTAATCGCGAAATAGTTCAAAGATGTTCCCTCCTTTTATGTGTCTACAGTGTGTCCAAAGATTAATCTACCTATTCGGCCTTGCGACCTACTTGGCGAGTCTTTTTGATATACCGTCGCCAAGTCCAGCCCCGTTCAAAACTGGAATGTCAGCAGCTAGAGGAACCAGGCGGCCGGCGCTGATGGTGTATAAATCCATCAAAAGCTGGCAGATATGATATTCTATATTTAGTTCAAATATCGAGAATGCCACTTTGCTTATTTCTGCTTTGTTTAGTAGTATGTCCTGCATGTATCTCTAGGCTACAGATCTTATAGCTCCAATATTAACAAAACAGTAATATACACGATGAGCATACCGATCAACTAATCATAAGGCTAAAGCATAATATCCTCAAATGTGTCTTTATTGAAAGACAAATATTAAATGCGGGTATAATCATTATTATACTTTATTATATGTGTAACTTTAATTAGTCTCGGCGAGATATTATATAAGATCAACTTTAATTAATTGGTAGCTTAAGGTTTGTATGTAATTTTAAGAAGTCTCTTGATCTAGTATTAAATACTATTATACAACGTTTTGTGATGTCTTCTGAGCCCTGCCGCGGAAACCCCAACCAATCTGGTGCGCCACAGTAATCGATGTATCCAAGTCATCTGCCCATGACCATACCAATCCAGGATTCTTTTGAAACATACGTCCCGCGGCAACGAGATCAAGAGGAGCATCATCTGAGTCCTTGCCTCCAAGAATCAGCTGCTCCGCGACGTCACCGGTCTTAATGCTACCAACACAGCTGACAAGCACTGTATCACCCACAGCTTTCTTGATAGCTTTTGCAAATGGGGCTTGATATCCCGGGCCACCAACAGGCTTCTGCGATACGTGGTTTCCACCACTCGAGACATCTAAAACATCAACACCATTTTGAGCTAGGAGAACAGCCAGCTTTACGCTGTCCTCAACGGTCCAGCTTTCTCCCTCGTACTCTGGGTTGTTTTCTAGCCAGTCGGTAGCGCTGATGCGGACAAATAATGGCATGTCTTCAGGCATAACAGCCCTTATATCGTTGATAATTTCGAGGGCCAATCGACAGCGGTTTTCGAAGCTGCCACCGTACTGGTCTGTCCGTTTGTTGACAGCAGGGGTGAGAAAGGTCGACACAAGGTATCCATGTGCAAAATGCAACTCAATGACATCAAAGCCAGCACGGATAGCCCGCTGCGTACCCAGCACAAAATCCCGTCGAAGCTGAGCTATTTCAGATAAGGTTATAGCTCGAGGCGTAGGAGTTTGCTCGCTGAAAGCCTGACTAGTAGGTCCAACCACATCATCAGGCCATCCCTGTACCTCCCGTGTCGCAACGGCCGTGGAGTTCAACCAGGGAGCAATAGTGGAAGCTTTACGGCCAGCATGGGCTAGCTGAATTCCAATCAGTGCATTCTGACTGTGGGCAAATTCAACATGCTTTTGCAGAGTGTCAATGTGGGCGTCGAGCCAGATACCCGAGTCTTCAGGTGTAATGCGGCCATTGGCTTGAACTGCCGAAGCTTCTAGCATGATTAGGCCGGGCTATCTATGGTTAGTCTTTTCTCTTTGTCTCACAGTGATTGACTTACACCTCGCTGAGCCATCCCTCCATAATGGGAGATATGCCAAGGTGTATGAAAGCCCTCATGTGCGCTGTACTGGCACATTGGGCTGACCCAGATACGATTCTGCATCGTGATACCTCGAATCTTAAGCGGTGTGAATAGCTTTGGGACGGGCTTTCCGGATGGCTGGCACTCCAACGCTGTTCCGGCGGGTGGACTCTGCGCAGGTGTAAAGAACGGAACATTCTTTGCAGCAACGTTGCATGGCAGTTCTTCTCCGGTTCCATCACGTTCCGGAGATGCCATTGCCGACCGTGACACAGGAGTTGTGGGATGGGAGTCCGAGATACGTTGTGTTGAATAGGCAGACATAATTGATTGTTGTGACAACAGTCAGAATGTAACACTTTAGGGGGCAAGGTTAAGCTCCTAAGAAAAGGGATTTTGAAAGGAGCATAGAGAGACTTCTTATGTTTTTTCTGCACATTGGTGGAGGAGCAATTATTCCTATTAGCAATTGACCTTGAAGAGCATTTGATTTAACGTTAGTGGCGTAGGAACCAACTAATCCGATTTCCAAGCAACTATAACTGGGCTATAATTACTCCGTACCTCTTCTTTGCCCAATCAACTAGGGCCTTGCCGCTTGAATGTATAAGAAATGAGAGTTCTTCAATATTATATCATCGGCCCGAAAATAATGGATCGCATGGCTGCACGGCGGGTTTCTAGTTCCCGGTGGATGTATCCGGCGGTATCCACATACAGTGACAAATAGGCGAAGCTGTGGGTGGAGGAATCAAGTGGAGCATGAGATCGTCTCGCTTATTTACCCCGAGTGGACTTCTATTATGGCTATAATAATACTACCAGGCTATTACATTGAAGTTATATCTGTAAATTAGTGCTTAATTTAAATAGTTCCTACTGAGTAGATAGTAATAGTAAAGATAATAATGTTTCAAAAAATAACTTAGTTGATTCTATACTATAAGTAAAGTTATATAGCACCATTTCATACTACAACTTCAGTTAACAAGTTTAAAAGTCCTCTATAAAAATTGCTATTGGTTCATTATATTAAAAGAAGCAAACTACCTTGGGTGCTCTTAATCTCGTAGTATATTTATTTCGCTCATTAGATTCCTCGACCCCCGTCTACTTCTAAGCAGACACCAGTCAGAAAAGATGCTTCATCACTCACTAGGAAGCAAGCTGTATCTGCAACATCATGAGGTTGACACAAACGACCAAGCGGAATCGAACTCATCATTTTTCCGCACGCTTCCGGACTATCATCATGCCCCAAGAAGAGAGATTTCCTGCTTATAGTTAGCATTGGAGATTCTTATTTTCACTCGGACCACTCGTGGAATACACACATATTTGTTTCTCCAACAGATGGCATGATTGCGTTGAATCTGATCTTGGCTGATGCATATTCAGCGGCCAGACCCTTGGTAGCCTAGCTAATGAGTTAGCATGCTGTCTTTAAACAGATATAGGATAGGAAATACCGAGTTGACAGCACCCTTGCTTGCTGCATACCATACCAGGTTCGGCCTTGGCCGCACCCCGCTCATACTTGATATATTGACGAAAGCTCCTGGCTTTCCATTTTTGATCATGTATGGCACTACCACTTTGGTGCTCCAGAGAAGTTGTTTGACGTTGACTCTCATAACACGATCGTATTCGTCCTCATCCATGTCGATGGAAGGTTGTGCCACGTGCAATACCCCGGCGTTATTAACCACAATGTCAAGGCTGCCGAAGTTGACAAGAGCAGTATCCAAGGCAACGACCCAGTCATCGCGCTGCGAAACATCTCCCCTGATGGCCACAGCGCTTCCTGACGGTGCTTTTGCAGCAGCTTCAGACGCCAGGCTCTTGTCGATATCCATCACAACCACTTTGCACCCTTCTGATACGAACTTGGCGACAATACCAGCACCAAATCCCGAACCTCCGCCCGTTACAATAGCAACTTTCCCGCTAAGTCTAGTCATTTTAGATCGTTGATAGTATATGTTAATAGGTATGCTTCATGCATATCGTTGTCGGTGATATTCTGTCGTAGCTTTTATAGATGTCATCTTGACAAGGGTTATTCTTGACGCAGAGTCAGAAGGCGGAATATCTGTCTGCCGCTTTGCTTAGGAGTTTATTACGCCTGGTAGAACAAATCTCATGGGGCCAGTAGGCACGCTAAGCTATCACGATTTCCCCGCATTGATCCGGTACAGAAAAGCCCCATTTCCCTTGACTCTTTTCCGTGTTAGCCTTGCTTGACTGCTTGTCAATTGGGTCTAGCAAGGAATGGGAAACCGATGGATCGTGGTGGGGCAGGAATGGAAAGTGTCATGCATCAGAACGATCCAATCGGATCATGGTGGGTAAGCAAAACTTCAGAAGGACAAGTGGGGCTGCTATTCCGGCGGATGTAGATGCGGAAAGGCTAGAAATCGTCTTTTCGGATGCATCCGGCGGCATTCGTGTTTCGGGATTTTATGCCGTGATATTGGACAAATGACGCTTACAATGAATCGGATAGCACTTGAACAACTCTTATGTATTCAAGTACAGAGTACGCAAGGATGGTGCTAAGCATATCAAGAACAGGTATGATACAACACCTTCTGTAGCCGGTTTGAAGGATATGACTTGTTTGAATCACCTACAGTTATTCTCACATACATATGGTTGACTTTATTTTCCCTCTCAAACAACTAAAAAATACCACACTATCAATCATCAAAGAATCCAACAACAAATCAAAAGAAGCATCATGCCATCCTCCGCGCCCTCCCGACCAGCTCCTGAAAAGCTTGCTTACCAAGGTCCTCCACTGCCAAACGTTACAGATGACCTCGTGGTGCACAACACCTTGCAGCTCGACTTTGAAGAGAAGCTGTGGGTTCCTCAGACGAAAGATGTGTGGTTTCGCCCCTTGCTCTTCAATGTCAGCCAAGGCTACTTTGTCAATCTTTTGCGAGTTCGGAAAAGCGGTATCTTGTCACGTCACAGGCATGCTGGCCCTGTGCACGCTACCGTATTGAAGGGCCGATGGCACTACCTCGAGCATGACTGGTGGGCCGAGGAGGGCAGCTATGCTTTCGAGCCCCCTGGAGATATTCATACCTTGGAAGTACCTGAGGGAGTTGAAGAGATGATTACTCTATTTCATGTTACCGGAGCATACATCTATGTTGATACGGCTGGAAACCCCGAGGGAGTTGAAGATGTTTTCAGCAAGCTTGAACTTGCTAAAGCACACTACAAGAAGGTTGGGCTGGGCGAGGACTTTGTCAATCAATTTATACGTTAGGAGTGATATTGAAGGTTGGGTGTAAACTATCGCCCTAATGTCTTTGTTTCTCTATAGTCTGTCTCTTCAAAATAGTTTCAACAGAATCATTGATATGATATATTATAGCATTTCTACTGCTGTAGACTTTAATATTAAAATCTGGCTATCTCCTATTGTCCTTCCATCATTATATGCTTTATAAATATTTCTGGTTTCTTAGTGCGTAGTTTTAACACTACAGAGAAATAATATCGAGGCCAATTATCTATGTCTTTAATAGAAATAGTTTTAGAGATATTTGTAGTATATCTGTGAGGGTCTTAGAATATAATGCTTAAAAACATAGAAAAATAATATTTTTCGACTATTAATTACAGCCTTATTAGAAGAGACCTTACTATTACCACAATGTTTATGGTATAGGCTAAGAATGACTCTCTTGGTAGAATGAGTTAGAGAGGTTATTAGTAGAGAAGAATAATTATTTGAGCCAATTACTATCTTGGTAAGTTATAATAATTTATTATCAGAGGATGTTTATTTTTAATTGTCTTGTAGTTCTACTTAGAAAATAATTTCTACTTGGAAAAAGATTTTTACTTTCCCAACATCCCACCATCGACAATAATCGGTACGCCTGTTACAAAGTCGCTTGCTGGGCTTACAAGGAAAATCAAGGCGCCACGTAGATCTTTTGGTTCACCCCACCGCATAGCTGGTGTCCTGCTCATGATAAAGTCATTGTAAGATTTATCCTTTACCAATGCTTCAGTAAGAGGCGTTTTGAAATAACTGTTTAACACGAGAAACTTGTGTGTTAGTCATCATGTTCTTAAAAACACATGTAAACACATGTACATGTTAGGTGAATAACATACCCAGGGCAGATACAGTTCACTTGTATTCCTTTTGAAGCAAGTTCATTGCTGAACGCTTTTGTCATTTGCAATACACCTCCTTTAGAAGATGCGTATGCTGACACATTGAACATCCCTATGAAGGATGTCATGGATCCAATGTTGACTATCTTTCCTGGTCTTCCCAGCTCAAGTAATTTCTTTGCGAATTCTTGGCAGGTCACAAAGCTTGCCTTGAGGTTTATCGCAAAGACCTTTTGGTTTGGTTAGTGGCGGACGACCTATGGAGTCCCGTGCGAACTCGATGGATATGGCTCCACTCACTTTGTCTATGTCATCGTCGGTGAGGTCTTCCATAGCCCCTCGCTGGTTGACGCCTGCAGCGTTGAGGAGAATGGCAGGCTGCACACCAGCAGCCCAAATATCAATAAAGCAGGCTCGTAGTGACTTGGAGTCAGCAATGTCGCATTCAAAGCTCCTGAAACTCCGACCAAGTCCTGTTATCAGTTCTTTCAGGCGGGGTCCAGCTGGGTCCCTGGGAAGTTGAATGGACACAATATCGGCTCCCGCTTCGGCCAACGCGACACATAGCTCAATTCCAATTCCACCTGTGACTCCAGTACATATCGCTGTTCGTCCATGGATGCTAAAGAGCTTGCTTACTGGCACGTGAACTGGCGCTTGAGGCTGCGTGGTAGCAGTGTTCGGGTTATCATTTGACGGTCGCATGGGATATGCCTCTTGAGGTCTGTGAGTAGTTGTGCTCTGAGTTGTGGGCGTCATGTCTCTTGGTATGGGTATACCATTGGAAGCGTTTGCTAGCATATTGTGACTGGATTCTGTTTGAAGCATGTTTGTTGAAGGTCCAATATACGTTTGCTGGGAGGTTTGTGATAGTTGCGGGGATTGGCTGTTCATTCTGGAGGCATTCTTAATAACCTTTGAGTTTCCGGGTAGTTTCTATTGTTCATCTAGATTTAAGCGTTGGAGTCTACAGTACGCATCAAGCTTCCACCGGAAGCTGCCGGTCCTGTGGTGGTTGTAAGAAATATGAGTCCGGACCCTACAGGACATCCGGTGGAAGTGGACAAAATTGCAGTCTGGGCCCTCGGCAATTGAGCGACCCCATATTTCTGATTTTCGTGGCGTTATAGACCTGGCCAAGAACATCCACACAAATTTCTGCCCGTGTTTGTTCTCGTCACATGATGGAGTAAGGTGCGGGGTGTCGTACTGAGGGAATCTGGGGAACCCCGTGGGGTGGTTATCTCAATTCTCAAGAAGTATACATCAATGACGTACCGTCCCCAGCAAGGCCCTATGACAGGCTGTCTGCCTCTTCTAATCTTTTTTCTGCTTTACATTGGTTTCTTTCCTATCGAATTCAAATGGAGTACCCCTCGGTTCCAGACTTCGACTCTCTCCCTCCTGCCAAGGGCATCCCCAAGGGCTGCGCATGGGGGGTTTTCGACAAGGACGGCAAGAAGGATCAGTTGGGATGCCTTAATTTTCTGACTCCATCTGTGGTCCAGGAAGCTTACAAGGAAGCCCACGATGGCTTCTCTGTTTCTCTCAACTGGCCCATGGGCGCCCTATTCAAGCCAGGCTTCCACAGAAAAGGCCTGAAGCACAAGGTCTTGTCAAAAGACTGCCCTGGCGGCCATCATGGCTTTGACGATGAGGTGGAATTCAATACTCAGTGTTCGTCTCAATGGGATTCCCTAGTTCATTATCAACACCAGAATACCCAAACCAGCTATAATGGATCTAAGCCCACAGTGGAGAGTCTCGGGCAGCCATCTGTAAATAAAGAACAGTCGTGCCAGCTCCCTACCCTCGATCACTGGCACAGCCGCGGCGGCCTTGTTGGTCGGGGTGTCTTGCTCGATT
This sequence comes from Fusarium sp. PT, assembly GCA_021020635.1. Lineage (NCBI taxonomy): Eukaryota > Fungi > Ascomycota > Sordariomycetes > Hypocreales > Nectriaceae > Fusarium > Fusarium sp. PT. Next base: position 2,230,260 of record JAHMRZ010000006.1, read on the forward strand.
ACCGTGCATACTCGCAAGCCATGGGAATTAGCTTCAGCTGTTTTGATGATAAACGCATCACTGTTGAAGAATTGGAGAAAACGGCGAAACACCAGGGAACGGTCCTCAAGCCTGGTGATATTCTCATCATACGAACAGGTTTTACCGAGGATATTTCTTCACTCATCACCCCTGAGGCACAGGCAGAAGCCCTGGCGACACACAAGGCTGTTGGGGTGGACGGCAACGAACAAACAGCAAGGTGGTTTTGGAACAAGCGCTTCTCAGCAGTTGCAAGCGACGCAATTGCATTTGAGGCTCTTCCACCCCTCAGAGAGGACGGAAGCGAGGGAGGAATCCATGAACTAGGTATGTTATACTGATTTATCCTTGCAGTCGGTGCAATGTTCTTCAAGACAAACATTTTTGACACATGATTCCAGTTCTCCATCAGTATTTTCTGTCTCTCTTTGGACTACATATCGGTGAGCTCTGGGATTTGAAGAAGCTATCTGCAAAATGCAAAGAGCTGGGCCGATATTCGTTTTTGCTCACAAGCGTGCCTCTTAATGTTCCGGGAAGCATAGGCAGCCCACCGAATGCGTTGGCCCTCTTTTAGAAAGTCATTAGTTATAGTTTACTACCCGATATCCCAATAATAAGCAAAGTCTATCTTGCAGACTCGGCGAAATCTTCTCTCAAACCGAGTCCATATGTTTAAAAGCCTGTCGTCTATGTTTCAATCCATTTTAGTAGCCATGATATAATATTCTAGCTACATCGGCAGACTTCACTAACTCCACCCGCTGCTTTCTTTAACATCCCTATTTTACAGAGTCCTATGACCTATGAATGCTCTTCTTAACAGGGACCCTTTCCCAGGTGGATAGCATACTATACAGAAAAGAAAGACAAAAAATCTGAAATAGATCTCAATGCTCTATATCACCGTACGAGCTGAGAAAGATTTAACATAGCAATCATCAAAGTATAGTTCAAGTTAATTAAAAAATTCCTACATCTAGCGGCTAAAGATAGATTGTGTTGTGAAGGACTTGACCGACTCAAATAGTATTCTAATCAATTTAATAAAGCCGTCGTAACTCTCATGTCATATCTCGAATAGCTTGTCACTTAATATATACCATCCGCCACCACTTCAAAAAAACACATACTCATCCTCCAGGATATCTAAGTACCAGCACGCAAAAAATGATACACTGCAAGTTTTTGTTTTCCTGAAAGATTTTATTATCATAAAATATAATGCAAATAACATCATAGAATTCGTATTAGGCGACTTCTTATACTATGCTTCAAGTGGAGTGATTCTTAAAGTGGTGGGGATAGTAGTATGCAGTTGCTTTGAAGAAGAATGAGAGAAAGTAAATGCTTCAGTTGCCCATCGCCTGCCACCACGTTTGTGATCACGCAGACTCACAGTGTTCAGAGATCACCTCTCGAGTTTGGATTTGCTTTACCCCTGCACCGCCCTCGCCATAATCCGAAGCCAACACCTCAGCAGCTACCTCGTCTCCAAAGAGCTTTGCAACCTCCTCCAGAGAAAGCCCCTTGGTCTCTGGAAAGTACAAGACAAGCACGACAACCATGAGTGCCGACATGACTGTGAAGACAATGTAGTACCTCCACGAGATAGCCGCTAAAGCCGATGTGGCAGCTTGCGTAAAGCATAAGCTGGCGAGGAATAGGCCGCTCAATGAAAGACTGAGTCCTCGGGCTCGATAGTGGGTGGGGAAAATCTCAGAGGCGTAGATGTAAGTTGTCGCGTCAATGCAAGATGAAAAGAAAGCGATATGGCCATATAGAAACCCAATCGCGGCAATGGACAGGCCGTAGCTTTGCCGTTTCTCGAGGAGGGCCAAACAGACAATTTCGCCAATTAGAACGCAAACAATACCGGTGAATCCAATGACTAGACATTCGGTGGTTAGATTTGGTCTTGGCTTGGTAGGAAACACTTACTCATAAACTTGACTCTTCCTAGCCTATCCACAAACATGGCCGTGATGAAATTTCCGGCAATGGAAACGGTAACCCAACCGGCCGTGAAGGCAATGGCAATGCGTCCATCATAACCAACATTAGAGTAAAGGACAGTGCCATAATCTGCAAAGCATCAATATTAGAGATCTGACATGATTCCAAGTTGAACGAGACTTTTACATACTATTGATTACCAAGGTCCCTGTGCATTGAGCCCCGAACATTGTTAGAAACCCAACAGCTACCCGCTTGAGCATACTTCTTTGGGTCAGAAGATCCAGGTATGAGTCTTTTCCAGCTGCTTTTTCGAGGTTGAGTTGCTGTTGCATATCATGAAATTCCTTTCTTGCAAACTGAAATTCCGAGTCATGCACGTTAGCGTGGAGGCGCTTGAGTACAGCTAGGGCTTCGTCAGGACGATCATTCTGAAGAACTGGCCATCAATTAGCATTTAACAAAACACAAACAGAATAGATTCAGTCGGGTGCACATACGCCATCTGGGGGACTCTGGCAGTAGAGAAGTTCCGATCAATAGTAAGGCTGGCGCAACGACCTGTAAGGCCAATGGGATGCGCCACTGAAGGTTTCCGTTCAATGGATAACAAGCATACCCGACCCAGCCGGCAATCGAATATCCTGTGCCAATCAATACACCTAGTAAATGCTGTCAGTAGAGAATGGTTTTACACGAGACAAACTTCTCACCATGTAAACCAACAAGAAAACCTCGTGAGTGGGGAGGAGAAATCTCGGACTGATACAGAGGAACAGCGCCAACAATTAATCCAACACCTATTCCAGTGAAGAAACGCGTGATCAAGAACATAGTTATATTCTGACTTGCAGCTTGAAGCGCGCCTCCAATGCAAATAATGACTGATGAGATGATGATTGCAACTCTTCGGGAGAAACGATCAGCGCAGTAACCGATGAGTAATGCACCAAAGAGACCACCCGTCTGGAAAAGTCCATTGGTAGCTCCTAGTAAAGCATTGGCGTTCGAATCCTGAGCCGGGTCTAGATGAAAGTAGGATATAAAGTGAGACTGTCCGAGCGTAGATGCGATAATGGATGCCGAGTATCCATATGAGAAAGAGCCTAGAGTCACAAACACGATAATCTGTTGCGAGGTTAGAACAAATGCTTAAAATGTCCTCAAACGTGACTTTCCCACTTTGACACGTAACGGGCATCAAAGCCAAGGGCTAGCATCAACATACCAGGACATTTAATGCTGACTTTGATTCAACTATTCCCGCCATTATCGAGAACTTTATTGGAGGTTGACAGAGTTTAGAAGAAGAAGCATATAGCGGCAAGAGATGATAAAAGCCAACTTGTCGTTATTGTGATTTGGTCTAAGAAGGAAATTCCACGACTTATGTACAATATTCATTGGCCTGACTGCAGACTAATGCTTCAGGGGTGACACGCATGCAAAAGTGAGATCTGGGGATCTCTACAACTCCCCTGGCCAAACAAACAGGAACCCCATGGGGAACATCGGGCTAGGCTGTCTAACTACCCCGCAGTCAGTCCCACCGGAAGGATCCGGTCGGCCAGTGCCTCAAACTTTGTGGCTGGGAATATAGTTTACTTAGCGCCCAGCTAAAAAGTATTAGAGGTCGAGACTCGGATAGGGGCAAGGAAATTCGTCGCGGTGTTGATATCCGATATAGTAAGACTGTATCTAGGCGCTTTTGCTTTCCAGGCAGCTGAATGCTAGTAAGTCTCTTTCCTTTGATTACCCGAGGCCAGGTGACCTGGCTACAGTCCACTTGGTCACTCTTAGTTTTAAAATTAGGACGCAATGTCACTGCGGTCAACTTCACATATGAGGAGGCAGAACGGATAGGCAACGGAGAGTTAGAGAAGGGGCCTGGGCCTTGGTGAGCCCTGAATAGCTACCCGCATCATGAATTCCTTGGTTGATTTGTGGTATATCGTCTACTACGACTGCTAATAACTTGTGTTTAGGAGCAAAGAGTTATTACTTAACTTGAGCTGTGACATAATGCCATTGCATCTATATTTCCAAGCCCCGATCAGCTATCGGACTAGTTATTCCTAAGCATTATAGCTTGTAAACCGATCACAGGAAATACATCACACATTCTAATAGCATAAATAACACATTTAGTAAATCCAGGCCCACTATGCTTAGCTTTAGGTATATAAACGGCTCTAGTTGCTATTACTCATACGGATTAATAATTATATTAAAGCTATTAATATTTAGATAATATCTACTATACTTATTGGTATACAAGCTATTATATGGTAACAGAGTAACTTCTGAAGGAGACGATTTTATAACCTGATTCTTAGTTATAAACCCTTTTATGTTGCTATGCTAAGAGTTATTTAGGTAGGGCCTCGAGATTGGACCCCTTAGCCTAACCTATTATACTGTAATTCATCGCCGTAAATACCCGGCTGTGCTAATCCTTTGCGACGCGAAGTTTGGTATTGTATATAGTAATTAGCTAACAATTTGCCAGTATGCTGGTCCCCTGATCCTGGGCAGACCCTCTAAGACTATTCTCCTTAAGGCAGTATATTTCCCAAGTCGTAGTAGTCCTATTGACTGCGAGAGTTATATGTGGTTTCTACAGCTTCTTATTGATATGTAACACTAAGGGAATATCTTCCTTGTACTAACGGAACTGCAGCAACTTGAGCTCCGGCTTGTTTATCTTGATCTCGTTGATGTATAGATATACCATTGATGGCAATTAGATCTCCTGGTCGTGACGATTTGAATGGTGTATCTAATGAGGCGGCGGAATACTATCTTCCTTACTTATCTTATACTTGCTATTATTGCTATAGGTAGAAAAGCACTATTATTAGATATAGCTAGTAATAACTCTCTAACTACCTCTAAAGATAGTAATAATAAGGGACTCACTATACAAGCCAGTATAACTTTATAACTAAAGGTATAGATGCCTTTATTAAACTAAAATGAGACAATAGTGCTTCTCTTAGTAGTATAAGTATATACTTCTTATAAATAGAGTATAATCTTAGTGTTATTGAGTTTATAATACTATTTATAATCTAATAAAGAAAGACTTTCTAATTTAATACTAATATATATAAAATAATTCTATAGCTAGTAGTTAAATGTATACATTAAATAAAATAGAAAAGAGAATAATAGTATAATTATATGATACTAAAATCTCCCATATTAGAATTATAATATTTTTAGGTTATTAGAACAGCTAGGTCTATTCTTTAAAGGTGCTACTAGACTCAAAATAGATACTAAAATTATAATATTTTTACTTCTAGTAAAGCTAATATAAACCTTGTAATTAATATATTTATTATATCATTTAGGTATGAATTTTCATTATTATAGCTAAATAATACAATACCTTTTTAGTATTAAGAATATTCAGTAATGGTTTTATTATAATATTTATAAGAGGTAATAATATACTGTAGGTATTTTTACTATGGCAAAGAGGAATAATTCAACTAAAGATGTGACTTATTCGTTTGGTAGGGCTATATATAGAAATGAGGTATCTTTCCTCAGTCACTACCCCTTTGCCTGACTAGCTTACCCAGGATGCTTAATGCACAGGCACCTACAGTGGGAAGAAAAGCACGGGGGTTGGTGTCTAAACCCTACCCGAGCGGCCGCTAATCCACCGAGTATTCATCTAGACAATTCTATACCCTATAGCCAAATGAACAGGAATCCTATGGGGACACTAAGTCTTTAAATCAACCCCTGCTACCCCCCAGTCAATCCCACCGGATGCATCCGGTCTTTTGTTGACTTGAGTCTTGTGGTTTATATCTAAAGACATAGAATAAATGTGGGGTTGGGAAGTAGGCGCCTCATTTTAATTAATAATTCAGATCGAGAGTTTCGTACTAGATCAAAATGTTGACTTCTCACCGCTATCCGTATTGAGAGGTTGCAACGGCCCATCGTCCCAAAGCCAGGCTTGGCCAACCCCTTGGAAGCCGTTGCCAGGAGTTGAAAAGCGAAATGGCCTTGTTAAATTGTCCTCTGGATCCACAGATTCGGCCAACAAAGAAGGGTTGGCTGGATAGTCAGTCCAACCTGGACCAGTAACCTGCGGGTAGGCGGTTTGGGAGAAGACTTTTCAGCAAGTCAGTTTACGGACCACCGGATCATTGAATACGTCACTTCACGTACCTTGTCGGACAGAAGATATGCCTTCACTGTAGTCAAAGCTTGCTGTGGGGAGGATATCATTCCAAGCTTCTTGCATAAACTCATGCGGCTGTATTTCTGCACCAAGCTCATACCCCTGGACCACGGAACCGTCACCAGTTGGCTCACAAGGAGCCGGATCTGTTTGGGCAGTTGACTGTGAGTTATCGCTTGGGTTTTGAGTCGGGATTGGGGGAGACTGGCCCGGCGTTGGCTGAATTGGATTCTGAGAGTTTGGTTTCCCAGGTTCAAGAATATCAAATTGTCCTGTCGTTTCCGCAAAGATGGAATTCATCTCCTTTTCTAGGATGAGACGAACTAATTCCTTTAGAACCTGCTGACTTTGGGCTGACAAAAGTCTCTCAGTCCCGATCGAGGCCATTGTAGAGACAATCCGCCCGATGGCCCGTTTCGCCTGTTGAGCTTCTGACGAGAGCGGTGCTGAGAGAGCCGTAATGCTGAGGACCATGCCTGCCGTGAACATTTGTATCCCGATATAAGATGCCGCATGAGTATGCCTGGCCTCTTGAACAATTGAAACGTCTAGGCAAGCTGTCCGAATGGCGGACTTATAACATTGAGCTTTACTCATGGATAAAACTGTACCGTCAATCGCACATAGGTCTGGTTCGTTTGCCGTGCTACCCTTGGCTTGTGTTGTTATACTGTGGATAGACTGGAGAGAGCCGGACCCCATGGGAAGTTGCAATAACGGACGATGAAGCAGGATTTGTATGTTATCGTAGGCCAACTGTAAAGCCATGGCCTGCAGTCGAAATATCCTTACAATGTTGTTCTTCGACGGTTCTTGGTCTTGTTGCATCACCAGCTTAGGATCGCTGCCGCTCGAGTGTTTCAGTTCGGGGGGGAGGCTCTGGAACCAAGACTCGAGGTCACGGCCTATTGACTGGATGGTCTGTGAGACTGATGTCAGTGGCGTGGAAGAGTTTCCAAAGTAAATGTCGCGCATGACACGGGCCGCTATCGTGTAGAGACGAAACTTGTAACGCTGGTATGAGAAGGTAGTGACAGGGAAAGTCGATCCAAAAACGTTCTCGGTGGAATTGAAGGCTGGATGATGGGTAGCTGTATCCTCGAGATTTCGGACCATGGCCACATTCGACTCTTCGTCCCGAATAGAGCGTGGACGGCCAAAGATGATGGAATAAAAGCTGCCCATATTTAGCCAGCTTGCCCGCTAGATGTAGGTTTGGGTGGCAGTAGCAACGCCTCTTACCAGTCAACAACATACAATGCCCACCAAACTCGTCGTTTGACCTCACGGGTTAGGGCCGTAGGATCCTTCCAAGTGGCTTCTTGGTGAAGATACATGGCGTGAGCACATTTTACTCCCATGCCATGGATGGCAAAGGCCAGGTTCGGCCGATCATGGTAGAGATAAAATGTGCTCAGAAGAACACAGATCTGTACGCCTTCAACGCCCCCAACCTCTATGACATCTAATAAATGCATCCGTGTGTTATCTAATAGCTTCTTTTGCAGAGCCTCCAAGTCCGTGTCTGCTACCTCACGAGGGAGGTTTGACGCCGGGTCTATATACCTGGCTCCGATAGCAAGAAGCACCATCAAGCAAACGAGGAACGAAGTATCACTCAACGAGGCCTGACCTGCCACCATGAGGGCATCGTATCGTTGTCGGAATGAAGGTTCATGGAACAAAACCATGAACCAGTGCACGGATTCGAAGTAGACGTTGATCAAGTGGTCTGAAACTGGTTTAGAGGGCAAATCAAATCCAAGTATCTGATTGATCGGAACCATGTCTGAAGATGGAGCTCGATTATTGCCTGAACCCCCCGGTAATGCTGAAGTATCGGTATTCAGTGAGGTATCAGGGCTTAGTTGCTGTAGAATCTGGCCATCTTCCATGTCAGTTCTTTAACAGTATCAACTTGGGTCGTTACGGGTTCCGATGAGAGCCATACTTGCTGTGTCAACTTTACAGCTGACGTGTCTCGGGGACTATTCTGAGGAATCCTAGTATCCTCATTTAGATGGCCGGTTGCCTGGAAGGAAGTTGGTTGCCATTGTGCTCCCATCGACCAGGCACTGGGGGTGATGGGATTGGGTAATTCTTGTCCTGGCCTTGAGGAAGGCGTTGCTGGTGGTCCACCACCCTCGACTATAGAGTCCCTATCTTGCTCTCTGTACCTATCCATACTGTATGTTAGGATAGGAATATGGGAAATGGTGATTTATGCTTGGACGTACCAGGAAGGATCTCGGGAGTCTGTGACGCATTCTACACCTGAGCGAGTGCAAAGGGCACAGGGTCGTTGGGTGTCGCACTTAAATTTGAATCAAGTCAACATAACAGGTCTTCATATAGGCAAAACACTCAGCAACAGGCGATGATGGATCCTCAAAATAGTAGATACAGGGCGCCCGCCACAAACACTACCCCCGTGTAGTAAATACAGCATACCTTTAGTTTTTGCCGCCGACATCTGTTACAGGCCATGCGAACTCTTTTCCTCGGGCGCTGGTTATTGGCCTGGTTCGACACCGACTCGGATACACTTGACACCATTGCTGAGTTATCAATTCGCTGGCGTTAAGTGATAAATACAAAGTTGATGTCAAGTTGTGTTGGCCACAAATAGAAAGATCTAACAAGAGCCTGCTAAAGATAGAGCGATTGAGTTCTTTGTTACCATCAGAGGCCCCCACTGAGTTTTGTAGTTCTTAGGAGGAATTAGCACCGACCTAAGGAATAACAGTTTTTCCATCCGGAATGCTTCCTCGACAGTCACGTGCCAAGTCTTAAATCACCTAACTAGACCCCGCATCTCACATTAGCGTGAATAAGCTAAAACTATGGCTTCTAACGTTAATTAATGGACTTTACTATGCACCTCTGTTATGCCCTATTGTGTGGAAGGAAACTGTGTTTTTTCATCTGTGTAACTTTGATTTATCTCGGCGAGATATTGTATAAAGTTAACTTTAATTCTAAAGTCAGTGACTGTAGCGAATATGTTGAAGTTATAATAATGTCCCAGATACTCTCCTCGAGTTGTTAATTTATATTACTAATAACAGCATTACTACTCGTCAAGATCTTGTTTTGCGCAACCAGGGCCTTTTTGCTGCTCTCCGGCTCCTTTGCCATTACATAATTCTATCGTGAACTTCATTACAATACTTTATTGTATTTACTGACTGCTCGACTCTCTCCTCAAGCTTCCTAGCCTTGGCGACAACACCTTCGCTGATAGTCTTCAGAGCTTCACGTTCAGGGACCAGGACTTTATTACTACTTCGTAAGGCCTATATCCTTATCGTAAGAAGCTACTTGTTACTCGTAGCAGTATCAGTCACACATGTAATTCTCTCCAACAGGTCCTGGTTCCTAGTAAGAAGATCTTTGTAAATTAATTTGAGCTCCCTGTTCTTCTTAACAAAGGCTTCAATCTTAGTATTGAGATCCTTCTTACTCAAATCTAGGTTCTTGTTCTTCTGACAGAGGTCTTTATTATTGTTGCTGGTTATATCAACTGACCTTTTAAGCTAGCAAATCATAACGTAGAAAAACATATCAATCTCCCTTTTAAATTAAATTAAAGATAGGTCTAGCTTATATTTATATCTGTATTAAAGGTTATATTGTTAGGTAAACCGTACGGTTAATATTAACCTAATTGCCGATAGTGTGGTGTGGCTCGGGGAGGGGCAGGCGTTTATAATACACCCAAATAATGATTAGCTAGAAGCCAGGCTAAAACATATAGTAAGGCTAGTAGAGACGATAATTTAAGATTTGGGGCGGAGCCGGTAGAAATATTAAGGTATTAAAAGGTGGCTCTCATGCTCACAAATGCTACGAGAGACGGTTATAATGCTCATGCATCTATAGGGTAGGCGCTAAGAATAGATTTTGTAGGATATGAGGTAATAAATAATTAATTAATATATTTTCTACTGCCCCCTGTATTCACTCTAACCCTGAAGTACACTCAGTGTAATAGATATCAAAGACTCGTTTGTCGTGAAGAAACTAACTAACTTAGAGCTTACTGCACTGCCGTAAGATAATAACCCGGCCATCAAACAGCTTACTATATCAAATGGATATACTTGCGCCCTTATGCAGGTGTCTCGTCATTAGGCGGGACAATATTGTTTGTTATTGGAGAGAGGCGGGATATGGTACATTGATTTGATGGACCGAGGTGCGACTACAGACGTGGACGCAAGGAAGAAATCACGCGCGCTACTTGATCATTCGAGACGATAGCAATCCCAACAAGTATTAGACCTAGTCAGTACTACACAACAGAGCGCAATGGAAAAGATCATTACTGCGAGTCAGACCCAACAAAACAAAGATGCTACAAGGGTTCGGAATGATAATCTGGAAATATAGATTGCGATTTATCTCGGGTTAAGAATTTCTTATCTGAGTTTGACACTAGCGTGGAATAACTCGAATTACGAGATGTTAACTTTCGGAATTGCGAGATAGTTTAATGATGTTCACCCCTTTTACACATCCATAGATCAATCCAGTGCTACTCCAGAGAAGTAATATACCCATTGATGTCACCTAATACGAATCCGTGCTTCCGATTGTGATATCTTAGACGCCAGAGTCGTCTTGCTCAATTGACGTTTCGCCCTGGAATGTGCTCCAACCGTCGCAAACATCTGAAACGTAGGTTGATGTGGAAATATTAGCAATCTCGCTGGCCCGTTCGATAAACTGCAAAGCAAAACCTTCGGAAGTATGCCATCCTAAGAGAACCCTGAGTAAGTAAAACGGAAGTATTAGCCTGGAACAATTAAACATACCGATATGACAGTGGCATAGCCATACACCAGGATTGTCCGTCTCCCAAGCCATGACCAGGTATCCATTGGCAGGTAACATGGCCGTGTCGCGACGAGGGGGATTACTCGTGCTCAGAGTCACAGAAGATGAGTAAGTACCAGTCCCCTGGGCTAGAATAAAGAAATCATGGCCGTGAAGATGGATAGGGTGAGGAACAGCCAGAGCCGTCTCAATCACAAAGTAAACCCACTGGCTAGCTTCGCTGAGCTCGATAACTGCATCATCAGTCTCATACTCGGTCGTGTCATTGAGGACCTGTGCAAGAGTAGGGTTTGCCCAATCCACAAGCATGCTGGTGCTGTTGAGCTTCCACTTGAACAAACCAGCTGTGTTCTTTCCAACTGTAGCCGTCTCGAGGTCATTCCAGTCAGCGTCTTCAACAGTCTTGGATATATATGGTACGATGTTGTCCGTCTCGTCATCGCAACCATCGGTGAAATCGTAAGCATCCGTGGATGGTGTACCAGGGCTATCACCATAGTAGATAATGCCCTTGATGTTATCGGTGGAGTCGTTATCGGAGCAGGCAGCTTGGGGTACGGCACGCATCCAGAAGTTGTCGGCAACATCGGCTTGGTCTGCGGTCACAACGATATCGTAACGTTGACCTGGGGTAGTTAGTAGATATCACTAGAGGGAGGCGAAAAGGCCACTTACCCATGGCAAGGTCCAGAACCGTCGTTTCATATGGCTCAATCGGTACGAGATCCGCAGCAATAACGGTCAAGGTGTGGTTGTCAATGGAAAACTTCCAGTGGGTGTCCACGGCCGCATTGACCAGTCTCATACGGTACGAGGTACCAGCTGAGAATGATTGATTGAAACGAGTACCCGTCTGAGACGAGCTATCATCATCACCATAAACATTCGTACCATTGATGAGCCCGTTATCCAATGTAGGAGGCCCGCTTGTCTCGGCCGAAGAGTATAGCTCATCGACAGTCTGATGATCCCAATCATTGAGAAAGACCATGCCGAGGTCTTCATCGTAGTCTGAGGTAGCAGGACCGTTGATGATAATACCGCCAAAGATACCCTGCCAGGCCTGAAGAGCCCAATGGGAGTGGTACCATGTTGAGCCATACTGGGTAGCCTTCCAGGTGTAGGTCACCGTCTCACCAACGGCAAGTGGGCATTGTGTGATGGATGAGACACCGTCGTATTGGTTAGTGTAGTTTTGACGAATACCATGCCAATGCATGCTAGTTCCGTTCAAAGATGTGCTCAAGGAATTGGTGACATGGACAGTCACAGTGTCACCCCAGTCTGCAAAGAGAGTAGGACCGGGAATGGTCCCATTGACGGCCATGGCCGAGCGAGAGTAGCCATCAGGAGCAACAGTGACATCGGTCAACTCTAGCCAATATTCCCGGGTCACCCCGGTATCAACAGCTTCGGAGGTATAATCAGTGTCGATAGAGTAGTCACACCATTCCGATCTGGTAGATGCCGTGTTTCCACTGCAAGATGACCGTCGGTCAATATGAACAAGAGGTGTTCGGGCAAGGACACATTGAAGCCCAAAAGAGCTAGCTGAAAGAAGATGGAGGAGCTTCATGACTCGGAATGCGGGAGCGGCCCTATGTGATCATAAATCTGAGGGAGATGAAGAGGAGGAGAAAGTGGTAAAAGACAGATGAATGAAGCAAATGGTTTGGGGTTTGAGTTTTCTACATTTGAGCGTTCTCTTTTTATTCTTAAATACAACGATCTTAACACGAGAATTATAACAAGTGGACTTACAAGCCCATCGAACACGAAAACCTATAATCACTTATCTCCTCTCAGCCATTCTACACTCTCGCCCAAAGATATCACCTACATGAGTCGTCGTCAGCTAAAGAATATGCGCCACTGCCGTATTGATACTTTTACTTGGGTGCGTTCCTGAAGCTATCCCCAATCTGGGGTTTCGGGACGATCACGACTATCTCCCACCCCTGACACCCACATTCCGGCATATTCATATAGCCCCAGACAGCCTTGCAAGCATAATCGTAGAATTTTCTGCATGGATCAGAATAGTGAACTATCATCTGCCGAAGATTCAATCACTTTTTTTAGCCCTAGTGGGAAGGTCGGTGCACATTAGCCCGCGCCAAGTAAGCAAGGGACGGGACGGGTTGTGGAGATATCGCGATAAAATCCGCGTAAGCTCTTAGTCGACATCCGGATCATGAAACAAGTTTGAACGTTGCAGTCAGCTATTACGTATTCGTCCTAGAGGCCTCATTTTATTTTATCTTAGCTATATGTCTCTGACTTTCTCCCTGCTCAGACTTTCCTGCACTGAGATCTTGTTTAAGCACGCTTTTATTTATCATTTGCTTCCTCTTGCTCAAAAGACTACTCGAAAGTACCTGCGAACATGTATGCTCCTGGGCTCGTCGCAGCTGTGATGTTGACTGAGGCTGCTGTTGTAGCAGCCGCAGTAGACAGCAATTCTGGGCCTTTCTCTCTTTATGCTTATGGCCCTGGCATTGGCGGCCTTCCGATGTTCTCTACGGGTAGTATGTATACTATAAACCTACAAAATACACATTGATGGCTACTGACTTGGATTACAAGATGACGTTTTTGCGGGCAATTTCAGTCGAGTTAACAACTCTGAGGCTGCGCCTATCCAGTGTAAGTCAAATTGAGCTGCAAGCAGGCCAGGTCTTCATATCGCTAATACTGTACAGTCACTGTGGGGGATGATGCATGGAAGGGCTCCCCTAATACCACTGGTTATGCCAATGGACGAGATCCTACCTGGTCCAACTACACTTTCGCTGTTCCCGGACCTTCCTCGTCGGCTCACAGTGTCAAATTGGTTAACGACACCACCAATACGGGTGACTTCGTCTACAGCCTGGTGCTCTATGGCTCTTTCGTTATGGTGGAGGAAGATGGGGAGTTCAAGTCTCTTTGGTATGGCACGCCATCTGGTACTGATGGTGTTTATTCTATTGGCTGGAATGCTTCAGATGCTGGCAGTTCTGATGATAAGGTTGTTGTCACTTTGAAGAGAACTCCCCCTTCCAATCAAAATCATGAGACTTCTTAGATGAGATCTATCTATATCATAGGAGCTTCATGGTATGCTTATAACATTGCTACGGAATGATGACAGGATTTCTATACGAAAGGATTGCTCTATAATGCTCAGAGGATTTTGCTTACACTCCTCGACAAGCCGTGGCTGAGTCTTCTGACCGAATAAGCATGAGGCACAGTAGTAGATATCGAGAGGTGAAACTTTTCATATTACTTAAGACATGCTAGCTAGAGATAAAAGTATAAGATCTGTATCATTTCTTGCAAATAATAAGATTCATCAGACAACTCAAGTCCCAACCCTTCAATCCATTTCAACATACCCAACTTCAAGATGCAGTTCTTCAATCTTTCTATCCTCTCCCTTTTGGCAATTCTCTCTATTAGTAATGCTTTGGCTACTGGTTCAAGGAATCTCGAACACCCTAGCAGCTATGATACCCAGGCCGATACCAATCAAGATGGGTATTTGTCACCCGAAGAGATTAAAAATGCTGCCGATCTCTCGAAAATCTACGAAACTCATTTCAAGAATGCACAAGTGATGGGGGATGTGAACCTGACTTTGGTATTTGAGGATTTCAACCAGATCCCCTGGAGCGAGAATGAGATGAACAGACTCGCAGCAGTGGCTGGAACACTTCGATCTACTCACATGCTAGCTGAACGATCTCTTGACAAGAGATGCAGTGCGTCCAAATGTGCCCAAACCTGCAAGCCGCTTTTCATTGTTTTTACTCTGTGAGTTGTTCAGCGTATACATTCAGAAACGCAATCTAATTGTTGTTATTTACAGTTGCTTTCTTGGTTGTCTTCCAATTTCAGGTCCCGACTGTGATAAATGAGCTCTACTTGTGTAGTAATCTTATTTCCTACTTTGAACTCAACTAGTATTTATATCTCGAAGTATGGTAGGAGTAGGGTAGGAGCAGGCAGTATGTTGGAAGGTGGTTGGGAAGGTATACACTTGTTTTTACTATGGTATTATCACTCCTTTATACCGAGGCTTGTTTTCTTATTCTGCTTATATTATCGCGCTATATCATACAGTCCTTTTCCTAAGAAGTCTACCTTTTAGAAATAAATCTTCGAGGTTCTCTTTGTTTAATTACCTTAGTACCAGACAAGTTTTGACTAACATGCCTACCAGGTCTTTCCAGTATTATCCTAGTCTACATTATTCCTTCTATTAATTCCTAAATCTTAATCATAACATAACAGTAGACATAAATCGGGCTGGGTGAAAGAATGTAAATGAAGGAGTTTAGATAGCTTTTTGAAAAATATCTCATTCCCGAAACTTTGATGTTCCACCCTTTGTTTCTTATCAGGCGGTTAATCCTACAGGCTGCGGTCATTTGTGGATCTTAATCCATACTTGGCCGCCACTTGCGATGGAGCTCCATAAGCTTTAACCCACCTTAGTCCGCCATGCAAATACACTGTTATTAGGTCATTAATAAGTCTACTAATAATTGGTTAGTTACCAAATATAAAAAGAGAGTCGAGTCCGCATGGTAGAGCTCAAATTAATTCCTAGTTCATCCTTTGATCAAGACCCAACAGAACGTTCCTCCTGCCACTTCACACAGTTATGTCTGACAACTCTAAATCGCCTATGTTTACATACGAGCCCATTCCGCTGACGGAACGACTCCATACGTGTGCCTATGGGTCAATTCATCCCTCTCGGTCATGTCTTTCCCATGCTGGTAAGACAGTGCTTATCACGGGAGGATCCGATGGCATTGGCTTCGCTATCGCCAGGAACTTTGGTCTCTCCAAGGCGGATAAGGTGATTATTACCGGAAGAACCCGTGGAAAGCTTGATTCTGCAGTAGACAAACTTGTCCGGGAGCTTGACGCGAGTCACAATCATTGTACCACAACAAAGTTCGAGGGGAGACTGTGTCTTTTGACAAACACGAAGAGCATTGATCATCTGTTCGATGAAATGGCTATCGATGGCGTGCACGTGGATGTTTTGGTGTTAAATGCCGCTCTAAATGTAGCTGGGACACTATCGGAGCAAGGCTGGGAGAAGACATGGGAGCAGTTCGTGGTCAATACTCGTTCACTTCATCAGTTCCACGATCGGTTACTCCAACAAGACACGCAACAGGAAAGAAGAGTGAGTGCTTCTATTAGCTGGCAGATTGTTACTGACCGTCCGTGCGAATCTAGTATTCCATCGTCAATGTCTCATCGGGGGCAATCCACGACTTTGGCAGTCCAAAACACTTATCATCCTATTCCTTGACCAAAGCCGCAGGGACACTATTGTTGCAAAAGCTCGCCGATGAGAGCAACCCACAACAAACTCAAATCATCAGTTTCCATCCTGGTGCCATCTTTACAGCTCAAACCAGGGACAAGGGTATGGTGGAAGATTCGATGAACTGGGACGATGGTGAGTTGAGACGTGCCTGACAGCGCGTGATTATCATTGAATATTGACAATAACCAGTAAGCCTTCCTGGCGCGTTTGCGGTCTGGTGTGCTTCTCCAGAAGCTTCGTTCTTGCACGGTCGATTTGTGTGGGCAGCTTGGGATGTTGATGAACTAAAGAATGGGTCGATCCGGGAGAGACTTGAGAACGATGTGGACTTTCTCCGTATTGGCGTTCATGGATTATAGTCATGAGCCAACCATACTCCATACCATATCTTAGTGTTGAGTTATTTACCGCAGATGCACATCACCCCATCTTGACAAGGCTCGTTCATCGTGACTGAGCCACTCGTTCAAATCCTCCAAACCCTTCCCCGCAACCCGCAGTAAGACACCTATCTCATCTAAGTCGCTCGGGGACGCCTGTTCTAGGTCGGTATCTAGTCGTAACAGGTTGGTAGGAAGCAGAGGAGAGCTAGTGTTGTCGCGTATAAGACGCCACTCGGCAGCTGACTTGGCCTCCCAAAGACGCTTCTGGGCAGTGAACCAAAGATCGTGGTGGCATCGTACGCCTGTAGCCCAGAGTCCTCGAAGATAGGTGTATGTCCCAGTGACAAGCTCTACGGATATTAATGTCCGACGGATGGCTTCTTGCTTCACCCATGATTCCCAAGTCATACTTGTAAGCTCGTTACTATCGTTAGGGAGCCGAGATAGTTGCAACCGTACGGCCCACAATTGAAGCACAATATTATCTCGCTCAGCCTGGGTCTGCTGACTTATGTTACTGGGGTTGAATAACCGGATGCACTGATAGACAAGCAATGCCTGTAGCGCGCTTAGCATTTCATGCTCAGTATCGTCACTTCCGATTGATTCCGCTTGCATAGCTTCAACAAGCTGCTTGGCGCGTTGTGCAATCTCCGCATTTACAAATCTTGCATTAGAAGGAGTGCGGATGGCCTGGAGGGCACTTGCAGCAAATGTGTCCCGTAGGATGTTTGAAGCTAGAGTCTGCGAAGGATGAATGAAGACATTAAAGCCCATTTCTGCAAGTGAAGTTGATTGCATGGATAACAACTGAGCGCAAAACTCTGCACGTGCTGTGAAGTCCTCAAATATGCTCGCTTCTTGCAAAGGAGGTGCTGTGGAGGAGAGTTGCAAGCCACAACATTGCTCAAGGCTCATCTCATGTTCGATTGGCGAGATAATTAATGGCGTGGCCGATAAACAACGGGGGGCTGGACTGGGAGTCGACAGGGCTGTAAACTTGGGATATGAGCATTCTGTACCCTTGGCTGTGCACCGGTTGCATCGAGGAAGACTGAGATTGCACCGGCGCTTAGCACGCGCACAGGCGCTACATGATTTTCTCCGCAAAGAATGACGCATCAAGCAAATGTATAATGCTTATACTGTAATGTATCAAAACTGGTTAGTTGATAACAGTTGTGTGGTTAATTAAGGTCAAATATGTCAATGAGTACAATCCACTTTTGACCGCAGTTAAGCGCTTATAAAATCCTTCCTGAGGCATTTAACTTATAGCTAGTAGAGATTAATTAAGGTTCCTCCCCGGATAGCAATTATAATGTTAGGCTAGAGTATTATAAATGCATATTATTCTTATATCCAGTCTGGACCCAAGCTGAAAGAAGTGTGGGACTTGGTAAAAGACTTAAAACTTTTACTCAAAAGACTTATTTATTAATTCCGCTTTGAAGATTTAATACTTTAATTTCTAGGATCTAAAACTTATATAAATTACTTAATATATGCTTATTATTCACATAACAGGTACCACAAGAACACATCCAGATAGGTCGAGCCTCAGTTGTGACACCACTTCGTTGTCTTAAACATAGACAGTTGCATTCATCTGTGGTATGCAAGCGTGCCGACCGACTTCGGAGGGGGCAGTCTATGGGCGGACCGCCGGACAGTTCCGCTGATCTGCGCCTTGTAATTGGCCAAAGCCTACCCTTGAATCTTCTGAATCAGGTGGACCCTGAAGTCTGGACCCTTTGAGCGTTTAATCCCTGCCCATCACTCTAAGGTTTTAGGCGGACATCCGCCAGCTCTCAATTGGCTGACATCTGCAGTAACCTCATTGTGACATCACAGTAGGGGACGTTGAGATCCCAGCTGTTTTCAACATCCGTTTTTGCTGAAAACACATCAGCAAATCCCATGCTCAATCTGATTATACTTGACAGTTGGCACATTTCCAGGCTTTACCTTGTTTCCATTTTTCAACTTGCCCACGAGCAACTAAGAGTCAATTCACTTCCGCTCATCTTATCCTCTACTTTATGATTTCCCCCTCTCCACAGGACCCGGCTCAGGTCGAGTCTAGCAATTTCTTCCAGCGACCAGCCGTCGACTGTAGCAACAACACCAACCAAACTACCAAGATGCAGACAGTATGTTGTACCTAGAACTAAATACATCTGCTATCCAGTACTAACACTCAACCAGGTACTGCAAGATGCCCATACACTACAAAAGCTCGCCCAGTCCTACGACATAGCCCAATTCTTGAATCAGACATCCGCCACCAACAACCGTGATCTATCAGCTATAGCAACACTCGCCGGAAATATCTCACAAGCTCTCGATGAAATAGTTGGCTGTCTCCCTCATGGACAAGCGATTAACGACACCGACACGAAACCTAAACGCTCAAGATCCCCCCTGGCAAACACAGCATCGCCGAAGCGATGCTACAAATGCGGAGTGACTGAGACACCGCGCTGGCGACGTAGCTCTCCTGACTGCCCACGCTTCTGCAATGTCTGCAGCTTGGTTGAGTCAAAGAGAGCCAAACGCAAGGATTCTGAATTAAAGGGCGCTTCCGCTTCCACCAGGTTCAGTTGGCCATGCTGAGACATGCTACTTTCCACCGCCTTTTACACCCTGTTACTTTCTCAATGTTTACGATATACGGATGCATTTAAATGTACTTGATCCTGCAAGATATACATATTAGCGGGAGTTAGTTTATCATTTTTACAGCACAGCCTATTTACTATATTTTATATTCACACCTTTTAAGTAGCCTCTGGCAGACAGACAACGATACCACAGTAAAACAATAAAGATTAATTATCCCCTTCCACTCCACAAATGCAATCAAAGTCCTCCGCAAGTTTGCCACCCTGTGCGCTTGCAGAATCTGTCACCGCAAGGTCCAAGTCAACAAGCCAGCTCCCCACAACCTGAGTGTCCATCTCAAAGCGCCCCGCAGTCTCCTCAAGCCGTCGACGGATGTCAATGGCCTGATCCTTGTCCAATACTCCGTTGTGAATTGCCATTCCTGCAATTGCCTTGACTATTGTACCAGAAACACGATAAGATAGGTAGAGTTCTCGCAATCCAGTCAGACAGAGATGGACGTAAAACTGTCTCTCTTGTTGGTCGTCTCCGCCGTGGATGACTGCGTTTGCGACGTATATAACGCAACTCTGCCAGAATATTGACAGCACTTCTGGCCCCATTTCTGAACGATGCGAGAGCAGAAGTCGCTTCATTTGCTCGACAGAGGCGTGGTACACCGTCTGTGGAGTCCCATTGTTCGCCTTGAACGTGCGCAACGGGGCAGACGTTAACTCACCCTGTAATAACGGGCGGAAAAGGTCTGTGATGATGGCGTGGAAGTAAATACTAGCAAAAACCGTTAGTTATCCAGTTGAGAATTTTACCATCAAAGACCTACTGCAGCATTTGTACACCGTGGCAACTACCCGGCCGCCAGACCAGCTCTAGAGGCAGTTCATCTGCCCAATCAAGGAGTTGCCGGTATGTTCCCTCGGCAAACTCCACAGAAGCGCTTTGGCCAGGTGTACCATCTTCCCCGTAGTACCTTTTAGCAATGATGGCAAATATTACCCATAATTTGCAGCTGGCCTTGAAGACTTCGCTGTTAACATCTGAGATATGTAACTTGTCCTCTTGGACAGCTGAGACATCATTAATATCTTCTGGCATCGGGATTCCAGGTGCTTTCTCAACTTCCACCATGTGAAAATGAAGTGACACCATCCTGACGACATATTAGACCAAACTGCGGCAGAGAGAAACCACTCACGACGCTAAATTGTAAGCACTCCATGCGGCATACGACGCGGCCCTCGTCCAGTCAGGATAGCCCATAAGCCAATCCGCGTAGCTTCCTGGCTCGACATTCAGAACACCCATTTTCTGGCCAAGTTTAAGACCTTGCCTGAGATACTCTAAGCCAAGGTTATCTTGCCCATGTGTTATGGCTGTCATGCACATGAATTGCAGGGCAGATAGGCTGGAGATTGTGATGGACTCATCCGTGTTGAGCTGACTCCATCTGTTTTGGGCATCGGTGAAAAAGAGTGGGCTCCAAGAAGCAGTTTCTAGATCAATACAAGTGCAGGCTTGCTGCCCAAGTTAACAGTTAGCATCGATAATAATAATTTGTTGACCGGAATGCCTACACACGCCCAACCCAATAAAGCCGATATCAACAGTGCCGAGCAAAAATAGGGTTGGTTCTGACCAAGGTCTCGAAGGAACAAATCTGCGTGAAAAACTGGAAGGACCGGATAGTCATTGTTGAGGTAGAGAGCGATAACTCGGACAGCAGTTTTATTAGGAATAGGCAGATCCATCCACAATGTTAGGTCGACGTTCTGGAGGTACTGAATATGCGATTGGGTCAAATGCGGTAACCCTCTACAGAACTCAAAAAGAGCATCCTCTTCTGGTTCTTCATCGTCCGTAAGCATCATGTCAGCCGATGAAGGAGATGTTGTATCCCGTAAGACCTGTGTCGCAGTCATACCAGGTCTCCGGGAAGTCAGCTCTTCAAGAGGAAGGTCGCTAATCGCCATCGGCAGCAAAACAGGGTACGCGATGGGGTGTCTAACCATAAGCTCTTGTTCCATGGGATTTGATGGTAAAAGACTTTTGATGAGGTTCTGGGGTGGTGGAGATGGCGAAGGTATAGAAGGAATGTGGGCCTCTGATGTGGCCGACGTCTCTCTGGCTCTGGGCATTTCACGAAGCATGTTAAAAAGCTCCAAAGCATCGAAATACGGAAGAGTAGTCAAAAGGTCCAGAGTGACAGACGGATCACTCATCAAGTTTGCGAGCTTTTCAAGCTGACCAGGACCAATTGGTGATCCAGTTGTTACATCGAGATATGTGCACTCCAAGCCTCGTTCGGTACATTTGGAACAATCGGGTCGACTTCGGTCGCACTGAATCTTGCCGCATTAGCAATGCTATCCTGCCATTTGAGAAGGGACTATAGTACCCCTTGCCTGTCTGACACAGATGGGGAGAAACGGGAGAAGATTAGTATCGCGAACCTTTTTCTTTCGTTTGCGACAGGGTTCGCATGCCGGAACGTATCCAGCCTTGCGGATTAGACTAGGCAATGGCTGGCTTACAGGTGAAGATGATGATGCTATCGATAAAGGCGATGGCTGAGCTGGCTGTAAAGCCCTCAACCTTGGGGGGGCCATTAGAATGGGACAATGTGAGGCAACAACAACATGAGGAAAGTATGGTCAACAGACACGAAGGAGTTATTTACGACTGTTATTTATTAATATGTAATTATTTGCCACTTTGCTGTTCCGTGGGACGGTCTAGACCGAGAAGTAAGTCAGGAACAATTGGATTTATTCCCCATTTAGGCATCAGGGGAACGTATGGAATTGGGGATCGAGATTTGGGATTGCCATGTTTTAGTATGGGGAAAGATACAGACCCAAAATCTAGATTCTCCTGTTTTAAACCTGTTTTCTACATCGAATTGTGAGATTCGCCACCATCAAACGCCCGGACACTACTGGATCAGTCTGACGTAACGGCCGATCAAATAGGCCAATGATCTTCACGAGTGATTGACCAATGGTCTTTCTCAGTTTGACGCGGACTCCCCTCCGCACCCTCCCGAACGTCTCGCCAACCTTAATCCTTTCATTACGTCAACCAGTCTTCAGTATAGCCTCACTTCATCATTCCACTCGCTATACCGTAAGAGGAGATGTAAAACAGAGCATCGAAAATCATCATTCAACCTAAGGATACAAGACCTAAAAATACACACAGGGGGTCAATGCACCTACCCTACTGCACATCTATAGTTACATGAAAATTAATACTTGGTAGCTTTCTCGCTTTAGGCTTCCTGCTAATAAAGCTTAAGTGCTTAAAGCAAGTATGCGAGAAGAATAACCTATAGGTAAGGGGTCCTAAGGCGGATATGCATTGGTTGATTTGAGCTTTTGTATTGGCCCCAATAGTTGTATTGGTGAACCTGGGCACGTTCAAGCCTTGATGTGTTGCGATTTGCAATACGTCTAGATAGGTGGGCAACACGAATTCTTTTGTATCCCAGCTATTACTCAGTTGCCCAGCCACAAGTAGGAAGCTGTTGCTTAGAGCAGTGTATACTCAAGCAACCTAATTAATTTTGGTATTGCAATTCGGTATTTTACATTTCAATACCAGATCTTCAATCTTAGATCTCCTCTGTCACTGAGAGCTTTAATTATTGTGATCTTAGAGAAGAGTAAATAAGGTGATTAGTATAGCTTTGAGATGAAAGAGGGGAAGATTAAATCGTTACTGATTGCAATCGCAGTGGTGGTCAGCACGCACTCATCCTAAATGGGAATTAATATATTTAGCAAGATAAGTATAACATAACTATAAGGACTAGTAGAGAGCAACAATAATATACTATATTAATAGGGCTTTATATCCCAGGCTACTGAGGCATATAGACAGATCTAGACATTCTTTCCGTTCATCCTGGTTCTGCCATATGTTCTCCATAATGTCAAAAGCTGTGCGGATAGTACCAAAGGTCTTTACATTAGACATTGATTCTATTATTTTACGGACAGCTGGTCGTTGCTGTTTGCTGGCAAAGACACCGGTCACACAGAGCGGCCATGCAAGCCAGCGCAGCCATGTAGACGAAGTGACACCGCCAAAGGAATTGATTGCCTGCTCTACACTTGCCTGAAGCTCGGAGACCTTTGAGTCTCCATCCAGCTTAACAGATAGAAGATATGTGCGAGCTGCATGGATCCAGATTCGTGTCAGTGACAGTCTGCCTTTAGACAAATCATCAGGCTGACCATAAGCCGACCCCGATTGATTGAGGAGTGATTCCAGTGGTCGGATTTGGTCAGAATTTTGATCCCTGTTGTAGTGTCCGTGTTTGTTCTCTAGGCCGTTATGAAGAACTTCCTCAATCAAAGTAGCTCGGGAGATAAGCTCAGTTCTTGATAACTCGCCGTTCATCATCTGGTCTGTCTTCCACCGCGAAAGTGTTGAGATATCACTGACAGCCAGCAGAACCCAAGCCTGACACCCAGTAATTTCTTCTAAATCTAAACTGGGCTGGTGGCCCAAGCCGCTGCGTCGGAGCTCATCATGATACGTGAGTAACTTTGCGCATCGATTGAGTACCGTGCTGGAGATGATATCAGCGATTAGTAGAATACTAGAGAAGAACCGAAAGGCTCCCTGTTCGGTATTGAGAACATTAGCCGCCCAGGAAGGGCGACGCAGGTTGCTAAGCACGGCAGATATCTGTGGAGTCGAGCCAGTCCTGCCATGATGCTCGAGGATTTGCTCAAACAAGCCAGTGGCGGCGTCCAAATGTGTCTGCCAGTTCGCTGATGGCATAATTGCAAGTTCAAAACCAAGCTGCTGCATCATATTTGCCAGCAAGTGCACACTGTCTAAGAGGGAGTTCTCAACGCCACGTTGACGAAGACGCTGCAAGTCATGCTGAATAATCCCCAAGGCGACGTTGGCCTGTTTCTGGAGCTCGTCCCACGTTTTTGAGACGCAAGATCCGTGCTCCACGCTGAGTTCGGCAGGTATAAGGGACAAGACGAGGGAGGAAATGCTCATGATGCTACTCATGAACCCGTGATTCTTCATCGCAAGGGAGAGCAACCAAGTGCGTCCACCTCGGGTGATGTATGGTCGGTAGAAGGGAAAGAGAATGGGGAAGACATAGTCCATATAAACTGAAATGAAACCTATTTCAATCTCGGTCGGCGCCGTTGTTGATGGAGTAACGTGTTCTGATAACGACTCGACCGATGTGCTATGAGCCTGTTCATCCGAAGAGCTCTGGGCGGTATCGGGGGATGGCTCCATTTCGCCAGGGCTGGGGTCAATATCAATTGCTTTGGCGATACTCCTCATTTGAGAAATTCCACGACGACGTGCTGCGTTTTTCTTGACTTGGGCCTTTAACTGTGTCGTGGCTTCATGTCGGCGCTCCTCGCTCTCCATCCATTGGGGCTTTTCGGAGGAATAGTGGCAATCAATTTCTAGCGCCGCACAACCTCCACAAATTGGTAGCGATTTGTCGCATTTTTTATGCCGCAGACGGCATGTCCAGCAGGAAGAGGACTTCATTCTGTCAATGTTGAGGATGCGTCAGGTACATGTCGTATGAGCCCTTTATCCCTAGCTAGAAGTAGTAGGGAAAAGAAAGAGAGAGAAAAAAGAATCGTAGAGCCCGCCCGGGATAGAGTCCGCGCGGGGATATCTGCGCGCGGAAAGTAGCGGAGCCACGGAAAAGGCCAGCCAATAAAATAGAGTCATTTTGTAGAGACTAGGCTGTAATCATTTCCCACTTCAGTTGATTCGCAAACTCTATATTGTCTTCTCTCTCTCCCCACAAAGGCCCTTGCCTAGCTTGCTCAATCTGGTCGGCCAACATGCGCTTTGGGCGGACTTTTACAATGTAATCCGCAGGCAGCCTTGACCCGAGTGCTATGATGCCCTTTTAGCATCGTGATACAAGCAAGATGGGACTACCTAGTTGAATGTGGTCAAGCGGGGCCCCTTACACATCCCGAGTATAAAAGAGTTACACATTCTACCAGATACAAGACACACTTCTTAGACAGTAATCCCAAAGCCCTCTTCTTCTTCTCTCCAGTCAAACTCCCAACATGAATGTTGCAATTCTTGGAGCCACCGGCCAAAATGGCACCTCTATCGTTGACGGGTTGCTCTCATCAACAGAGACCAAATTTGTATGTCTCTATTGCGCTTCGAGACTCTGATTTTGCAAAGTATTCTAATCTCACTGCAAGCAGAATATTACCGCTTTTGTCCGGCCTTCTTCGCTAAAGAAGCCCAATGTGGCCGACCTGCGGAAAAGGGGTGTCAACATAATGTCATTCGACCTTGCTGACTCTGAGGATAATGTCACAGCCCAGCTCAAAGGCATTGACGTCCTTATTGTTTGCTGTTTGCTTGACGAAGTTGCCCTTGCTAATGCAGCCAAGAAGGCAGGAGTGAAGCGTTACATTCCGTGCTTTTATGCTTCAGTGATGCCTAGGGGCGTTCAGACCTTGCGCGATAACGTAAGTGGCGGTCATTTCCCGGTCCTGCTCACAACGGTGCTTTGCTAAGATTGACATATTACCCACATCTGTAGAAGGAGGCCATACTGGACCATATCCAAAGGCTGCACCTTCCTTTTACCGTTATCGACGTCGGTTGGTGGTACCAGATTAGTCTTCCCCGCCTATCCTCTGGTCGTATCGACCGCAACCTTTTTCTCTACAATACTGCAATTGGGGGCAATGGCGACGTACCTTGTGCCAGGACTGATTCTCGAGATGTTGGAGTGTATGTTGCTCGGATCATTGCAGACCCTAGGACCCTTAATCAGAAGGTCTTCGCCTATACCGACCTCCGCACTCAGCACCAACTGTAT
This sequence comes from Fusarium sp. PT, assembly GCA_021020635.1. Lineage (NCBI taxonomy): Eukaryota > Fungi > Ascomycota > Sordariomycetes > Hypocreales > Nectriaceae > Fusarium > Fusarium sp. PT. The sequence continues at coordinate 2,256,470 of JAHMRZ010000006.1, forward strand.
GATACAGTTGAGGCAATTAGCGGTGAGAAAATTGAAAGAAAATACGTACGTTCCTCTAACCCCAGAACTAATCCAACCTCTCTGATATTATTAGAGACTTTATTACAAGCTGGAGACTGACGCTTCCCCCCATAGCGCACCGCCGATGAGATTGACAATGGTATTGCCAGAACCAAAGATGATCCCTACACGATGATGGATTACTACCAGTTCACCTACCAAAAGTCATATGATATCATGGGAGAAAACACACCCGAATATGCCCGCTACCTGGGTTACCAGATTGGCAAAGACCTCTAGCCTGATCTAGAAGGAATATCCTTTGAGAATTTCTTCGAAGAGACGTTAGAACATGGCCTCGAGCCTATGTATGAAGAGCATGCAGATTTCCTACGCAAATCCAGCTCTTTTGTTTTCAATAGTGAAGCTACCATAAAATAAGATATGAGATTATTTTAGGAGGAGACCTTAAGTAGATAATACAAATGTTCTTATCAACGCGTCCACAGTATAGAACCCACAACCTTAAGCCTGTTTTCAATACGAAACTGTTACCGACGATGTTACCTACTAGACTTTGCAAGTTGGACTGGACAAATGAGAAGCAGAAAGCTCGTAAAGTTCCCAATGAAAGATTTCCGTCTTACGCTCTGCAATATAGAAAAGCAGAGTCAGGCTCCGATAAGACGAGAGCATCAATAGAACACCCTTTTCTTGTTGAGATTGGATAAGACACTATCGATCCTCGAGGTATGAGCTAGAGGTATGTTTGACGACACATAATTATCACGACCGGTAGGACTGTTGGCGGATATCAATAAAGCATGCACTGGCGCTCAAACATTCTTCGCCCGGTCACCTACCAATTAACTCAAGGACGGAGGGACCCAGATCGAAGCAGTAGTGGATGTCTTTCCCTTCCACCACACTTTCTCAAACTCTCTACTCGAATTGGCCGTACTGAAATGTCCAGTGGCAGGCATTTACAGCATTGATTGAATTGACTGATTTAATTAATTTAATTATTAGGCCTGTAGCCCCCCTGTGACACCCCTGTAGTCGCCTTGTACAGTCTCGCTGGCTAAGCATCAAATCGCACATCCGGTCTGTTATATCAAATGCATAACTGGCTGTACGCGCAATGCCACCGCTTAAGCGGCTGCAGGTTGCACGTCGGTGGTTGTATATGTCGCACACTGAGCTCCACTTGTGTCGACTGTCATTTGTGCCAAATCATCGTGACCGCTCGCGCAAGCACCGCCAGAGGCTACCAACTGGCCATTCTGGAAGGTGACTGGCTCGACTCCCTGGGCGTTACAGTCCTCAGCCCGGAAATGAGTTCCATTGAAACCAACACATGCTTGGACATCCACAAGATCAGGTCTGAAGCCTGCGGTGAAGGTTCGTTGGACTTGTAGTGCGCTCTGGCCATTGATTGTCGAAGGGGTAACTTGACGGTCTGCAGCGGTATTGACACAAGCTGCATCAACGATTTCGCCGTTGTTTCGGAATGTAAGACACTCGTTGCCAGGTATTCCGTTGATTTCGGTAAACACTACTGTCTGGCCATCAGTCGCCGCCGCATCACCAGCTCCAGTTGCGTCGCCAGCTTCCTGACCACCATCATTTCCTTGTCCGCCATTATTTGCCTGACCACCCTCGTCCCCATTGGCTTGGTCAGCACCATCTTGTGGATTATCCTGCGGATTGTTGCCGTCGTTAGCCCCATTTCCGGCACCGTTGTTGGCACCGTTGTTGGCATCATTTTGTGGTACGTTGCCGTTGGTGATATCGCCATTTCCAAAATTGGGCGGTCCACGAAAAGAACCGCCAGAATGCCGAGGCTGTATGGAAAGGGCATAAGCCGCAGTGGAGAGATAGAAAAGAGAGAGAAACTTCATTGTGTCGGCTTTGAAATATCGAGGTGTTAAATGAGTAGTGTAGAAACGAATAGGTGGTCCTGCCACAAAAAAAAGAAGTAAATAAAGAGAATGAAAGACGACTTGCGTGTAGATATTCTAGTCGAGGAAACAGGTGATCTTCCCGATTACTTATAATATTTTGGTACGGAGTAGTTACCAAATAATACATCTTGTCGGTTTCGCGTATTATGGTTGCTGCCTATTTTGGTTAGGCGCGCAGGGTGATACAGTTTTATCCCTTTTGCTCTGATTTTGACACACACCCTGTAATAGAACAGTATCATCAGTACCATCTGTAACCAAAGAAGCCCTGGCAATCTTGGCAACATAACTGAATTTGTCCTATGCCATTGGCAGGCTAACTTAATCAAGGTGAATTAATATCCCAACAACTGTTTGATTGACAACACATATTGTCTCGTCTGTAAATAATAGCTGGGGTTGGGATCTCAATGACCACTAAGTATGTCCTGATTCTTTCTATAATTGGTGGCTTTATTATATATCCATGCTTTATTCACCTATCTTTATACCTCTTGATATTCTCCAAGGAATAATTGGTATTTCAAGGGGCGCGACTGAAGTCAAAGCCTGCGGACAAAACACAGCTTTCTGGACGGCTAGGAGTCTAACCATTATGAATCCTTCTTTCATGCTTAAGTTGAAATCTTTCCCACTGAGTTAGATAATAAAGAGAGTAGCTACCAAGTTTTAAGAACACTATAATAACAGTAAGAATTAATAGTATTTAAGTATATCATTTAGAAAGCTCAGGTCATCTTGTAATATGTCTAGATAATATAGGTTGAATTGGTATCTGTATTTTATATAGATCACCTAGTTAAGCACTTCTATATACACGCCCTTTTTATTTAGATAATAACCTGGTGGGTAGCAGGCTTCTCGTCTGCGTGACTGAAAATGTTTACGTTCCATCGAGGCTTGTCTATTGAGAAAGCATAATTAGCACTGGAACAGATAATATTTGTCGAAAGAAAGAACTTACTGGCGACGTAAGGGACGTTGTATCGGCGCTGCTCTTTGCCAACCTGCTCGACTTCACGGATATCATCCTCCGAGAGGTCGATCTCCTCAAAGTTCTCGGCAATACGCTTAGGTGTAACAGACTTGGGGATAACACTGTGACCACCAACCTGAGCCCAGGCGAGTCTATTAGGTAGATATTGCATTAGCGAGATACTTCAGTATGATATGCTCATAGTGACTTACAGGACTTGAGTGGGTGAAACAGACTGGCCCTTCTCCTTGGTTAATCGCTCTGCGACGCTCTTGATCTCGGGGTAGGTGAAGAGGAGGGGAGCGTTGACCATGTTGTTGCCGAAAGCCTAAGAAGTCAATTAGTACTAGAACCACAAAAGCCAATTTCGTGAACGTACAGAATAAGCGGTAACGTGGATGTTCTTCTCCTTGCAGTAGTCGATGAGATCCTTCTGGATGAGGAGAGGGTGGCGTTCAATCTGGTTAGCAGCAGGTGTGACACCAGTGCCCTTGATGATGGCCTCAAGCTTTAGGTTGTATTAGCTACAGGTTCCAATTGGGAGTTGGAGAAATACTTACGTGCTCCTTGGTGTGGTTGGAAACACCGACGGCACGGGCCTTGGACTTGGGTAGCTCGGTCACGGCTGTCCATCCATGAGGTTAGTCGATTTCTTTAACAGTCCACATTTTAGAATTCAACTCACCCTTCCATGTGTCGACAATAGAGATGCTGTCATCGATGATGACATCGCCATCGGGCTGGTTTCCGCCAGTAAGAGGGAACAGATCTTGGCCAATGGGGGCCCCGCTGTTCTTGAAAGAGACGGGGAAGTGGATGAGGTAGAGGTCAAGGTACTCAAGACCGAGCTCCTGCAGGCAGTCATCGAGGGCAGCCTCGACCAGCTTGGGGTCGTGCTGTGAGTTCCAGAGCTTGGAGGTGATGAAGACATCCTCTCGCTTGAGGCCGGGGATCTCGGCAAAAGACTTCTTGAGAGCCTCGGCGATTTCGGGCTGGTTTCCGTAGACCTTGGCCAGGTCCAAGTGTCGGTAGCCGACCTTGAGGGCCTCGTAGACACCCTGACCGACCTCACCAGGAGAGGCTTGCCATGTGCCGTATCCCAAGAGACTATGAACGATCAGCTCCTTTCTAGCCACAAGCTTCGTGGGCTCACTTACGGGATCTTGGCTCCGGTGTTGAGAGTGAAGGTCTTTCCTTGAGACATTGTGAATTGATTGATGTTCTTTGAAGCTTACAGGTGAAAAGGTTGAGCAGAAGTGGAATACGTAGGGGCAGAAGTAGCTTTTATATAGACTTGCTGATACGTAGATTGCGCCAATTACGGCAATCCTCCGCAAGCCAGTGATATTTTTCCAGAAAGAGTCTCAGGACCACAGGTCTTGTGAGGGCATAACCCCGCTCTTGATGGATGTCAAAGTGACGCTAAATGGCGCTACTCTAAGCGCTTCAATATCAGGTCCTCATGGCCGCCCACTTACTGTGGATTGATAAGAAGCAAGACGTTACTGCCTTCAGATTGGCAGTTGAGATATGTGGCGCGAAGTAAAATGACTAGTGAGTTCCCCGCACTGGATCTCAACGTAATCCATCTGGTGTCCTCCGCATGTGAGCCAGGAGTAATATAGCCGCTCCAATGAGGAGGCATAGGCGACCCAATTAAATGGATCCGGAGAACTTCTACTCCACACAATCTTAGCAGCGGTACCGTATTTCAACCCGGAGCAAAAAACACACTAATAGTAACTTTTCGGTAAATTACTACTTACCTATGTATAGAGAATAGACAGATAATAAACAATCACGGCGAGCGGGAATAAATAGTTAAAGACTTTCACTATTGTAGTTAAGAAAATAGATTTTGTAAAAATGGTAAGATTAGGATTTAAAGGGCTTCAGCCTGGGACACCCAGTCAGGTGCAGCTTCTGGCCTCAAAGTCAAGATAAACTGAAGGAAGAGTATAATATTACATGCCTAATCCTGTAAGGAAGAGTAAAGATTTTTAATAACCTTTACTTTATTATGGAAGGAAGAGGATTCAAAGACCTTAAAGCTCGTATAAAATCTACCCTATACTAACGAAAGAAGATACTAAAAAGGCTGTGTGATATCTATAGACCATACACCAGAAGTCCACTCCAAGCAGTACAGCCAGTGTGCCCCTTGGCGCTTAGTCGGTAGTAACCATCTTCCATTGGCCATCAGGAATGTCACCATGAAGATACTTTTGAATGCACACCTTGCCATCGCCGAGTCCCAGAGCCTCGCGAGAGCAATCACCGCTGAGATCAGCCTCGGCACCTAGGAATCAAATGTCAGCATGGCTCACGATCGAGACAATTTTCATTAGGGCATGGAGATGTCGACTTACAAATATAGAGAGGGGTAAAGGTAGGATAGCCAGCATGGCCTGGTTCGGGACCCATGTTCTTAGAATTGGTTCGCGATTCTGACTCAGACTTGCTGATTTCCCAACCGCTCTGGATGGTATTGGAAAAGACGAGGTATTCGGCGAACCCAATTTCAGTGGTATCCGAGCCTGATTCAGTGTTGATGATCTCAGTGCCAGCTGTGTATTCCCAAATCTGTCCACAAGCTGTCTGGTCCTCTTCACAGAATTCTTCCGGGCCCATCTGGATCTGCTGACCAAATGTGGTGTAGGGTTCACTCTTGAGGTTGATGATGCACTTGTCGTTGGGTTCTTGTCTCTTGTTGAAAATTGGAGCACGCTTGATCTTGGTAACGTCCTTGATGGCTGGAGCGGGAGAGTGGCTGCCAAGGTCACGCTTTGATGGCCAAGTGCTGACATCGTCGTTGCACAAGGTACCGCAGCAGTATCTGCAGGATCAATTGAGTTAGAAATCGACAAGTAATACAAAGAGTAGAGGGAGATTCTTGACTCACGCATATCCAAAGTTCTGGGTCAAAGTCAAGTCACCACAGGGGGTCCTGTTCTTCTGGACCCTACGGTAGAGCCCGTTTCGACAAGGCCAGATCCCACCTTCCTCCTGAGAGCCAGGAAGTTCGTAGAAGAGCATGCTGCAACCTTCGCCAAACTCAGAGGTATCGACCCAGACCGGGTATTTGCCATTGCCGGTACTCGGCCAGCCTGTGGGAACAATGCTGGCGGAATTGCAGCCTGAGAATTCCTGACCCTTGTCGTCCTTTTGGGGCGACCACCCAAGCTGCATGGACTGAATCTCCAAGTCGTTGGGGTCCGGGTCACAACCCTCAGTGCTGTAGAGGTCAACGTTTGTGAAGACCTGAGCCTGCACCTTGGCGGCTGATAAAGCCAAAACGGTAAGGGAAGCTTTCATCATCATTTTGAAGAATGAATTTAATGTAGTACAATGTTTAGGGGAAGAAAGTTAATAGTATTGTTGATATGGTTGTGTGATTGATGGAGTTGTGATGAAGTAAGAATGAGAATAGAGTTGAAGTTGGTGATTCTTATAGTTATTTGAGAACGCCTTCCTATTAACTTACATCTATCCCTTTCATTCGTGTATAACATCTAACCAACACAATCCAAGTAATAATCGCCTCAGAGGATCATAAGTGGCATCATCCTATAATCCTACCGCATCATTACTAACAGAATAAGACAAAAGATTGATATTATTCAGTAATAGTGGGTATTATTGTCCTCGTTTCGTCAGTTGCATTTTGTCGATCTTTGCCATAGCATACCATATTGCCTTCCTCTTGAAGCCATTTCAGACATATTCTCGCATTGCAGGATATAAGATACCACTCGCAGTGGAGCAATCCTACAGGATCATGGCTGAGAAGGTCAAAAGGCAATGTGGTGTTACAAATTAAGCTTCTTATGTCGTCATCAGGGACATGAGAATCCCTGTAGATCTCCACTGAAACAAGTCATGACTTAGAGATAAACAAGATAAAGATTTCATCAAGGTTACACTAGAACCAGGCTCACCTTCCTTCTCTGGTTATTGAGGCCAATCGGCACCCTGGTTGATATTCGCTTGCCCCAAGCACTGCCCCATTTCTCAGCCCATAGCCCCCAAAGCTGGAAACTATGTCTTGGCGGGAATCCTTTATTAACAAGAATCGCCTGAATAACGCATGGATTCTACAGAAAGGATCGAGGAGACTTGAATCCTTCCTGTAGATCTTCCCGCGTCCAAGCCCCCAACGCTACAACATGTCAAACAGCGATGACTTCATTGTCGCAGTGCTTGATCCTCGTTGGCAGATCAGGTCTTGAACTGGCGAAAGAGCACATTTTTAGAATACTGTGATAAGTGTTCGGCGTGTTGAACAAGATGAATCGCATGGTATTTGCGTCATCGTAGGATGAGGCTGTGATGATTCCTAGGAAGAGGCAGAATCTTGCTCGTCAGTCAATACAATTAAGTGTTGTACACAAGTAACTACGAGATCCAAACAAGTATAAAGCCGTCTTCGTAACCACTCAACACCATCATCCAGTTCAAGCTTGATACAATCCAAATCACATCCATCTAACAAACCACACTCTCCATCCATAAACACAAATTGTACCATTCAACTCTTTGAGACTTCAAACACATCTTCAATCAACCTCATTCTTCAAAGTCTACAAACAACCAAACAAAATGCACACCTTCAGCACACTTTCTTCCATCACCCTCACCCTCTTCGGAGCTCAAGCTGCCAACGCCTGGCTCTTGGAGTTCTGGGGTACCCAAAATGCCTGCTCGAAGCCTTCAGGTAGCGCTGCTGATAGCGCAGCCGGTGGATTGCCTAACGAGGGCAACGATTGCATGATGGCCTACTACGATCTTGAGGCCATGCTTGTCAGGGATTGGGATGATGGCTGTACCGTCAAGTTGTACAACGGCAAGAGCCTGTCTTGTGAGGGTGAGGTAATTATTGAGTTATCCAAGGAACAGGCCAAGGAGGAGGAGAAGCTATCCCAAGATGGCACTTACATGTGCCTGACGGATTTGGCTGGCCAGCCAGGACCTTACTACGCGTCATACACTTGCGGATAAACGGGGAGTGAGTTATGTATTAGTATCTCGAAGGACAGAAGTAGCTAGCAGTATACAAACATGTTTATCACAATTATCAAGATAACAGAGTCTACTATGGAGAAAGCTATGTCATACCTGTTAACAGGAAATATGGTGTGATATTAGGAGGTAAAATGTAAACCCCAGCCCATATCTGATGGGATGAACTTATGGTACCATATAGCCAGGGATTATCCATCCTTTACCTACCATTTCTTATGCTCCTTCCAACCAAACCCTTTATCATAAAGGCTCTGTTCCGTCTATTCTTCGGCCTGCTGTAGTCAGCGCTGCTGTTTGTGAACCACGACCCCCTGGATCGAAGGCCACGTTTAAGCTGGCTGCTGTTGACAACGAAGATCTGAGTGTCGGCTGAGTGGTGACTGTGACCCAGGCACTGGAACTCTCAACAGTTTTATAATCTTTGTCGATGTTTCTGATGCCTAACCCTCTTAAGACATGTCCTTCCAATTATTTTACGACGCCGTGGTCCCTCAAACAGGAGGATGGTACAGGCAGGCCTCTCACGAGGCTCTGTCCCTCAATGTCACAACTGATCTGTCGAGGCTCTAGCGCATTGCCACATCTGCGGTATCTCATGGCTGAGAGCTAGGTCCCAACTGGGTAGAGCATCAAGACTACATCAAGGATCCTTTACAGGCCAAGGCACTCGCCCCCAGCCCCCGTGTCAGATTTCCTTTGTATCTTTCCCGTAGATATCCCCGGCGGTGGAGGAATCTCTCAATCCATCACCTTCCTTTCCCTAGATAATACCAGACAGGTTGATCATAGTACCAGGAAGACCTTTACTATTGATATCAACACATTAACAACCTGTGGCCGGGGGGCTACCACGTCGTTGGCTGGAGTGCTAAGGGGAATGTCTCCATTTGGCCCTGACTTCTTTGCCTGGGATAAGTGGCGGTCGATCAAACCTCAGCACTTATCCCCGAGGCAGGTATCCCCTAGGGTCTTGACTCAGGCGTCGACGCCCCAGATATCTTACTCCACACGGCCAGCACCTTAATTAAATTGGTCTATGGATATATCCGTGTTCTACATGTAGCCCTAGAATTACATATCTGTAGTACTCATATTGTCTATGATAAGAACAATAGAACGCTATCCCTAGTTCCCGGTGGAGTGAGCTTATACAAGGTAGCTCAAGGCTATATACATATGGTCTATTATCATTGGTCCATTTCACTTTAGTTCTTTCTATCTCGTTCTTGTAGTCTTTTGACTAAGCTGATGCCTATAACTAGCAAAATCGCGGTCTATTCTCCTTAATATGGCAAGCCGCCCCGACCAAGGAGTAGTACGGATGGGTCTTAAAATATTGGGCATAGTAACCAACATAGACAAAGTTTAATTGTCGTGTCGTGCGTGCTTGCTTATTAACCTCTCTTGTTAATTTGGATCTCCCTGGCTTTACTCAGTGGACAACAAGCATTCTAGCCATTATTCGGAACGATAATTATACCGATTCTCGGTATTTCCGCTGAGATGCTAACACACCAACTCTCTCCCCATAGATAAAGATGGACATAGCTTTCTTGCCTTGAGTATATATAGACGTCGAGGGCCTGTGTTAGGATCTGATTACACCACACTCTTCACATCCGTCCAAGTTTCACAGTGCGGCTACTATCGCTACCTTCAACTATCCTACTCGCTGCCAATGCAGCGGCATATGGTGCCCTCTTCAACTTTGGCTCTAATACCCAAATAGAGACGCGCCCTATCGACCAGATTCACCAAGCTGCTCTCGAAGAAGCCGGCGTCGTAACAAGCTGGTTCGGTGGCGATGAGAAAATCCAACAGGATGCAGTCAAGAAGGCTTTTGAAACAGCTTTTCCTGGCATGAAGCTCAACCTGACAGTTGACGTGTCCAGGTACCATGATGGCAACACCGACGGACAGCTCGCCAACAAAAACGTCTATGTCGATACAGTCGCTCTACAGATGACGCACGATTTTCCGCGCTGGAAAGATGAGGGCGCGCTTCTTCAATGTGCCCCTGCTGGATTTGACAAGATCTATTCTGGTTTCAAGGACATTGATACTACTTTTTACGGGTACACGGGCATTGCGTGGCAGCTTGTCTGGAACGCCGATAAATTAAAGGGCAAAACGGCATCGACGGAATATACCGATTTCCTTGCGCCGCAGTACAAGGGCAAACTTGCTTTGACGTACTCCAACGACGACGATACAGTCCTCTTTCAGTTCGATCAAATGTAAGCCTTCTAGTGCCACCACTTTACTGGCATCGGGAGCTCCAAAAAGTACGGCGAGGATTGATTGAACAAGCTCCTAAAGCAGAAGCCTCGCTGAGTTTGCGGGACAGCCACCGGCGCAACACTTGTCGCCGATCCCAGGTCGCCCTATGTTGCAACCTTCACTTCAGCAATCGGTCTGACAAGTGGCGTCGGCCCCCTCAACGCTACATTCCCCAAGAAGAGTAACTTCGCCTTGTGGCCTGGGCATACTGCCATTCTTAAGGACGTGCTGCACCCAGAAGGCGCCAAACTGCTATAGAACTTTTTACTTAGTGAGAATTTCCAGAAGGTCAATGGGTTCTGGCCTATGAGAATTGATATTGCTCCCCCGGCGGGTTTCCCTCAGCTTATCGATCAACCCAACACAAACCCGCATGCTTTTATCAAGTTTATAAGCGACCGGGAAAGGGTTGAAAGGTTGAGGCTCTGGTATGAGAAGAGACTTGGTACAGCACAGGGTCTCAGCTCGCTGGATTCTGATTTGTAAACACGTGCGTAGGTGTGAACCATTAGTTTTCTTACACAAGATACTTACACGCATAAGTCATCCTACTAGTCGATTTGGATGAACCGTTGAATGTTAACAATAGATTTATTACATATCAAATAAAAATATAGACACTTTGTTAACCCCGCCCTGTTACCAAATAGTAGATACTTATCTCTAACTTCTGCATGGGGTCCAAATACGGAACGGGAGATCCATTAGTTTAAGACCGGGATACTTACATTTAAGTGGCACTGTGGGACGTTGGATAGCAATCAACTGGATATAGTTATAGGGATAACTTCTTACCTATACATTCATTCCTCTGCCACTGTGCCTATCCTTGTGATGTTTACCTTTGGTATGGGTCTTGCCTGCTGTCGGCACGCCTGGCTACCTTTTGTGTTCGACTTGCCAACATTCCAGGGCCGCTTGCTACCAAAGACTTGTCAAACAACATCAAAAACACAAGAAGTGTCCGAATTGAACCCAACCACGTCAGCACTTACTACCCAGTCCCTACTATCTACAGCACAAATGCAAGATGGGTGAAGTCCTCCCTTTAGTACTGGAAAGCGACTTAAGAGTCCGATGAGAATTAAAATAATATTATAGGACATCTAGCTATATTTCCAACACTTAAGCATTCTAGTAACTATCTTGTATGGTTTCCTGGCAACTCGTAATAGACTGGAGCTTGGTTGTCCAACTCAGCGGGTCGACCTTCAGCACTCATTTCTGAAGGCGACATGTGATCACCTGCCCTGGAAGTATCTTTCTCATATTTGGGAGCAGGAGTCATAACAGGGGTGCCGCCGGCTTCAGCAACAGACGTCTCTTCCTTCTGGGGAACCTGGCTGTTGTTGCGACGCCGTCTCAGGAAGAACCAGATCAGAGCGCCAAGAGCAAGGGCACCAGCAGCGACTCCAACGCCAATTCCAGCCTTGGCACCCGAGGTCAGGCCTGTGGATCCGGTGTTGGTGTTGCTTTCTTCTGTTGGCTCGTCTTTGTCTTTATTGCCCGATTCCGTCTCGTTCTTAGGAACGGTTTGCGGCAGCACGGCGGCATCCTCCCATTCACCATCGTAGTTCTTGTATGCCTGCACAATTGTCTCGTTGGACCAATAGTAAATCCACGTCTTGCCTAGGGTCTGCTGATACGCCACTGCCAAACTTGCACTTGGGTCATCAGCGAGGGGCCATACGCTCTCAGACCGGTTCGGTGCCATCTGCCATGTGTCCTTTATCGCGATGGCTTCACGGAGTACTTTATCATCGCCGAGGTAAAAGAGACTTCGGGTTCGTGATCTATCAGAGGCCATGCCTATGGCTGCAAGTGAAGCATTCCATCCAGGCAGGGAGAAATCAGCGGCCTCAGAGCTCATGCGGATCTTGGCTGGATCGGTGTTGTTTGTGTAACCAGCCGCGAGTTCCTGTGGGAAAGCGGCTAAGATATGTTAGTAACTGTCCATGAAAGTCAATGAGGGATATAAGAATAAGTACCTAGCTTCCAATTTCCAGACTTGAGCGAGCAAGTTGTCTCGATATTGTCGGTGCCTTTGGGCCAAGCCACTGTCATGTTCTTATTATAAAAGACAGTCCCTATCGCGATACCATCTGCGGTATCCTGCGACACAGTACCTCCATCAATCCAATTGGTGTCGTCTGTATATGACAGCATCTTAATCTGCCTCTCCTCGTCGTGGTAGAAGACGCGATATCCGCCGTCGTCTCCGCCTCCGAGCAGGTCAACAGCAAGGCCCGATTCGCCGTGAACGGAGTCAATCTCTGCGGTTAACGAGATGGTATATTCGCCATTTTTCTTAAGCTTTCCTGTGTCCATATTGCATTCGTAGTATCCGTTCACGATGACGCCGTCCTCTGCCTGCCAGAAGATAGATGCCTACATGGTAAGTTAGATATAATCATTAGTTCATTAGAAGATCACTACATACAATAACCTTCTGTGTATCCCACCAGCCTGCTGCGGCCAGCGCAGTACCATTACGTGGTTTATTCTCTGTGTCGAGGACATTCGGCTTATCAAGAGGGAAAATAGGGAGGTCCTCGCTATTACAATTGCTGTAATAAATCTTCCCCGTGGAAGGGTCTTGGATTCCAACTTGGGTCGTTCGGTCGGTGGCGAAAGCGTAGAGATTGGAACTGTAGGAAGGCTGAATCCACGCTACGAGCAGTAGCCATGGCAGCATTAGCCACTGTTTTTGATGTGGAGACATAACGGCGCGTTGGTTGCGAAGGATCTCCGTCAGAGTCGAAGCCAAGCCTGGGGGAAGCGTAGGATTTAATATGAAATCTTACATGTACTCAACCCTACTAGTTCGGGGCTGTTTTGTCTGCTCCTCGGTCTGCGCTCATATTGCTTTTGCCCGAAGGATTATGAACCCTGCAGAAATGCTCACAGGCTGGCGCCTACGTGATGATTTCAGTACAGGGGAACCCAGACATAAATCCTACCTACCCCTCTTTAATGTAAGCACAGCGCCTCAGCCCTCATGCCGTGTACCCGTACGAATAACATACTGTACAGTACAACTGTTTAGAGCAGTAAGCAGTAGTTTAAAATTGTTGCAATCTGCAATCTCACAAATTGCAGAACTGTGAGAAAAAGCAAAGGGAGCGTGGAATTATTTCTCGAGCCTCTGCCGGTTTCCAGATCGCTCTAACTATTAGTAGATAACTGTGCGAGCTACCCGTCCCCACTCCCCCGTTGGAAAACTTCGAGACAGTTGTGTTTCTTAATCACCCCATATATTTTAACAAAAAATAATTACTCCCTCAAATTCTCGGTATTCAAACCAATCAGAAAACATCCCGTGGGTTTGCTACAGTAACAGGCTTGTGACAAGCTTTCAGCCAGCGCAATGTGTCCCGGAGATCCATGCCAAATCTGTAACCACCTAATGCATGTAAGATGTAAATTAGTTGCCGCTCGGGTGCAATTCGCCCTTCACGTAATGTCACAGGTCCGAATTGATTGGCTCTAAATCTAGTGCTGAGCCACTTTTAACGGCCACGGACACACTATTGCAGGGATGATCTTGCGGGTGGCAACTGGCAAGGCACAATCTGATGGTTGTCCAACCCTATAGCCAGTCACGATCTGAACCAACTTTGCACGAGCCAGATAAATTGAACCTTCGGCAGCCATTAACAGATTCCGCATTAGTCCTCCAGACGCCTCTTTCCATGTATTATTTCTTGAAATCGATGAGTGATTTATAACTACAACAATAAATAAAATCAGCTTTTGCTGCCAACTACAGTTTCACCACAGCTCCCAGTAATAGGATGTAATATGAGTTTTTTTTTTAATAAAAAACTACGCAAATGATGGAATAGTACTACCAGAGCTAATCCCAATGCTTAAAAGATCGAGATAATTTACCAAGAGATCCTCATCAGCATGAAGATCCTGGTGAACCCAAATAGACTGGATCGCATGTGTAACCCCTTTGATGCTTCTGATACGCGAGTCCCGCTGCGTCCTGTCGATGAGATTGAGGATAGTCACCCTTTGTTCATCCTTCTTCGCCTCACAAGCAAGAATCAACAATGGGAAGAAGTGCTGACAATTGCACGTCTTCACAGGCCCGTTAAACAAGGCATCGATCAAGGAGTCCAACATTGCAGGTGCTTCCAAGGGGCTTGCTGTTGCTCGCGCGATGTATATCCGTGTCGCTACTTGATACAGGTTCATAGCAAAAGCAGTCTCGGGATCTGTACCAGTAGGGACTGGAATTACAGAGATGTCGTCCAATCGGTTGAGAAGAATTTGCATTGAGTTAAGATAGTCGGGACTGCAGCTTATCGAATCTCTAGAATCAACCATTGTGCTGCACACATCAGAAAGAAGGTTGAGGACTGCAAATGTAGGATTTGAAGAAGGCGGGTTCTAAGCTTCGTATTAGTGAGTACGAGTGACTGGTGTTCTCGGATAAGAACATACTGGCCTGTATTGAGTTACTACTGGTCGGCATAGAGTATCCTGAGAGGGTCTGCTATCCATGACCAATGCCCTAGAAGCAAGTGATCTGTGGCGCCAGTGACGCATGCTAAATTGAGAAACCGTGTGATGGTAACTGGCCCAGTCGATGAGAAGGTTGATATCTGGTTGACAAGATTGGGTTTTAAGCTGAGTTGCCTGGATTACATCCATAGCACCCCATGTATGCCATAGCCATTCGCCGGAGCTTTCAGATAGAAGTAGGCTCTAGGAAAATGTTAGAGGTACCTATACCTGGATATGTGTAGGGTACTTGCTTCACATGATCCGAGGAGCATTGATGTGGCAACGTGTTGGGCAGCATGTGATAAAGGCATCTGCCCAGCTTGGACTGAAGTAGAGAGAAAACGGAGGGCTTGAATCTTGAATTGTATTGCCTGTTCGTTGATGCCATTACGGTGAAGTGAAGAGTAGGCCATGATAGCACACATGAGGGCCGAGCTTGGAATCGTGCTGTTTGTCAAGACCATACTCATCAGTAGGTTGTGGATCTGCAACGATGTCATACCAAACGTTGCCAAGGAGACATAGGCTCTGTCATGAACTGGAACCAATAGTGTTAGTGAGTATGAAATCGGATCAAGATTCATTTTGAATTTTTACAGTATTGGAACAAGTCATTTTGACCTATACATAGCTCGGGCGGTTTAAGTAAGTTTGACGATGATATGGTTACATGGCGTTGATACATCTGCAAAGACGAGCAATGGTATAGCTCTATGTCTTGTCTCGCCGTGTTGATAAAAAATAGCCTGCTGGGGGTATTCCCCAGGTTCTGAGGAGCGAGGCCCAATTGCGAAGCACTGTCGCATAGAATGGCCCGTTTTTTATTGTTACTCTTGGGCCAAGACAGGCGGGGTTCATAACCTTGGCAGATGAGCTGAGATCGACAACATGAGTTACATATTGGCCGATTCCCATCGCATTGAATCTTGCGAGCTGATTTAAGATGCTTAGTGGGACTTTGGATGTGATGGGACTGGAAACCAACCTGTGCAAGTCCAACAGCCTCGTCGAGGTTTCATCTTGGTGGGACAGAATGAACTGTGGAAATAACAATGTATGAGGATGACGCATGGCCCCCAAGTTCTAACCAAGTCACTGTACGGATACGGATAAACAGATCACCTTCCATCGTAAGCATAGATACAAACAAGATTAGTAATATGTCACTAGGGGAAAATAGAAGACTGCCAACATTGCTGTGCCCCACAAGAAGTAACTTTTATCGAAGCCAAGGCTGTGTGTGGCTTGCAGTTGGGGTAAAATATGAGGTTGGTGAAAAAGAATACATGCTGTGTTGAGATATAATATCTCTTTTTTATTTAGGAATCTGAAGATGCTCAAGATAGGGCTTATTCAACAAGGCAGGGTATCTTGATAAGATTTACCCAGTCCTTTCTTTTTTTATTACTTGATTTAATATGGCCTAATACTAGAGAGTAAGAAGTTCTAGCTACACTAAACTAATGCAGGTATTCATTGAAGAAGTGAACAGCACATCTCTTTGCTCTCTCAAGTCCGTTCTTCTGCTTCTGGTCATTTGGGTTGCCACGTGATGCAAATCCATGTCCAAGTTCCGGAAAATGAACATACTCCCACTGCACACCCGTCTTGGGCAATATCTCGAATGTGTAGCTCTTCAACTCCTCAGTATACTCGTGATCGTTCTCTGGGGCCAAGATTTGCACGGGGACTTTCACCTCATTGATTTCATGCTTTTCGAGGCCCGATGGGTGGGCAACAGATACAGCATCAATGAGGGAGGGATCAGCGGCCAGCCGGAAAGCAGCCCAACCGCCGTAGCAGAAGCCAATGGCTGCGACCTTTGAGTACTGTGACTTGAGGGTTTGCGCAGCGGCTTTGATCTCTGGCCAGCGGATTTCCTTGGTATTGCGACCGAGGAACGCTCCCATGTTGAAGCTCTTAGCTTTCTCAGGGTCAGATAACGCATCAGGGTGTACAAATTCACCGCCGAAGCTAAATGAGATGGTGAGCTGCTGAGTTATACAAGCAGAATAGGAGACTTACATATCAGGTACGTAAACCGTAGCATTGACCTCTTTGGCATAGTGGTCAGCGAGAATCCTAATATTAGGAAGCGTGTGACCAAAAAAGTCTGTAAGAACAAGAATGGCAGTGTCTGTCGAGTCGCCAGTCACATATGCTGTGGCACCATTGAGGGTGGATTCTTTGCCAATGGGAGTACCATTCCATTGGAAGCCTGTTTTGCAGTCGTCACAAGGCATTGTATCAAAGATTGCGTCGCCAAGGGTGAGGAAGACACTGGTTCTGATGTGATAAGGACTGTAGGAAAATGAACTGATGGGGAGAACCAGAGATACTTATAGTTTGTGCTGTATAGGTAATTACTGTTAGATTAATAAGTTTTGCTTGCGAGAAAGCACTCATAATAGCTAAGGACTATCTATGATGTTGTGAGCAAGCTTTAGCCTCGATAAAAGTTTCCTTGCGTGGGGCAATCTAACAATAGAGCTGACCATTCAGAATTCTCACTTTCACCTTACAAAGACTGCAGCGGGGTAACAACAAGGATGAAGATCCCACAATCGTTGACGGATGCAAAGTATCTCCTTGGGAAGGAGGCAGGATGATACTGGTCGGGCTTAATAACATGTGCGTTCTGACCTTATTGCTAATGACTCGAGAAATCCATCCATCACTCGATTAGAGCCCAAAACCTCTTTGATACTACGACGCGGGTTGGTGGTGGTCTCTCAGCAGCAAGAACTTCTTGCAGTCCTTCATACATATGAATATCCTTAGCCAGATAGAGTGTAAGTCCGGCAATAGCTGTACATGGCGGAGGGATACCCAACCCCGTGTTCCCCGGATTGTCTTCGATCGGACAAGAATACCTTGCCCTAGTTCAAGATCAAAGTTTGCGTATCAAATGGCGGGTAAATAAAGCGCTAAGCATCCCAAGCGATATTGGGCTTGGAGATCAGGGTTGGTTTGCCTTGTTCCACTGAGCTGGTTCTCACTAATGATAGCCACGGCGCCAACCGCGGGATTTCAATCAGAGGGGTAGCAAGCCAGACAGATATCAGAGATAAATCGGCAAATAACGACACAATAATGGTTCTCTCATACTTTCTAGCATCATAGCCAAGAGTCCAACATAAATGTCCAGACACTCCACAGACTTGTCTCATACATCCAATTCATAGAACAAGCTTGAAAACACTCGTCAACATGGCTCACCCCTTTTTTACCAACTCCAACATCCTCCACTGTGTCATGGCACATTGTCCTGAAAAGGCCACCCATACATCACGCGTTTCTATTTTCCTTGAGTCCGGACGCGAGATCCCTGATGCCTCGGCTGGTCCTGCCGTGCCGTGTCTTGGTTTCGGGCGACCAGAAGTTACTGAAGCCATTGTTAATCAAGTGAACTAGCTTGCTTATCTATACTCGGGTGCACGCTTTACCTGTGAGGCTACTGAAGAGCTCGCAATGATGCTAATGTAGGATCGTCCGGGTGGCCTGTCTAAAGCCATCTTTGTTAATTCAGGCAGCAAAGCTACAGATGCCGCGATCAAGCTGGCTTCACAGTATTGGCATGAAAGAGGTTTGATTCCACGAAAACAGAGCTATCTTGGAAATACCATAGGAGCGCTAGGTGTGTCTGGATATGACTCTCGCCGAGCCATGTACCAGCCTTGGATGTCCCACAATGTCAGTTTTGCGGACCCTTGCTTTTCTTATCGTCTCCAAGGCAGGGAAGAGAGCGACGGGGAGTACGTCAAACGGCTGGCAGACCAACTGGAGGCTGAGACCACTCGAGTGGGCTCTGACAATGTGTCGGCTTTCATCGCCGAGACTGTCAGTGGGACCACCCTTGGTTATCTCCCAGCTGTTCCTGGTTATTTCAAGACGGTGCGAGAGATTCGCGACAAGTATGATATCTTACTTATTTTGGACGAGGTAAGAAACTCTACGGCTTATCACAAGATGCCTTGGAAGCAAAGAAAGTAATTAACAACTCACGACGCAGATCATGTCTAGAATGGGCAAGACTGGCACAATGTACGCTTGGGAGCAGGAGGGAATTTCTGGTCCAGATATCCAAACGATAGGAAAGGCTCTGGGTGGAGACTTTATACCCTTATCTGGGGTTCTTCTGAGAGAACAGGTCTTTGAAGCCCTGGCTGCGGGATCTGGAGGGCTGGCTCATGGCCAAACATTTCAGGTCTGTAAACCCTTGTTCTGTTGACAATCGCCGACGAGTGGAAACTAATAATTCATCTCAACAGGCACATCCAGTGGCTTACGCCGCCGCCCTCAAGGTGCAGCAAATCGTTCGGGACGAAGACCCCCTGGGTAACTTTTCGCAAATGGGTGTCGTGCTGGAACGACTCCTCAACACACATATCGCGCCCATAGACATAGTTGGTTAGATTCGTGGGAGGGGCCTGTTCTAGGCCATTGAATTCGTCCAGGATCGAGAGACCAGAATGCCTTTCCCTCCAAGCCTAAGACTGTGCCACCAGATTGTGGATATGGCTCCTGGTCTTGGCTTGAACATATTGGGCAATTTAGGCGTTACTGGGGAGGTCTATTATGTCTCCGCCGTACATAATAGCAGAGTCGGAGTTGGAGAGAATGGTTGAAATCTTGCAGAAGGCAATCGAGGCTGTTGTCTCTGAGTTGTATCCCTAGCAATAGGCCAGGTTGTAACGTTGACGTTATCTAGCTATTTCAGTCAAAGACAGAGAGAAATACATAGGTTGCATAACTAGACATTACTTCCAGTGATACCTAATTGTAGATCCTATTGGTGCTAATCCTGATTGGGTCTAGGCTAACCCGTACAAAATACATAATGTAATAATATCTAGATTAAATGGTGTTATAAAGCTATTTACATCTCTTAAAAAAGTTTATACCTCGGTAATTAGTTTTAGTATGCTTTTTTAATAGTCATAAGATATCACAGTTAAGTTAACTTTGCAGGGATTAGTCGGGATAAACTAAGGTCCGACTACTTTCAAATTTTCGCTTTTAATTGGCTGGCCTGATTTCGTCTTAGTAGGCTTGGCACCTTAATGATGCTTACGACGCGATTCCGACGCATCCGACACATACCACTATGTAGCTAGCAGCCCAGTCCAAAACGTATTACGCGGCTGGGTGCTTTTTTCTGAGGAGATAAAACTTTTCATCCTGTATTGACTAATAACTTACAATTGAGTTTATCAACACAACATCCGAGAATCTTAGTACTACTAAACTAAAATGCCTATACCGACGACTCAAGATAATAACCAACGATGGCCTCCGCCTTTCAAGCGAATAAGTCAGAGACTCGCCACCATCACAGACCAACCAAAGTCTCAGCGGACCCTGATCTATCCCCTCAATTTCTGGCTCTGTGTTCTTATTCTCTCTTCAATGAAGTTTGCGTCCACTATACTACTCTCATATCCTTGGCCGAAACTCTTGGTAGCTGCCGTCTGCCGATATCACTACGAGAGGGACACCCACAACCCTCATGAAGATCCTCCAAATGAAGTTTGTGCAGGTGGAGAGGTAACAATGCATTTCGAATCTATAACGAATTTGCTGAGTATTTTATCAGTACTTATTGGTGAGAAATAAAATAATCCATCCTTCTTGTGCGTGTTCTGATCTGCTACAGCGACCGTGGTACAGATTCCGATGGGAATTATTGTAGATAGGGGAAATAGGCGTCTTGCGCTTATACTCAACATCATCGGCATCATTTTGTACTGGGGCTCTATACTACTCTTTGGTATTGACTCCCTTTTATTTGTTTCACAGGCTGATATAGCTAACTTCCTATAAAGGACTTATGCCAGCCTTCCCTCTCTGGTGTTTCTATCTATCGCCTCTCTTTCTCTTTCTAGGTGGCGGCCCTTTGGTAACCAACACTCTGGTCTATTCTGCCATTAGCAACAGTGTAAGACCGAGGCAGAGGTATGGCTTGGCTACTCTTAACTTGATCTCTTCATACTAATCTGAGAGCTTCAGAACAATCGCCTTCTCGTTTCTAGAAGCATTTTTAGGCATGTGTAACTTTTTCGAGCCAGCTCTCAAGATATCAACTATGACCATTCCCCTCTGGTTATCATTTATCCTTACCCTCATTATCTATATGTTGTGTTTCATTCCGGCTTGCTACCTGACAGAAGACAACAATGCATCAGTGGAAGAGGATTTGCCACTTGAGACTGGCGTGTTCCGAGGCGAGACAGAGGCGTTGCTTGGTTCTAACAACGCTCCTGGTCGTGAAGCTATCGACTGGAACCAGAACATTACAAGGAGGCCTTTTCCAAAGCTCGCCATCCTCATAATAAGCTTCGTTTGCTTCTTTGTAGTCCACTTTGCGACAGGCTCTATGGGCTTTTCATTCAGTTGGATCTTTTGGGGTATTCCTGAGGTCTGGAGTAATGTAGGTTGTGAGCCTATTATCACGTCTCGTTTCATACTCACAGTTTAACAGATCGACATATTGACCTATCTGAGAGCGATTGCAGTACCTCTACTGTTCTTTGTCATACTACCGTTAACCACACACCAGCTAGATAGAACCTGGTACTCCGCAAAGAGGGATCTCATACTGTCTGCATCTGGTGTAATCCTCGCTGCGGCTGGTACCCTTCTTGCCTTATTCGCCCCAAATTTTGTGATTGTTGTTGTTGCGTTTATTATAACTCTTTCTGGATCAGTTTTGCCTGTGGCCCTACGATCATTTGTTGCTTCAAACGTCAAAGACACCTTCTCTGGGCGGCTATTTGCTGGCATCTCTGTTATAGAGACTATCGGTAGTCTTGTCGGGGCTTCAATTATGCATTCTCCAAATGCACCAGACTGGCGCCCGTTTATTATATCAGTGGTATGTGGCGGCTACTACTCTACTCTAGAGGATACAAGGCAGGCTAATATAAATTAGGCATCTTTCTCACTCGCCGGCGGACTACTAGTTTGGTTAGTAAGGAAAATTTGATCTTGTAGAGTACTCCAACCGCTTTATATAAGCGCATGACACCAAGGCAAATGATTATAAGAGCTTAAAATACTACTGATGAAGATAAAAAGACTATGGTAAGGCGGTAAACCTTAAGTATATCCTTATGTTTAAGGGGTAACCTAAGTAGAGTGACATAGGAATCCTTTTAATCCCATTAGAATGACCTAAAGGCTGTTAGTCACTTAAGAAGTAAGTGCTGTCTTGGTTGTAGGAGGGTTAAGGTCCAAGTCGATATAAGTCTCTTCGTCCCAATCAATTGACGATACAGGTTCTCAAATGGTAGAGTCATTCACCTTGGCTGCCATCTTTCCTAGACTACTCGCCTAAAAGAGGTTAAAGACAGAAATTGTAACTCCTAATTCGCGCCCAATATGCTCTCTCTCAGAGTGATAATATAAAGGGACTTACCACCTGCTGAGAAGAAGTCTGTGTCGGGATCAATGGTAGCATTGGTTACCACTGGCGGTAATACCTTCAGCCATTCTAGCTTGAGTCTATTTTGAGTTTCGGGGGGTGTCTTATGCGTGGTATCAGCTTCGAGAGGAACAGGCAGAGCATCCAGCGCGTATTGGTCCAGCTAGCCAGAAGTGTTGATTGGAAGCTGGTCGATGGGAAGGATCCTGGCAGGGATCAGTACCTTGGAAGTGATCAGTCTTTGAGGAGCTGCACGAGATAGGTCTTGACGCCGGAAGGTCTGTTGATTTGAGAGACAATAGCGAATGCAACCCAGGATGCACTGTCTCCATCACCACTGATGCCTTCTCGTAGTGACACAGCGGCCTCAGAGATGATTCCACCAGAGGTCTTGACGATGGTGTTGGCGACATCTTCGAGTTCAATACGGAAACCTCTAAGCTTGATCTGTGAACCCCCTGGGATACGTCCAGAAAACACTATTCGCCCATCGCGCGGGAACTTAGCTTTGTCTCCTGTACGGTACATGTGAGTTCACCCGCTAGCAGCACAATCAGAGAGGCGAAGGAATCAAGCATGATGGGGCTTTTGGAAGGTCTTCCCTGTTGAGCTAGCCAATGGAAAATGCCGAGCCTGCAACAACCAACTCGCCAGCCATTCCGGCACGAACAGGCTGCATGTTCTCATCCAACAACACAATCGATTTGACCACAATTACGGCTTAACCGTTATGTACCATCTGACAATACATCTACCTGGATCTTAGCCAGAAAAGTAAGCCAGAGGTTAACATATGTAAAGAAGGCATTGTAGAAGTATTTAAGGTCTGAATGCCATTCACCACCATCTACCACATCGCCCCTTTGTCAGAAATTAGACTGGACTGGACTTGCTTCTTCTCCTTTCAGCTCTCATAAGTACCTTCTGGATAAGGGTTAGTATCAATAGGGAAAGTTTCATAATCTGGTCTTCTATCTGGCTGGATGCAACGCTCTGTTGGTTGTTATGCTGTTAGTTACGTCCGTGCCCACTTGTGGATGCAGGAGCATATATTGTGGACCATATTAAAAACCAGACATAGAAAGGTTAATATGAATTTGGTAATTTAGAGGTTTAGATAGAACTATTACAATCTCTAGTGTTTATTGTAGATATCATTCTATCTTATTTTCCATATCCGTAATGAAGACCTTGAGCATATTAGTGGCCATAGAAACAAAATCACATTATTACAACCCCGGTATGTTGGTTTTCAATCAGGATCTCAACTAAACCTCCTTTGGATTATCAACTGCATACGCCGCATAATCCTGGAGGTCAAGGTCCTGATTTAATTTGCAACCCTTGCCGATCTTTGTTGGCTTGAATGAACCTGTGATGCAGTCAAAACGACCTACATTAGCCCAACATAACCCAACAACAATCAGGGAACTTACCTCCGGGTCACTCCTGCGTTCTGAGCTGTACCCCTCTATTGGGTTCCTCCACATTATACTCGCCATCATGCACTTCAGTATCATCGCCGTCTTGATATACGCCACTCTGGCCCACAGCGCCTCTATTTTTCTGCGCCCTCCGGAATGGGACTACGATGTGGACATTAAAAACGATTTTAAGAGCAATAGACAGTATGAAGTCGGAGAGGCTATTCAACTTCGGTGGGAAACCAATGAGGATGCGGTCTCGCTCTGGATAGCACAAAAGTTGCCTACATCGGCGGAATATCGAATCCTGGATTGTAAGACATACGCGAAAGATCTCATACCAAGCTCCCTTTTGCTAACCAAGAGATTCAGCATCTCGAACTGACTGGGATGCTGAATACGACATTCTTGACCGACTGGATGGCACCGAAGACTGTATCTATTGGTTTGAGTTGACTGATCTGGAGACGAAGACAATATTTGCCCAAACCCAATACCTAAATGTCACTGCACCGAAACCAAAGTCTGATAATACCGAGACCGAGACCGAGACCGTTGCCACATCCACAACCACATCCTTTTGGCAAGAGACCTCCGCGACATCATCCACATCTCTTTATACAACAACGTCAACATCCTCAAGCCAAGAAACAAACTCAGACCTGGAGCCCGCTCCAAAGTCTGGACTGTCACAGGGCGAGACCGCAGGTGCTGCCTCTGGTGCGACGATCGGAGGTCTCTTGATTCTTGGTGGGGCCGGATGGTTGTTCTGGAGAAGGCTCAAAAAGAAGAAGGAGGATGCAGATGCATTGGCGTCATATCATCAGCACCAACTTCCGTATGACTCTGGAGCAAAGGCCGAGTTACCTGGCGAGCCAGCTACAGGGACTGACCTATCAAACTATGCTAAAAGTCCTCCAGGTTTACATGAAGCACCTTAATTAAGGAGGATTCCATGTGGCATGACACTTGATGAAAACAAGGTCAATACTTATTGCAGTTCTATGTCCGGGTTTGTAGTCTTAAGCACTACTGTAGGAGCAATTATAGTTTGTAGGCAATAATATCTACTACACTATGTGCTCCATTCCGCTCATATTATCTATTTGTGTATGATGTGCCACTGGGATTATTACTGAAGTATGTTAGACATGTAGTATGTTAATTATGTTGTTGAACGCGCTGGTAGGGATGACGACAGTAAAGGAGTTCAAGAGCATATAGGCTACGTATTTTTTCGGGCTTTGAGCTGTGTAGAGTCGAGATAGTCTGGTCTTTTTGCTGGAAGAGCTTGTCCAGTGTAGGCCATAGCCAGATCACAAACCATAATCAGAGCGCTGTAGCCATCAAGGGTAATGTGGTAGAAGCCAAAAACAAGGTCATGCTCATTATCAGACTTGGCGACGACAACAGCTTTAATGACATATTCGTTCTCCAAGTTGTACTTGATCCTTTTTATACTCTCTTACTCAGTCTTGGCCGAGCTGTGCTTCTTCTCGGACTTAAAGATTGAGTTCTTGTACACTCTATGTCTCGGCGGATCTGTCTCAGTGTCGGTGTAAAACAACGTAAGGAGGGACTCATGGCGCTGAATGGCTTGCTAGAAAGCCCTTGGAAAGTGTTTGGGGCTGAAGAGGACCGCTGATGCGATAATGCGTGGTGGCGTTGTACGCGCAAGGATTCTAGAGGAATTGCTGGAGGTACCAAAGACGCTCTTGTGCAAAGGACAAAGGGCCGCTGCGTTTGATTTTAGGACGTACAGATGTGTCCTCCTCCATATCAGCTTCATTAGTGACTTGGGTAAAGTTGAGGCTGTTTCAAATCATAAAGGGCTCGTTATCGGTTGGTAGGGCGGATAATACTGCTGTTGATGTCACGACAGCATCAAGGGACTTGATTGCCTGAAAGGTTTTAGCAAACAGGACAGCTTCATCACAAGGGTAAGATAAAATCACATTGGCGAATCCCATCTCGAAGTTCCCAAGTCTCATGTGTACATTCGTGATTGTCCATCAAGTTAGCTCTTTCTTCGTCGACCCGAGCCTGGCGCAATTCCGCATCCATACGGACGATATTATCATCTCGGTCAACAACAACGTTGGCCCGTCCAACAAGGCGCTCTTCCTCTCATTGTGGACAAGAACAACTCTTCCAAGGGCTACCACACAAGCAGCAGAATTGGGCTCTGCAATGACAGACTTGGAGGCAAATCAGTAACGTGAAAGCGCATTGAACTGTACTGAAGACTTACTTATATAGTGACATCCAGTCTCCAACTCAATAAGTCTGTGGCAGGAGTAGCACTGCTGCCAATCATTCTGGGTTGTAAGTTGCAGAACCTGCTGTGAAGCGGTGTCGCTGGGGCAGACACCTATGTGATGCGGCTCTTTACAGTGAATGCAGGTCCTTCGACTGCATCTGGGACAAGTGCCTATCTCACCATCAATGAAGACAGGTGGTATAAAGGTTGAACAAAATGGTTCGCTGCAGTATATGCGATTCGGTGTCTCGAGCTCCAGCTTCTTAGCCTGGAATTGACCGATGAGTTGTGGAGAAAGCCATCGGCCTTGCCTGACTGGGATGGTAGATGCTAGAAGCCAGCTGCGAGCTTGAGCCACTCTGTGGCCAGCGCCCCTCACACGAGCTGCTCTACATTCCATATATCCTTGCATACTAACTTCCCCGCTTCTCCTTTACCTGCGTAAATTTTCAAGTTCTGCTTCATCTTATCATGTTACATTAGTCTTTCCTTGAGGACACTGACTATGGCCAGCGGCAGATTACAAATAACAGTAGAGCCAGCGCTTCCAGCATTTATGCCATCTTTATCCTTTCGCTGCTTTCCCCACCTGCCCATTGAGCTACGGCTAAAAATCTGGCGCTACTCCTTTGTTCCCCGTTCCATCGAAATTCACGCCCGCAGATCACACTACGCCGACGACTTTCAACATGGCGGGGTGCCGAAATGGCAAAGCCATTGTAACAACCCTGTTGCGCTATCAATTAGTTCCGAGGCGAGGTCTACCGCACTGGACGTATCATCAAGGAGCCGGTGACACGATCAGGATGCTTATTAAGCATATGTTTCCCGAGCTGGTTGAGATGACTGTGTTTATGTATGATGAAAAAATGCCCCCTGCTGATTGGACTGGCGGAGTGTGCATGCTGGAAGATTGCAGCCAGACATACTATTACAAACGGTATGCAATGGGAAGAGGCCAACAGATGAGGGATGGTGATAAATGGCTGGTGATAGGGAAGAAAGAGTTAAGAGTGATGGAGCTTGTTTTTAGACACGGATGGTAATGAGAATATTCTTTGAGGTCATTTTAATGCGTGGGTTGAGTATGTAATAAATCCAAATTAGTAATAATCTAGGATCTATCAGCTTTAAAGGGTAAGACAGGATAGAATTACCGTTTGGAATGCTTTCTTGTCTCTCGTCTATGCTTACAGCGGAACGAGACTGTCAAAGACCAATACCAGCCAGGAAGCAAATAGCTGTTTGTTACACCAATGCAATTTAATTGTGATATAGGGTAAGATGATAAGATAACGAGGCTAATCTCTTAAACAAGCAAGGAGAACCCAGACTAATCTTTGTAGACCTAGGCTATTTCTAGACTAGACTCCCCGGTCAAAAGCGCCTAGACTTAATATCTGGCCCCCTTAGGACCCCTGACCCTGCGTCACAAATAAAATTCAAGGTATAAACTGCGGTTAGTGCTTATGTTGATCCTCTGTATTATTGCCCCATCCTTCAATTATGCATCGGGGCGGAGCCAAATGATGGATCAACAAAGAATGCATATATGGGACTATCCTGTCAGATTTGAAATTTCTCATCACACAACATCAGAATAGGAAAATGAAGTTCAAAAAGTTGGCCCTCTTTTCGCTCACTGCTGTGAGCGCCTCTGTGGCCCCTCGGGCAAATGACTACGCGTCTGTTACAGGCTACTGGTACGCGAACGTCGATCATAGTGGCGATTTCAGAGGCAAAGCTCCATATGTCGACGCGTCCTATGAGGTTTTCAAGGCCGTCAATGCTGGCGACGGCGCTGCCATTCAGGATGCCATTGATTCGGGCGGTCGCCATGCGCAGTGGCTCGCCTCTGAACCTCGCGTGAGTTTTAATATTGCAGAGGGTGGAAGACTGAGAAAGCTGCTGACTCTCGACAGGTTGTTTATCTTGCCTCGGGTACTTACGAAGTCGGGAAGACTATCACGCTGCGAACAGACACGATACTCATGGGCGACGCCACCAATGTAAGTCAATTGCGTGAGGAATATTATGGCATGAATGTCTAGCTAATAATTCTTGAAGCCTCCTGTAATTAAAGCTGCTGCAGGTTTTGTCGGTAATTTTCTTCTCAATGGCACGGACCCATCTGTTGAAGAGCGAGGCGAGCTGTCCTTTGCTATTGGTATCAAGAATATTATTCTTGACACGACTGCCATTAACGGTGGTAAGTATCACTCAGTTGACTCAATAATCTCCTTTTCTAAGCTTTAAGCTAACTGAGATCCAGCAAAGGGTTTCCACGCGCTGAATTGGGGTGTTGCCCAAGTGTGCCAGTTACAAAACCTACGCATCCTAATGCCGCCATCTACAAATGGCACCGGACATACTGGTATCAGGCTCGGACGTGGTTCAACTCTCGGGCTTGCTGACGTTCGTGTTGAGAATGGCATGGTAAGTGCATATGATGTTCTAACAGGCAAGCTTGCAGCTAATCAAGGCTCCACCACAGCACGGAATATGGCATGATGGTCATCAACAAGCTTTCTACAAGAATATTTACTTCTTCCAGAACACTATCGGAATGCTCATATCTGGCGGAAACACCATCAGCATCCTGAATACAACATTTGACACCGTCGGTATACCTGTCAGACATACCGGCGGTGCGCCATTCGTCGGTATCGTCGACGCCAAGTCGATCAACTCTGGCGTGACATTCGAATCCACAGGTTATCCTTCACTATTGATTGACAACCTTGACAAGGACTCAAACTCTAGTATTGTGAACTTGCCCGGCGGTACGGCTCTGGGTCCTGCTACTCATGTTGACACCTACACATATGGAAACACAGTTGGACGTGATCCTGTGTACGGCGACACCATGACCCACGTCCCTCGACCTGACGCCATTGCCCCTGGGGGCCGTATCCCTTCTATTGCAGCGCCGAATTATCAGGACCTCTTAGTTGGTGACTTCATTAACATTAAGGATCCTTCTCAAAACGGAGGCCATACCATCAAAGGTGACGGCAAGGCAGACGAGGTTGACGCTTTGACTGCTGTCCTCAAGTATGCTGCCGACAACAACAAGATTGCTTACTTCCCGTATGGAGACTACCGTGTTGAGTCAACCCTCACCGTTCCACTCAACTCCCGTATCGTTGGCGAAGCCTGGTCTACAATCTCGGGTGCTGGCGACTTTTTCAAGAATGCCGACGCTCCAAAGCCTGTGATCCAGATTGGTGTCCCGGGTGATGTCGGCACGATCCAAATACAAGACATGCGATTCACTGTCGCCGACATACTCCCTGGGGCTATCATCGTTGAGGTAAACACAGCCGGCAGCAAACCCGGTGATGTGGCAATCTGGAACTCAATGATCACTATCGGTGGCACAAGGGGTGCACAGAATTTGACCGATAACTGCAAAGATGCGTCAAACCCTTGCCAGGCTGCCTATCTCGGCATGCATCTCACAAAAGGCTCTTCGGCATATATTGAGAATGTGTGGAACTGGGTTGCCGACCATATTACAGAAGAATTCGACGGTGGCTCAAGCATTGCAGGCAAGGGCGGAGTTCTCGTTGAAGCCACACGAGGTACATGGCTACACGCTGTGGGCGTTGAACACTGGTGGTTATACCAGCTCAATCTGCGCAAAGCATCCAACGTCGTTGTCAGTATGCTCCAGACAGAGACAAACTACGAGCAAGGCTCTGAGGCGAAGAAAATACTACCAAGTCCGTGGACGCCTGATAGTACCGGTTGGGGAGATCCCACCTACTCTTGGTGTGAAGAAGATGATGGCTTTTGCCGCATGGGACTGTCCAACTATGTCAATGGCGGCTCAAACATCTATTACTACGGCTCAGCATCGTGGGCCTTCTTTAAGGGACCTGGATACAATGCGTGCACAGATTCCAACAACTGTCAAGGTAAGTGACTATTTATCGCGATGAAACATATCATGCTAACTCTCAGTAGAAAACATTCACTGGATTCAAGAGACCCCTACCAACCTGCAGAGTTTCGGCTGGTGTGCGAAAGACTCCAAGGTCGCACTTCGCCTGGAAGGGGGTAAAAGCGTGCTAACTACTCCGGACTTTACAGGCTCTTGGGGCAGTTTAGTTGGACGCTATACTCCGTAATCATCTAATTAAAGCCCGTGGAATATGAGTAAAGCATAAGGATGAAGCGCCGGAAGCCAAAACCGACCGAGTCAAATAAAGGCCTTAAGATTTAGAGTATAGATATTTGATTGCTCAAAGGATTTCTTGTACATCTCTTAATGGCAAACTAGCATATTTGGTTAGAGCATTCTAAAACTTGTGTTTGCTGGACCGGATTTCGGACTACCGGAAACAGGACCCGAAGAGTTCGGATATTACCATGTCCAGTTAGATACCGCCACAATTAGTTCCGAAGCCAGATATATCATTTGGGGTTAAGCTTGCCAGCATATTGTAGTCATCATAAGCACACGCTCCTTGAGGTGATCAAGTCCTGAGTTTCATTTCCCAATCTCTCCCAATCCTAGCAAAATGTCACAATTAATTTCAAGGTCTTTATCTCGCCTTAAGCGCCACCCCAACTTCTCGTTATGGCGCAGCCTGTTGCAGGAGCAGGCCAGTCGCTCATTTTCTTCAACCTGCTCGAGACGCCTTATGGACACAACAGGCTTCTCAGATACACAATTAACAGTACGCGAGGCCGTCAGCCAACTCTGTTCAAAATTTCCCAACACATACTGGCAGGAGAGAGACCGAACTGAGAAGGACCCCCAAGACTTTCATACTGCCCTAGCCCAGGATGGATGGCTGGGTGTAGCTCTTCCTGAGGCCCTTGGGGGGTCAGGGCTGGGTATCTCTGAGGCAACTATGATGATGCAAACCATCAGCGAGAGTGGTGCTGGTATGGCAGGCGCTCAGGCGATTCATGCGAATGTCTATGCGACGCAGCCCTTGGCCAAGTTTGGCACGAAAGAGCAGCTAGAGAGCACTATTCCTAACATTATTCAAGGAAAGTGGCGAGTCTGCTTTGGAGTCACTGAACCCAATAGTGGTCTAGATACGCTGCGGTTGTCCACAATAGCCACCAAACAGCCTGATAGTTCATATTGTATCAGTGGTCAAAAGATCTGGATCACCTGTGCCCAAGTCGCGTCTAAGATGATCCTTTTGGCAAGGACAGCTCCATTGGACCCTAAGAGACCGAGCCAGGGACTATCGCTCTTCTGTATCGATCTCAACCGCGACCAGCCAGGTCTAGATCTGAGAAAGATTAAAAAGATGGGAGGAAGAGCTGTTGACGCAAATGAGGTCTTCTTTGACAACTACAGAATTCCTGCTGATAGCCTTATCGGACAAGAGGGTCAGGGCTTCAAGATAATCCTTCATGGCATGAATGCCGAACGGTGCCTCCTGGCTGGCGAGGCTCTTGGACTAGGTTATGCAGCCCTGAAGAAGGCAGCCGAGTATGCCCGAGACCGCACAGTATTCCAGCGCCCAATCGGCCAAAACCAAGCTATTGCGCACCCGCTGGCAGATGCATATATGAAGCTTGAAGCCGCCAAACTGGCCACATACCATGCCGCCCGGCTTTATGACGATAGTAGTAGCGAAGACCAATCATCCGATAACAAAATTAGCCCGACGTCTGTGGGAGTAGCGTGCAATAGTGCCAAGTATATGGCAGCCGAAGCGGCTTTCTCGGCTTGCGAGCGGGCTGTTTTGACACACGGAGGAATGGGATATGCGGCCGAGTACGACGTGGAAAGGTGGTTCAGGGAATGCCTTGTTCCGCGGATCGCTCCTGTAAGCCGGGAAATGATTCTGAACTATGTTAGTGAGAAGGTTCTCGAGCTTCCTCGGAGCTATTAGATGTAACAGCAGCTGGTGAGCTTAATCTCTTTACAATAAACCGTGTGCTTTCAAACCATTGTGTTCGTAGTGGGCCATAGACCATACAGAACCCATATCCCAATGTAAGGTCCATGAAGTACAGTCACATGACCCTAGTAGACTCCCATTTCCTGCTGCGAAGGTACCTACCGCTTCCTCTACCTCTGCCACCGGCTGTCGTATCCGATTCCCGGATCGTAAGCCCGGAGTGTAATAATGTTAAGAGGTACCAGTTAGACGAGTTGCTGCCACCCTGGGTTAGATTTGCTACACAAGAACCATTGGGAAAAGTCAATTTCGAGTCTTGCCAATCATGAATATGAGACTACATACCGCCTTTCGCCTTTGCAATACACCTCGCCTCGTGTATCGGGGCTCTCAAAGACGCTCCGCAAGCACCTCAAGCTCGGATGTTGCTCAACAGCTCCTGAACCAACTCAAAGGCCGTATCACAACACGTCGACAAGTCCTAGATGGCAACCAGCTCCAGAAGCTAAGCCTTGTCCTCAACAGGCCTCACCTCCATCCTGGACTGGACATTTCCGAATCACCCCCGGCAAATGGTATGGCCTTGCCTCTAGGCTATCATCTGGTATATTTCACACCAAACGGAACGGAACTTAAACTAGGGCCAGACGGGACCGATCGGGCTTTTAATGCCCCCAAGCCGTTCACGCGGCGTATGTAGGCGGGAGGCCGTATGCAATGGACTAAAGGTCGTCCTTTGCGTATCGGGGAGGAGGTCGAGGAGCGTACCTCTTTGCTTGCTGCGGAGCCAAAGAAAAGTCGAGACGGAACTGAAATGATTGTGGTAACTGTCGAGAAAGAATTTTGGGGTACGGAAGGACTCTCCGTGGTCGATCAAAGGTATGTTGGTTATCTAATTAAAGGTTTGAATGGTGGCAGCGCATGTTGACAAAGATCAACAGGTCATGGATATTCCGCACCGAACTCCCGGAACCTTTGGAAAAGACTACTGTGCCTACTCACCTGGTGACAGCACAAACAAACGTCGGAACTATACAGCATTTATCGACAGGTACATGAACCATCAGTCCATTTCTTGATAAAGTGATTCATTCGGGGTTGAATTCCTAGCTAACAAAAACTTGACGTGACACAGGCTTTCCAGAGCGACACATGACGTGGTCTCCGATCTCATTGTTTCGCTTCTCGGCCTTGACGTTCAACGCGCATAGAATTCACTACGATGCCGCTTGGAGTCAAGGAGTTGAAAATCATCCAGGTCTTGTCGTGCATGGTCCACTAAATCTTATCAATTTGCTCGACTATTGGCGTGACGTTCATGCTGTCCATGGGGCAGAACCAAGCGAAGTCACATACAGAGTACTGTCACCCCTCTACTCGGGCGACCGGTATTCTGTCAAGACTAGTTCTGGCGAGCAGCCTGCGGGAAAAGTAGAGATCGTGATTGGGGATGAGGACAAGTTGTGCATGAAGGGGGTCATTTCGGAATGAGACATGGTCCTAAGGCTGGGATGGAAATATCTTTTTCAAAACGCTGAAGTAAGATACGCTAAACGATATGGTTTTCCAGAGTCTCCCAATCTATCTGTTCCACGCCTGTAAGCGAAAGTGAGGGATTGTGGTATATCCAGTAAAGATTATCTTCGCCTTCGAGCACAATGTCGCCTAGGTCTTCCGCACCGGTCATTACAGCGTCTTGAATCTCAAAGGCATTCTTGTCTATTGTGGTCTGGGCACTCATTGTGTGGCCTTGTGCTTCACTCAGTGGCATGGGCACACTCCCCGATGCACTTTGAGTTCCCGAGTAGAATGAAAAGGGCTGCATGAGCATTTCGGGTTGTCCGACATGTACGTCTGGTGTCTCTGTCTGAAGAGTTAGACTAGCACACATCTGATCGATCTCGGCCAGACGCTTAGTAGCGGCTCGATTTCCTAGGTTGGAAAGATGCATCAGGATGCTCCGGACACTCTCGATGCCTTCGTAGGCCTGGGCTTTATTAGAGTTGATTATGACCGCAAGGACAAAAATAAACCCGGCGGAGAAGAGACAGTCGAGATCTAGGAAAGCATGTTTGGCTAGTTTTTCCAAAACGTTAGTCCAGAGCAAGGTTGAAATGAAAGACTAAAGATGTGCACCTATGATATCTTGTTTACGCAGACCGTAGAGAATCACTAAGCTTTTACGAGCTGCTTCAACGCAAGTGTCTGCAAGTCTACGAAGGGTTTGACTCATGGACGTGTACAAGTCGCTACCCCCACTGAAGCTGCTACGAGCCATGTACAATAGTATTGGTCGCACTGCGTATATGATATTCTGCGATTGTCAATAGAGAAGGTCGATTAAATCCGGTGGTATCTTACCTGGTTGACTGTCAAATGAAGAGATACGATTGTCCTTGCCTCTATGTTTAATCATACTGTGGAAGTAAGCTTCTGAATTAACCGAAAGCTAAATCTCTAGAACCTCAACCCCGTCAACAGAATAACCTTCAGCCACCTCAATAAAAACCCCTCTAATACATTATATACCCCTATGACTCATTCTACTTCCCTAGCAGTCCTATTCTCAGGCTTTCTCCCACTCTCTTACTTCCTCCTATAAATCTAATATAGTATATATTATATCCGGATTATCCCCTAAGGTAGCAATAGCCTCTTCTCTAGTATATCCTTTCTTAATTAGGTCCTTAAGCTTATTAATAACCTTATAGGCTAGGCCTAATATCTAATTTTACTTATTTAATAGGTAAAGGAAGGTATTATAACTAAATTATATTATTATTATAAGGGTTTAATTATTAGGTTTAATACTTTCGGTCTTAAGCTTAAGCATTTTAAAGCTCTTATAGTAATAAAGGTAATATAGCTTAATATTACTAAAGGTAATAAAGTTAATATCCTATTTAAGAATCTTAAAGCTAGATAGTTACCTAATAGGGCAGCCGATAAAGCGGTAAATTTCTAAAGTTATAATTATAATAATATTATATTTTTCTAGGTTAGATTGCTTAGAGGGGTCTCTTCTTCTTATACTTCTCTAGAGAGGGTATTTTCAGCAATTTAGAAGTATAAGCTTTAGTGATCATTAAAGCCAAAAGCTTAAAAATAGGTATCTATAAGAGCATTAAAATATAATACTTAAATCTATAGAAAATAGCGTTTTTTGAACTTCGGTTATAACCTTTTTCAAAAAGACCACATCATCATTATAACCACTACAATTGTCCTCGCTGACGATAGCTAAGAGCTAGATAAGGGCACATCGTTAAGTAAAAGCTCGGTAGGATGTGAGCCGCCTGAGATTTCAGTGGGCATCTCATTCTCAATCTTGCGTAGCGAGTGTAAGATGTCTTGAACTTCCTTGATGAAAACACCCTCTGGGTTATTGTTTTGGGAATAAATGGCTTGGAAATATTAGTGTGGTGCTACCAGAGATGTATACGTAGACCAACTGGTGGTGATGCGGCCAGTAATCTAAGCCAACTTTACATTGACCGCAATAGCAGCGGCAGACGGGTATCCGATCTGGTCTACGGGCTGGGCTACAGTGATTGAAGCGTCTAAAACAGCCATCTGGAAGCCTACGGCGGCAGCCAGTCTCCTGCTATGTATTAGGCTATGTCGGCTACACTATCAAGGGTGACATACCGTTCCTGCATGTAGATGGACCACCAAAGCCGGTTACGATGCACTGCTTCTGAGCGTTTGTAACCTCGGGACGGTCCGGACTTGTGCAAAGAAAGACCTAGCGATAACCAGAGGGCTGTGCTGGCCTAGATAGTGTGAGGTTTGCGGACCGAGCTGCGAGTTCAGAGAAGCTACTTACATAGAGATAAGCGTCCTCCTTTCGATCTGAAATCTGTAGATAAAGAGCGGACAATCCCATGAGCTCGATGCTGGGCACCCCATGCTTTCTCAAACCACTCAAATCGGGTATACGTTTGAGCGCCTCTTGAAAGAACTCATCGCCTGGGGGTTTGGATTCATCGTCCCACTTTGCCTGGAGAAGTCTCCCAATGGCAAAGATCAAGAGACACTCGGGATACCATATGTCGGGCACTTCAGCATCGTCGCTGATTAAGGAAGACATATTATCTGAGAACTCTCTAACGTCGAAAAGATGCTGGGATATACCCACATTTAGGACAACAATGTTCAGCATACTATAAGCGTCCTCTTCTGTTGGCCAGTGTTTGATTTTATCAACGCCTAGTCGAGTTTGGCAGATGGACCTTGGTGTAGTATTATTGGCCAGAGCGGAAGCCGGCCCTTGGTTTGGGCGAGAACGCTCAGTCAAGAGATTCCTGAGCTCGGAGCTAAACGTCTCGCTGGAAGAAAGAGACGTTGCCGGCGCAAGAACTGGACCAAGTAAGGAAAAATATCAGCATGCATGCTCTGACTGGTACATTGTAAGGTGTTGGCTGATGATATCTCACCTCTGGGTATCGGGTGTGACTTTGGACTTGAAGCCACTGCAGGTACAGGGCTGATGTGAGGATGAGGAGATTGAGGTATTGAATGATGTTGTTGCTGTGGCTGCTGCTGTAGTTGTTGCTGTGGTTGCCGCTGTGGTCGTTGCTGTGTATCTTGGCCATTGTGCGCAGCACCGCCCTCGGCCAGACCCCTGGATGATGGAGTCGATCTGGACTCCACAGGAGGTAGTGGACTGTGCTCAGAAGCAGGCGGCTCAGAGTCTACTCGCACAACCCCTTGGTCCAAACCAGGAGCCAGCGACGTTGCGTTCTCATATTCGGCCACTTTATCCTCCAGGTTGCGAATGTGACTGGGCACAGTTAGTCAGCGAGATGATAATTAAGCGTAATGTAACGTACGTGACTGAATAGAGTCTCCGTTTGGACGGGCGAGTAAAGACGCAATCTAAACCGCGTTTGACACAGTAGACGCAGGGCCGTGAGCCGGAGCACTTGACTTTCTTGTCCCGGCACACGAGACATGCAGTCGACGTGCGTGGGCCGACGCCGACGCCGAGTCCGAGTCCGAGTCCGTCCACACGTCTAAGACGGCTTGGCGACGGTCCCGGGTTTGTCTGCACGGCACGGCCTTCGGGAAGAGCTTCATCCATGGGTTAATCACCACTTCCGAGGTATGTGCGGATGAAGGTCAACAAGATGGTCCTCGGTAGGCGGTAGACGGGATGCTTTTGCTGGACTGAACCCCGCTGGACACTAGCTTCGGACAATCGGATCATGTTGCCGAAACACACTTTGGCTTGTTTAGGCGTGCCACCCACTCACAAGTATGTAGTACAGAGCTGGGTAAGTTATTTGTTCAATTACAGCATCTTTGCCCCATCAGTTTATATTTTCGGACTCTTCATCATGTCACTTCCAACCTATCTTCGTCGGGCCCTACTCTATGGTGCGAGAAAATAATTACAGCATCACCTATATGATACCACAAGAGAATGCTGACCATGATGTAGTGCCTGGGTCATCCAAGAAAATGTTGAACAAGTCGAGCACCTTCGCCGTTGATTCAGTGATATATGACCTTGAAGATTCCGTGACCCCGGAGTTTAAAGAGCTAGCTAGGAGTCTGGTTGCAGAGCACATAGCTGCCGACACAGCGCAAAGGTCTGGCCGAGGACCTAAGGAGGTAGCTGTGCGTATCAATGCAGTAGATACTGGTCTAGCGTTGCATGATGTTACCCATATGGTATGAGATTAAAGTTAACACCGGATAAACCCATATAATCGCTGACCGTCGACTGACCAGATGGTCGAGGGAGGAGATAACCTAGACACAATTGTTGTGCCCAAAGTTCAGTCGGCAGCAGACCTACGTTTTGTTACAGACATTGTTCGTCACGTCGCTCCGCAGAGGACTCTCTTCCGACCTGCAATGGCGGAATCTTGTCAACAGCCAGAAGGTACGCCTCCATCACGGCCGATACATATAATCGGTTTGATAGAGTCCGCCATGGGGCTTGCCAACGTATTGGATATATGCCGAGCCGGCCGAACACTGGGACTAGTAGGATTGGGATTTGCTGCTGAAGACTTCATGGCCAGTGTCGGTCTTTCAAAGCTACCAGATCGGCGTGAAGTGCTCCTGGCGCGGTCTACCATTGTACAGGCATGCCGGGCATACAATATCCCATCCATCATCGACATGATGTCTGCCAATGTGAGCCAAACCACTGATACCAGGGTTCTGGAAGAGGAGAGTAGGGAGGGTCGAAGCCTTGGCTTCACCGGCAAGCAAGCTATCCATCCCTCCCAAGTCGAGACCATACAGCGTGCGTTTGGGCCCTCTGGCGAGGAATTACAATGGGCGGCACAGGTCTATGTGGGGGATGTCAACTCACAGAAAAGGGGGAAGGGTGCTTGGAAGCTAAATGGTCAGATGATTGATGCGCCTGTGGTCAAGACAGCTTTGTCTCTGCTTGATAGAGCCAGGGCATGTGGCATAGATGTGGATAGCTATATCTCAAGAGTGAAGCTTGATGCCTAGGAGGGGAGACTAAAGGGCTCGAATTAACTACCCGAGGAGCAATTTTATTAATCTAAAGAATTACAGATGATCACCTCTGATATTATGTCTTATTCTATGGAAGGAAATTGTGTTTTTTTATCTGTGTAGCTTTGATGTATGTCGGCGAGATATTGAGTAAAGTTAACATTAATTAATTAATTAATTCATCATCACCATCGAGGTTTATTAGTGTATAAGTATGTACCCACACTTGGCCGAGCTGCCGAGTAACCCCTGATTGGCCCTGGTTGGCCCGGATTGGCCCCGGATCCTGGCCCGAATTGCGGTTTTCCCTAAAAGGCAAGAGCCGACATCAGCCGATTGGTTCAAGTTCCGGAAGAAGCACAGAACCCGTGACACTATGCAGAGTCAGCTTTTCATGGTTTGGATGTAGTAGAGCCAGTAAGAAATTAATTGATAGACGAGATATTCTTCTACTTGCCCTCTTTAATCCGTCTTGAGAAGCGTTAGTTAATAGGTAGAGTAACAGAGGTGTCCTTACGACGTAAACCATATTGAGTAAAATGACTCAGCCACTTCGGATCTTTATGCCCCTCGAAAGAGCTATTGACTACTCGGTATGTTAAGACTTAGCTGTTTTTTCAAAGCTATTTAGAAGCCTATAATTAATTAATAGCTTTAGGTTAAAATACGTAAGATTGGCCCTAGGCAACATAGTAAGCAAGATTGAGATCGAAGGAGAAAGTATTACGGTCACGAGTGAGATAGACAGAGGCACATAGACTATAGAATGGTATTCTAGTTTCAATATCTACTCCTGAACATTAAAAACATCAAAAAGGAGTTGCTTCTCCTCAGCATAGTGAATATCCTTGAGGCCAGCAGCCGGACTGGCGCTAGGTCCCCGGCCTGCAAAGAGTACCCGCCGTTCCGAATGATGGGTTGTCTCACGCAGAACTGCTTCCAACCGATCCCGCACGTAATGCCACGCTCCGCCATTGTAGTGCTCCTCTTGTGCCCATATAATTGTTTTGGCGTTCTTATACTGATTGAGGTTAGATTTGACCTGGGCCCAGGGGAAGGGGTGAAGCTCTTCTATCCTGGTAATGGCTACGTCCTTTATTCCCTCCAACTCTCTTTGTTTCTGGATCGCAGCGTACACTTGGCCTGAGCATAGAACAACGCGTTGAATGGCTTCTGGATCCTCGATGGATTGGCCGTGTTCAGGATCTGCGATGACCGGCTGGAAGACTGAAGACTCAGTGAAGTCGGCCACATCAGAGCGAGTCAATGAGTGACGGAGGAGAGACTTGGAGAAAAACACAATTAAAGCTTCAAGAAAGTTAGTCAACGCTGATCCCTCGATTTGGTACTTTGTATTTGAAGAGGCAAGTCAAAGGCTGTGATGGGGATATACTTACGCTTCCTGTACTGTCTTTTCATCTGCCGGCGAAGAACGTGGAAGTAGTTCGCAGGTGTAGTCATATACACCACCCCCAAATTGGCGTCTTGGTGGGCGCGCTCAGGTTCCGCCGGATATCGCCTTCCCTCTTCTGAACAAAGCATCAAGAAGCGCTCAATACGGGCAGAGGAGTGCTCGGCACCCTGCCCATCATATCCATGAGGTAAGGAAAGGACAAGGCCAGACCGGTCAAGCCATTTCGTCTCGCCAGCGGCGATGAAGTTGTCAATGATGACCTGGGCGTTGTTTGCAAAGTCCCCGAACTGAGCCTCCCACATGACAAGTGAGTTTGGGTCAGCCAAAGTCACCCCGTACTCAAATCCCAAGGCACCAAACTCGCTTAGTGGTGAGTTCTCTACTTCAAATAAGGCCTGTTCCGCCGAAAGGTTGTTGAGTGGAGTCCAAGACTCACCAGTTTCCTGGTGGTGTAGTACAGCATGTCGCTGCGAGAATGTGCCTCTTTGGACATCTTGACCAGTCAGACGCACGGGATGGTTTTCTAGACACAAGCTTCCAAAAGCCAATGCCTCGGCGGTGGACCAGTCGACGGTGCCGTTATTCAAGGCCTTTTTACGACCAACCAGGATGCGCTCCAAATTGCTGTGCAGTGTGAAACCACTGGGAACGTCCAGCGCTTTGGTCGCTATTTGCTGTACCATTGACTCTTCAATGGCTGTAACTACAGGCGGCAGAGTCTCATCCCTCAAACTTCCAGGCGACTTTAGATTTTGCCATGGGAGTGTAAATGTTTCCCGAGATGAGATGAACTCTCTGCTGCTGTCATACATCTCATTGAGACGATTCCATACACGTTCGCGTGAGGATTCGATCTCGTCGGTAGTGAATGAGCCCTCAGACACCAACCTTTGAGCGTACTTCTCTAATGAGGGCATTTGTGCAGCAACCCTTTGGTACATCAAAGGCTGTGTAAAGCTCGGTTGGTCGAACTCATTGTGGCCAAACTTTCTGTAGCAGATGATATCCACTACACAGTCGCTCTGGAATGTTGCTCGCCAGTCTGCTGCAAGCTTACAAAGGAAGACAAGAGACTCTACGTCATCGGCATTGACATGAAAGATGGGGGCGTCAACAACCTTGGCAATGTCGGAAGCGTAAGGAGTAGATCTAGAGTAGTGCACGTCTGTAGTAAACCCGACCTGGTTATTGACAACAAATCGAACAGTGCCACCGACGTCGTAAGCAGGTAGGCGAGACAAGCCAAGTGTCTCGTAGACTACACCTTGGCCTGCGATGGCAGCATCGCCGTGTAGAGTAACACACATGTTTCTTGTCTTTCCTGGGTCATTATGTAGCCGCTGGTTAGCAAATGCCTTCCCCGTAGCGACAGGGTCAACCGCCTCAAGATGCGATGGATTTGCAAGTACTGATATATCGACAGTGCGCCCTTGGGGAGAAACTCGCTGACCATCGTGACCATGGTGGTATTTCACATCGCCGGCCATGTGCCGCACCATGTCTGCCCGGACTCGACCTGAGAACTCGGCAAATATAGCCTCCGGTGCCTTCCCATAGACTGTTCCTAGCATCGTCAAACGCCCGCGATGGCAACTGCCGATGGTAATGTTCTCAACGCCATGGACGTCAGCGCTGTGATCAATCAAGGACATGACACCGGGCACGAGTCCTTCCGAACCATTGAGACCAAAACGCTTCTCGTTGGGGAACTTGGTGGCGAGGAGACGTTCGAAAGACGTTGCCCAAATGAGACTGTCAAGAGTTCTCTGTTTTTCCTCCCGTGAGAAGTTGAACGGATTGGGTGTTTCGAGACGATCCCTCAACCAATCACACTTGACGCGATCTGGAATGTGTAGATATTCAACTCCATAGCTTCCACAGTATCTGCTCTCGCAGGCGGCTATGATGTCTCGCAGGGTCATTGACTTTCTGCTCTCAGTGGCATATCGAGGAAGTATACCAGGACCGAGGTTTAAATGGCGGTCCATGTCCTTCTCGGTAAAGCCGTAGTATGCCGGTTCAAGCTCGACCGCGCGCCCAAGACCAGATTGGCTAGGACAGATGTCAAGGGCATTCAGTCGCGCGCCCAAGGGATCCGTCTTGGCATGATAGTGCCCACGGGACTGATATGCGCGTACCAGATGCTGAACTTTGAGGTGTAAGAGCACCTCGGCTGCCTGTCCAGATTTAATCCCTGGAGTGGCCGAGGTTTGGCGGGAGGATGTCAGTCCTGGGGGTGGTTGGAAAGCCTCAGATGCGGGCCGTGATAGATCTTCCATATTCCGAAAATATGTCCTCCAGGAAACATGGACAGACTCTGGGTTT
This sequence comes from Fusarium sp. PT, assembly GCA_021020635.1. Classification (NCBI taxonomy): domain Eukaryota; kingdom Fungi; phylum Ascomycota; class Sordariomycetes; order Hypocreales; family Nectriaceae; genus Fusarium; species Fusarium sp. PT. Next base: position 2,298,426 of record JAHMRZ010000006.1, read on the forward strand.
TCCTTCCACGATATAAACATTTCGTCGATGTAGTTAGCGGTGCCCCCCTGCAGGAATGATTCCGCCATAATCTAGGTAAACTTAGTAATAGACCTTGTGCACAAATATAATCTGTTATTATTATTCTTCCTAGCTTACCGGCAGGCTATTATCTTCTAGATCTAATGGCAGAGTCATAGAAGAGTTGGTCTGATGGGAGTGGTCGTGGCTCACACGGTTTTCGTTCCCAGCAAAAGCCTCCGCGGCGGAAGCAAATGTCCTTTGAGTGCATACTCGTCTTCTTCTTTGGGCGGAGATGTAGCCTATACATCCAACAATAGAGCGGCAGCTTCTGACGATGCCTATATGGCGACACTGGGACTTTAGTGCCTCCCGTGCCATCATGTTACTCTGAGCATAAAGCATTATCGTTAATGACTTGCATGATCCTCAAGTTCTGTAGGTATTAGAAGGTCTTACGGGCGCAAAGCAATACCCAAAGAATATAGAATGAGATCCCCTAAGATATCATGAAGTTGAGCTAGTAAGAAGCCAGGTGGATATTATAACCAGATCTAAGCATGATATAATTAATACGAGCTATCGGCAGTGCAAACCCCTCTCCGAGCTTCACATTACAGACAAAGCAGCTATATGCACTTACAGGGCATTATGTCCCAGAGCGGACACTTCTCGGCATGGTTAAATGCTACTAGCGCGTATTGTTGACCCCCGGAAATTAAACCCGAAACCTCTAACTTACTGCTTGGAATTCGCTAGGGAACCTGGAGCCAGAACTCTTAGATTACTCGGAATAGCTTGCACTTTTATTAAACCACACCGGGAACGTTTAAACCAGAGCTCCCCCCACGAATACAATAAGGCATGAGTCTATATGTATTAATGCAATGCAGCTTACGCAACGAGCTACTTCAAACGTGTCACTTCATAGTTCAGATCAGGGTCCGAAAAGATATAACCTTCGGGTATTGTCTCCGGGGGGCCTCGGGATCGGGATCGCTTGATGGACTTCGGCTTATGATATTAAATAGCGTTCAAGCCACTGTTCTAAATCTCATTTATTTTGCTAAGGTATTTGCTAGCTTGCTCTCTTCGTCAATGGCATCATGCATAATTTTACATTTTCGTGCCAGCGGCGGCTTATGCTCTCAGCTTGGGCGTAGATTGATCGTGTCTGGTGATGACTGGGACTAGCCAAAACTATAGACGATTTACACGGCGGTGTTTACAGGATGTAGCGGAAGGCTTTATCCTGGCGATCCGTCAAGTCAGAATCAATTGCTACACCACTCTGAATCCCGCCCGCGTGCCCTTGGGTCTCCACCATAAAGTCTACCATGCCTTCTGCCGCCTTCCTGTCTCGCGACCTGTTTTCCTCGTTCAGCAAGAATGCGTAGACAATCAGTGTAACCATGAGGAAGACCAGCGAAGCAATACTAAGGATACAACCCTTAAGATATCGTGGCGCCGAGGACTCGGTCCAAGCCTGTGGTGAGATGATACACCCGACGCAATAAGCCACGAAAAAGATTGTTGTGGTGGATGACTTTTTCGTGTTCCCTTTCACGTTACTAGCCATGAGAGCTGAGCAGCTGCTGAGCAAGCAAGTAACGGCAGTGGCCATCCAGGTTGACGCAACAATACCCCAAGGTTTTGACGCAGGCAGCGTCGCAAGCAAAATGGAGCCCAGAAGGGGTATGCAGCACAGGAGAAGAGCTGTACACGTTCGACTGTACTTGCCCTTGATGAGCCGAGGGGCAAAAGCTCCAAACCATGTGGTGAAAATGTTGATGACGCCGCCGGGTAGTCCTACGAGCATTGTGGTGTATTTATCATACCCGAAACCGTTGATGACAATGGAAGAGAACTACAAAGACGTTAGCAAGAGCTACAATATGAAATGGAAGAAGGAGTCACTCGCCTTGATGATAGCTGTCGTGAGTGTGATACCAAGCGCCATGGCAACGTAGAGCCAGGTGATGGGTGACTTATAAGTCTCGTTGAATTGCATTCGGTTGAAGTCTGCTCGATCGCGGGTACTACGATCGATTGCCAGCCTCCTGGTAGCAATTTCCCGCTGGCGCGGTGTGAGAAACCATGCTGTGGATGTATCGCCTGGGAGCAGAAAGTAAAACAGTAACCCCGATGTGATGGTCAGCCCGCCAATGATAAAGAACAATGCCCGCCAGGGGGCCACAGCAATTTTGGCACGACCGAGGCCAAACATGATGAGAGCGTTTGTAATCTGTGCGAATCCATTCATAGACACCCATGTGGCAACACGGACAGGGTGCTCCCGACGCTTATACCACACCGAGGTCAGCATAACAAAGGCGGGAGAGACGGCACCTTCGGTCAAGCCAAGGAAGAATCGAGCAGCCATCAGGCCCCCGAAACTATGGGGGAGGCCGACACAGACGCATGTCGCACCCCAGACAATAATGGTGCCGCCGACAAAAGTTCTCAAAGGCAGTCGACCGAGCAGATAGGCGGCAGGCCAGTTGGAGAGCAGCTGCCCGAGGTAGAATACAGAGACACACCAGCTATACTGCTCGCCGTGCAGGTTGAGATCAGATCGTAAACCAAATATAGCAGCATAAGTAATTGATTGCTTATCCAAGTCTGGGCTCATTAGCTTCTTGTATCTGGTCTGTGGCAGGAATGGTGAGATCGCGGGTATGCTAGCATCAATTAAACTTACACATGCAGAAATACACCAAGGCCATCAAAGGTAGCACGTGGAGGTCAAGCTTTCGCACAACCTGCCTCTCCTCCTCTATTTCAATAGCCTCAAAGGCCACATGGGTAGCATCTCGGTGCTCGATTTCAGTCGAAGCAGTAATAAGCTCCTTATTCTGCGTGGGGTTCTTTACATCCATGTTGCGTTGAAGTCCTTAAAGGCAGTCGTAATGATAGCGCTTAAAGGAGAAAATATTACATGATGTGAATGAGAGAAGACTGGCTCTTAGTAGGCTTATATGTCAAGAATCAACGACTCAATACCACAGCAGTGGATTTCTCGCCCTATCAACGTCGGCATGTGGTCCAGTGGCTCGTCTGGGGTATTCTTTCCGAGGCTATCAAAGACCCCAAGTTAGATCGCATAACGCGGGGAATCCCTTAATCTGGGGTTGTTGGGGGTAAGGTCTGCTTTGGTGGCCAGTGAGGTTGTAGAGTCTCCATTACGCCCATGATAGTGTCCATCTAGTGGGCTATCGAGGTGTACTTCCCCGCATAGCTAAGGTCTAGTTCTCAATCTAGGCCCCGGACTGTCTTTGCCCCCCGGAACGGGATGACCAGTCAATGATTGCAAGAGGTTTGAGGCAAGGGCCCCGAGCAGGAAGCCGAAACAATACCGGAAAGCGTTCCCGAATGCTGTCATTGAAGGAGCTCGGTCAACACGTCTCGGTCCATGAATCTTAAAGAGCAGAGTCTATCCAGTTCCGACCTGGGGATATGTGTCAGACAGATTGAAATAGCAGAGGTGCCTGGTGATCCCATGATAAAATAGTATATTATTTAATTATCTAGTAGGTTTTCTCTTTTTCCTTACTTTTCTAACGTCTCGAAATTACAAAACAACTATGCAGTAAATCGGGGTTGTCTCTGTTTCAGTTCCCAGTCAGAAAATAGGTTCCACTTCTAGTGATATCAATCCACTATATCCCTTTAGGCGGCACAAGCTTTTAGGTGGTCACTTTACCCGCTTGACCCTACGTGTAAGAGGTTTGTGTTGTAAGATCACTTAAGCTTTTGTATCTAAGCAACTTAAATTTTAGTATTATTATTACCAAGCCAAAAGTACCCTCTGAATATCTCATACTAATTGGCTTGAGCATACAAAAGGTACCACAGTGAAGGCTTGTGCCGCCTAAAGGGATATACGCCAGCGCTCCTGTCTTAGGGAGTGTAGAGCTAAGGGCTAGGCCTCAGACCTCAAACGAATTCCTCCACATGCCGCTCATGAGAGGAATTTCATCTTTCATCAATAAAGGCATTTCCGGTATAATTGCCACGACTATAGCCCAGCCTATCGACATGGTGAAGGTGAGCATTCGGCCTTAAGCACTCTTGCAAATGAAATGCATTCTCAGTAAGAGAGAAGGTACGCTTATAGCTTGTTGATACTAGCCAAATGGCCGGACCCAAACCAACTCCCTTATCGGTAGTCCGGAAGATATTAGCTGCCAATCGGAACAACTACAAATCAGTCATCGACGCATTGGTCTTTATCACTAGAGCGGAGGGCGTTAGGGCGCTTTGGGCCGGAGCAACACCGACCAGTGCCCGAGCCATGTCGCTAACTCTAGGCCAGCTTACGTTCTTTTCCGAAACCAAGGCCCAACTAAAGATGCATGCCGAGTGATCGGCGTCTACGCAAACTTTGACCGCGAGCGCCATTGTCAGCTTCCTCTCTGCTGTTATCGGAATTCCTTTTAATTTTTAAAGACACGGCTGTAGAGATAGGAAGAAGTTCTGATGGCAAGCCAGTTCATAATTCCGTGGTAGATTGCTTTCGTAAGGTAGCTGAAATAAGGGCAGAAAGAGCTCTACTACTTGTGAAACTAGAATCTTTCGAATTTACTGCATGACCCTAAGGCCTCGCAGAATTTGCAGCTCGGCTGGCAGTGTGATATTTTGCCACATTAGACTGTTATGATATTTAAACCATATGAGTAATGCCATGTAATAAGTAACAAGCTATTCAATGCCGTTATTCTTTACTTGCAAGACAGAGATACTCTAGTAGATACCATTAAAATATATGAATGACACTTAGCTAGCTAAACATTAGGTGAAGTAGACATACATTGATAATTAGAACGCCTTGGTGTCATCAGTGGGTCCAGTATTAGATAAGCTGAGAGAAGCGGTAACTTGTTAGGTTCCCGGTTCTTCCCCAAACCATCTCTGTCTACCTTAGTTAAGTGCCTGGGATGCTTGAGAATGTCGCCTCCACCCAACAGCCAGGCGAAGCATCTTCCGACGCCTCCGTCTCTACCCCAGAGAAAATCCGTCGCGTAAGATATGATCTGTCTCAAAATAGATAATTTGAATTAACCCGCTTTTCCTTCTAGGTGCCAGCCATGCCACGCTCGCAAAATTAAATGCTCGGGAACAAAACCCTGTAACAACTGCGACCGCGCATCGGAATGTGTGTACCCGACGAGAGATCGTCAAATCAAAGTGAAGCAAAGGTACATTCAATAAAACGCCTGTCAGTAGACGGGATTCAACACTTTCTCTTGGATGGGTATAGACCTTGAGCTTGATACTAACCTTACTCAGTTTCATCGATCGTCTGCTTCGAGAAAATGCAGAGCTCCGAGCTGGACAAACCCAATCCGAGTCGCCGCCGGCTAGGAATGCAAACATCTCCTGGAACCATACTCCGACGCCTAATAATGATGGCGAAAGTACCCAAGATCGGATACTAGAGGAAAGTGATTGGTTTACACACATCAGGCCATCCGACACGCCTATATGGATAGGCGAGATCTCGGATGCTGCATTTGCGACTCGTTTCCGCCAGTTCGCTTCAGCTTCTCAGTTACCCAAGCATATTCCTCGAACTCAATTTACTTCCGAAGATACTCTGCGTAATCTAGCAGCCATTACTCCAACCTGGCCGTCATCCACGCACTCCAGATTTCTTATCGAGACAAGCCTTGAGTTCATACAGCGCAACTACCATATAGTTCGACGGAGCGAGGTACTTTCGGCCTTGGACTCGATACCACTTGGCCAGTATAGCGTTGGTCCGCTTTCCTGCGTTACAGCCAAGATGTGGGCTTTGTTTGCAATCGGGGAACTTCGCTCAAGAAAGTGTCTCAGTTCAAGCAATGAACTCCCTGGCTTGACCTACTTTGCTATTGCCAGCGAGACCGTCCGAATGATCAACGAGCGGCCACAGCTCGATATGATCGAGACGATTTTACTTCTGGTGAGTACTACTACACCAGGCTCTTATACCTATCTCTAGAACTCCCCGCTAACAGCTGGAATTGGCTTTGTACTCACTCGAGGCAAATCGGCGTCATTCGGCGTGTACTTATGTAGGTGCAGCCTTGCGTCTTTCGACCATCATGGGCTTGCATATGAATATCAATGACACCTACATACCTGATCCTGAGCTCAGAGAACACCGCATACGCATTTGGTGGTCTGTCTATATCCTCGACAGGCTTTTGTCCTCCAAGACTGGACTTCCACTGTCAATATCAGATGATGATATCTCGGTAAATCTGCCTTCTAACGTACCCAATCTCAGCTCGAGGGACTTTGGAGGCTGTTCTCGCTTTGTGGCCGTTTTGCGCCTCACTAAAATTGCTGGAGACATTTCTAGGTCTCTCTACGTTCGTACTCCTCAACGGGGTACATTCATCCAAAGAGTCGTAAAGATCCGAGGAGATCTCAACTCATGGAGAGAGGAATTACCCGAAAACATGAAGTTGAATTCTCATGAGCAAAATGAAGCCCCACCAGACTCTCAGTCAGCAGCCTCGATGCTCCAACTCGCATATAATCAGGTAGGTTTAGCCATTACTAAAACGATCTGCATTGAACCGCGTTCCACAAACATTGTACTAAGCTTTCACAGCTCTTGAATTTAGCAACAAGACCGGTTCTCCTCTATGTATTTCGTCGACACATTAGCAAAGCTACTTCAACACCCACGGATAGCCGCCTGCCCGAGCAAGGGGGAGATATTGCTGATCTGTGTATCACTACTGCTAGGCAGTCTTGTCGATTATTGCTCCAGTCATGGGTAAATGGTCAGTTCCATATCTTTGACTATTCTTACGTAAGGTACCTCTTCTCTTCAGCTATTATTTTGGCCATATCAAGCACGTTGGACCGAGAATCTTCCTCGTCCGATAAAGAAGAGTTCAACCTAGCCATTGGTTTTTTGCAGCAGCTCGAACAAAATGGAAACCCTGCAGCTATGGAATTCTATGCTCATATCGCTGAGACGCGGAAAAGTCTGGAAACAGGTCTTCTAATTGAAGACTGTTTGAACACGCTATCTGCTCCTGAAGATGGCGGACCGCAGCTCCCAATGCAGGCTTTTCCATCTTCTTTGGACGACCACTCATTGACTCTAGCAATGGATCCAACTATTACAGGAACCCATAGGGTGGATGAGTCACCACTGACTGTTTCCTTTCTTGATGATTGGATATATGATAATGCACTTCAACAACTGCGATGGTAGAAGCTAAAGTATACTAGTTTCTAGATTTAATTTTCTGTTTGTTGGAATAGTGGTATACTTTCTACTCTCGCTTATTCTAAAAATAAAGAAATCACTATACACTGTCTCTATTAATATTTACGTTATTAATCCTAAGATAAACAGAACCAGTCATATCAGTCAGTCAGCCATATAGGAGATATTGTGTTGTATGCCGATGGATTATCAAGCTCAACAATAAATAGCAAAACATACCTAAGACTATTCTCAAACCGCCTAAAATACATATAGTTGGTTATCCTCTGCGCTGTAGCGTGTGATATCCAAGCTTCTCTCTCGCCTCGGCAACAGTGGAGCCTCCAGATATCATGTCCCTAATTTCTTGCTCACTCCTTTCAATACTCTGTGAGAGGGCAGCTACCTCATGAGCTCGCTCTCGTGGCACGATAACAACACCATTAGCATCCGCGACAACGATATCGCGTGCGCTAACACGTACTTTGCCAATATTGATTGATTCGTTAACGCCTCCAACTTGCACACGATCTTTGCCTGTCCGCATCCATCGTCCAACAGTGAAGAGTGGGTAGTTATCGCTGATGGCACGATTAACATCCCGGCAAACACCGTCAATGACAGTTCCGGCAAGGCCCCTGAGACCTGCGTACTGCGTCATAATATCTCCCCAGACAGTGCAATCCGTACGGCCATCATTGCTAATTACCACAAAGTCACCAGCAGCCACATCGTCAATAAAATCACCAACACTACCAGGAGGGTTGCTTGCGGGCACGTAGCGCACTGTGAATGCCGGCCCGACAGTGGTCTTTTTGTAGTCGGCCAAGGGCATAATGTTATGGGCTTGGCCCGATATGCCGAGCTTGTCTAGGGCGTCTGATACTCCGGGTGTGTCCGACTCGGCAAACAGAGCCACCAACTCTTGATCTTCTTGAGAAGCCTGCTTGGGATTCCTTTTGGAGGGGGAAGAACTTTCTGACTGATTTGATGAGCAGGTAGTTGCGATGGCCTCGAACTGTCTGTCATGCATGACTTCTGCAACAGATCGACCAGTTCGGACTTGTTGAACCATGCCCTGCTGTCGTCGATGAATGCGCTCAGCGAGATCCAACACCCCATCGATACTATCGGCTTGCACAAAAACAGTCCCGCAGTTATCGGCAATGACATAGTCATCCTGGGAGACTTTCACGCCCCGCATCTCAATCTGATTTCCAGAGTCAATCTGTACCAGCCTGTTCCGTGCACTGATCATTGTGATTCCGCGACCAAAGACCGGATACCCGATCTCCTGGCTCCCGTCAATGTCCCGGCTCATACCGTCAATAATAGATCCGCGAATCCCTCTGATCTTGGAAGCGTTGGCGATAATGTCGCCCCAAGATGAGATGCCTTCGACTCCACCAGAAATGACAAGAACGCGATCGTCGGTCGTGACCGAATCTATCACAGGAGTAATAAGATGCACCGTAGCTGGAGACCCATCCACTTTAGGGCCTAACTGGATGGTACTGGCGCGGCCAACGACTTTTGGGCAGTTCCAAAGTGGTCGGAGGCCGTAGGTCGCACCGGGAAGGTTGAGGAAGTCTAAAGCATCGGATATCGTATTGGTATCCAGTAAGGAGAGACGTTCAAGAGAGTTGTTTTGCATTGTAAGAGGTTGACTTCTGCGTTGCTGGAACTGACGGTGTACAAAATGTGAGTGAAGTGGGATAGATTAAAAAACACACAAAAGGCTGATTCAACCCTGCATTTAATTGGGAGCTGAAATGGTAGAAAGAGTACTCTTCGGCCCTCGAATGCCTCAATGTTGGTCTCCACCCCTCTGGGATAGGCAATGCCTACGTCGGCCAAGATTTACAATGCCGGACCAATAGGAGAATAACACTACGCACGGCAAAGTGTTTAGCTCCCGACAAGAGCTTATCTATTAACTGCTGACAAATTTCCCGGCCTATCTCGTATCAATCCCATAGCCAGGCGGCTACATTGAAACAATTTAACTACGTTCTGATTAGCACGACTGATTTATTACGTTTAGGGAAACAACCAGCCGCGTGATAAATGTAAACGCTTGACTTTAGGTTACCTATATTGAGGGTAATAATAATGCTTATATAATGGTATTATTCGTAAAATCTGGAAGTGTAATGAATCAGTTTTTCTCTTTTGTGTAATCTCTATCTATCTGCCTGACCCATCAATGAATTGATAAACGTTATTAGATTAGTTAATAAATGTAAGATGGAAATTCAGAAGGTGTCATTTTGATTATACAATGTATCTATGAAGAGGCCGGGGAATATCCACAAGGCTCCTCACACCGGCTTTATGTAACTAATCAGGAGGAATGATTGCTCTCAGTGATAGATATATAATATGATTGTTCTAGCTACAGATTTTACCGCGTGTCCACATACCACTCCGAGACCTCCTCAGCTACTTGATACCCAGGACAGAAAGAAAGGCATTTGCAACATAGTCCACATTACTGCTTGTCACTGTTTGGGCCCGTTAGTTCGCATTCTGGTAAGTATAATAAGATATTGCTTACATCCAGTGATAGATAGTCTTCCCGAGGGGAGGAGGTAAACATGATGTTCGTCCTTGAGCCTTGTAACTTCGGCCCTGGAGAGGCCCGTCATGGAAAACATGCCAATCTGTGACGTAAGTAAATATCACTCTAAGGTCTTACGCAGGTGGAAAAGCTTACGTCGGAAAGCACGTGTTCCCAGGATCCCCGAACATTCCTTTGCGTAAGTGCTTGGAACAGACTCGTGCGCATGGCCTTGAGACGACTACTCATTTGGACCAAGTCATCAAGCCACTGGTTGTAGAGAGTTTGATGATTAAGAATCTCGGCAATGATTCTTGCTCCATATGCAGGACAAGAGGTAATCTCAGCTCGAGAAATCTGCACAAGTAAGGGCGCCGTCTTGGTTGCAGTTTCAGAATCCAGTGCGACCACGTGAAGAACACCGACACGCTCATTATATAGACCAAAATTCTTGGAAAAGGATTGCGCAACTGCAAATTCCAGATCATGACGGTCAAAGAAATAAGCGATAGCCAGAGCATCTTGGTTGACGTCTCCTGATGCGAAGCCTTGACTTGGTTTGAGGTTAGAACTAACTACACACCACTAAAGGACTGGTAGACTTACTATGCCATATCAAAGATTGCAAATAATCCGACCTCTTTACAAAGGCCTGCAATAATTTCCCACTGCTCGCTTGTCAAGTCAGCCCCAGTAGGGTTGTGCGCGCAGGCGTGAAGCAGAATGACATCCCCTTTATGCGCCTCATTACGCAGCGTCTCTACCATCGCTTCGAAATCCACCTTGTGATCTGTAGCATTATAATATGGATAGTATCGCTGTTCTACTGACGGGCCAGCGAGCTTCCAAATTTCGGTATGGTTTATCCAGCTCGGATTTGAGATCCAGACAGTGCGAGGGCTGAGTTTGTTTACAAGGAATTGAGCGGCTACATGATTAGCACCAGTGCCTGATACGGTCTGTATCGAAGCAACACGTGACAGATCTCGAGAATTATCAAACGCCAGTTTTCGTGATGCTTTTAGCAATTCTAGATGTCCAAGAAGGGGTAAATGCTCGTGGTCAAGACTCCGGTCCGCATGGATGCGCTCTTTAGCCTACGGCAAGAGATCAGTCATTTAAGTCATCTACATAGACTTAAAATAGCATTTACCTGAAAAACAGATGGCAGAATCCAAGGCTTTCCATTCTCATCTCGATAGAAACCTGGGCATAAGTCGACTTTGCGATAATCTGTATCCGCTTTGAAAGCAGCCACAAGGGAAAAGGCCTCATCAGGCTTAGTAGGAGGAATACCAGCGAGTCGGGACATAATAAGAGATGTGATATCGGAATACTCCAAGTTAATAGTAAGTATATTAAATAGAGTAAAACACAGGGACAAAAGGTTCATACTTAATTGGAAGTGGGGGAATATTAGGCGGCAAATCATTTAAATACCGACTGGTAGTTCGGCAACAAAATACTACAGGTTAATAAGCTACTTTTGCACCCTCAAAGTATAAAGAATCCACTAAATATACTTAGACACATAACTAGCGACAATTACGGTTAGATACTCTAACTATCCGGCCAGCAAGTATTTCGCCGAGCCATTTGAAGCCCATAAGAGAAGCCCGAGGCAATACAACATCAAGAGAAATTAGCTTAAGCACAAATTAAATTCATTCATTACGCTCTGCAGCTAAAACTCAACAGCAGTAACGCAGTGTTATTACCTACAAAGTGACATCTTAATATGTCATACATTTCAGCTCTCACGACTACTGTGCAGAACCCACAATTACGGCTCCTCAATCGGCTACGACTAAAGTTAAGACCCATAATGACTTTTATTGGTCTACCATCCTTTCGTATGGCTCAAATAGTAGCTTCAACGGGAATGGATGGTATTATCATTGATTGCGAACACGGGCATATCAGTGATGATACCATGCATAACTCTGTCGCCGCCATTGCATCACAGGGCATCTCTCCGCTTATCCGCATCAGGATGACACACTCAGACCTCATCAAACGCGCTCTGGATGCCGGAGCCCATGGTATTATCGTGCCTATGATCAATACCGCAGAAGATGCTAAGGCCGTTGTGCAAAGTGCAAAATTCCCTCCACAAGGGCTTAGGGGTCAGGGGTCAGCATTTCCCGGTTTTGCGTTTGGAATTGATATACCAACATATATCAAAACGGCCAACGAGACAATTTTGATCTGTTTACAAATAGAGTCCAAACAGGGCGTTGAAAATGTTGACGCCATATGCGCCGTCCCCGGTGTTGGTATGTAAAACCAGCTAGAATCTCAGTATTCCTTTCTAATAATTCCCAAGATATGGTTTTTATAGGCCCTAATGACTTAGCCCTCTCAATTTTAGGTTATGTTCCCGCAAAGGGTAATGAGCCGCAGTTTATTAATGCCATCAATAAGATCACAGATGCAGCTAGAAAGCATGGCAAATGGGTTGGACGGTTATCAAATGATGGAGCTACGGCCAAGAAACACCTAAACACATTTGATACTGTTGCTCTTAGCTATGATGTTCGTGCAATTAAGAGCTGGTATACTACTGAGCTCGAGGCTGCACGTTCCCTTTCGAAGAATTAATAGATCATTTAAACCTGTTGTTACTATTTCAGACTATTACTATAAAGATGCTAGAACTAGATATTCGCTAATTATTGTTAGAAACTTATGAGTTCCTATTAGCCACTTTATATACTGGTTTTACCTATATGACTGTGTGTAACCACTCTGTCGGTTTGACACTGTATGTTAAACCGTAATTAGATTGAATTGTTGTCTGTGTTGTATTCTTTCTTCTCTGCTCTAATTTGTGTGATTTCCCCTCTCTTGGGTCTTAACTATCAGTATGCTAGTTGTCTTTAAGAGTCATCCGGTTATGTGACATGTCTTTCCTTATAACGAAGATCAATTGGCCAAAACGCCCTTCGTGTCATTACATAATAGCTTCGGCTCAACACTGTATGACATATATGACTTATATAATATGGGGATGCCATGCTGTAATCTGCTTAGCGTACTAGGCGGTACGGCAAAACTTTTTCTTGCCGAGGTGGAGACATAAGACCATTTTCATTCTATTATTTAGTATCCGTATGATGGCTGTATAAGTATATAGGCGTAAAGAATTTATTTCAACTTCGCATTGCAATACCACAAATCTTTCTTTTGCCATCTAGGGCTTAATCTACAGTCTCCAAAATGGGACAGACATCCAAATTACTGCCAGTCACAAGGCAAACTATTAAGATTTCTATCAACAACTTATCTGTCACCTTGTCTATTGTTCGACAAGACGGGCCTCTGCCAACAATCTTCTTCTTGCATGGCTTCGGTGGCACGAAAGAAGACTATGTCGACATTGCACTCAATCCTCTCTTCGTTGGCCGATCCTTCCTTGCATACGACGCTCCCGGCAGTGGAGAATCTACCATGTCTGACATGTCCAAGTTATCAATGCCTATACTTGCCTCTATAGCCGAAAAGGTTTTGGAACAATTCAATATCACGAATTATCACCTGGTTGGGCACTCTATGGGTGGTCTTGTTGCCAACTTGCTAGCCCAAAAACAACCATCTTCGGTGCTAAGCTTCATCAATATCAAAGGAAACCTGGCGCCCGAAGACTGTTTTCTGAGTCGACAAATTCTACATTTTCCTTCTGATGATCCAGAAGTCTTTATCAATGAGTTTATCAAACGAACTCGTACATCACCGCTTTACGGCAACGGATTATACGCTGCTTCCTTTCGCGCGAAGGTGCGACCAGAAGTCATTCGGCCCACTTTTGAGTCTATAGTAGACTGCACAGATAACACAAAGCTATTAGAGGCCTTCGAATCGTTTCCATTCTCCAGGATGTATATGTTTGGTCAACAATATTCAACCCTGTCGTATTTGCCACGGCTGGTTAAGGCAGGGATTGAGTTAGCCGAAATTCCTCATAGTGGCCATTTCGTTATGTACTCTAATCCTGTGGTAATATGGGAAAGAATTGCACAATTCTTAGGTCGAGTTGAACACTAGAAAGAAAATAGGTTATCTAGGAGGCTGTAACTGTATAAAATCCTTGGTCCTGATTAGAAACAAAAAATATATTTTAGTAATCTAAGAGTACTATATAAAGGTCTTATTTGTATAGTGGTAAGAGTAATACCATGAGTATATATAGGTCATGCTCTAAATAAAAGCCTACCACTCTTTGTACATTACCGGTATAATATACTCATTATTGGGATTATATAATACCCTCTAAGATCTTACTAGTCTAGACTAGAATAATATAACCAGTAATTCCTCTTATTACTCTACCCTATATTCCTTCTCGGTCTCAGGACTAACTATATTAAAACACTAGTTTATATTTATAATATCTCTCGGTCCTGAAAGACCATCAAAGTATGAATATATATAGATTCTCTTAGCACTGGATAGAACTTCATCCACGCATTTATCTACGAGTGAAATACTCGATCAAGACGAAACGCTTTAGGCAGCCAATGAGGCTCTGATCCCTCTTTCATCTGTACCAACGCTTCCGCACACTTGTAAGCAAAAGCCACTATCCAATCGCATTAGCTAGTGCCAATCCACTGCCATGGGTATACATACTTCCATGCCCATTCATTCCTACAGAAAGCCAAAGTCCTGGCTGTCCAGGTGCTTCACCGACCAGTGGGCAATGGTCTGGCATATAACAAGTAATGCCCACCCAATCTTGGACGACTTTGCCTTCGGTGCCCCAAGCATTATGTCCAACGTAATCTGCCACCGCATAATAGAGATACTCAGCAAACCTCTATGTTTAATTATACTGTAGAAGTAAGCTTCTAAATTAACCGAAAGCTAAATCTCTAGAACCTCAACCCCAATAACCTTTAGCCACCTCAACAAAAACCCCTCCAACACGTTATATACCCCTATGACTTATTCTTCCTATTCTCAGGCTTTCTCCTACTCTCTCACTTCCTCCTACAAATCCAATATAGTATATATTATATCCGGATTATCCCCTAAGGCGGCAATAGCCTCTTCTCTAATATATCCTTTCTTAATTAGGTCCTTAAGCTTACTAATAACCTTATAGGCTAGGCCTAATACCTAATTTTACTTATTTAATAGGCAAAAGAAGGTATTATAATTAAACTATATTATTATTATAAAGGTTTAATTATTAGGTTTAGTACTTTTGGTTTTAAGCTTAAGTATTTTAAAGCTCTTATAGCGATAAAGATAATATAGCTTAGTATTACTAAAGGTAATAAAGTTAATATCCTATTTAAGAATCTTAAAGTTAGGTAATTACCTAATAGGGTAGCCAATAAAGTGGTAAATTTCTAAAGTTATAATTATAATAATATTATATTTTTCTAGGTTAGATTATTTAGAGGGGTTTCTTATAGCTTCTTATACTTCCCTAGAGAGGGTATTTTTAGTGATTTAGAAGTATAAGCTTTAGTGATTATTAAAGCTAAAAGCTTAAAAATAGGTATCTATAAGAGTATTAAAATATAATGCTTAAATCTATGGAAAATAGCGTTTTTTTAAACTTCGGTTATAACCTTTTTCAAAAAGACTACATTATTATCGTAACCACCACGATACTCGGCAATCTCATTGTTAATTCTTGAGTCGTCAGTACATCCTGTCTCTGCGCTAATATGCTCTCTACCGCCATAGACTATATCTCTAGCTCCATGGAGTCCAACTTGCCGAACTAGGAAGTAGTCTCCGCTATTGTAGTCCGATAGGGCACAGCTTTTGTCCATGGCTGGGAGGTCTTGAGCTTTACTTCCTGGGCGGATAGCTGCTAACTGACGTCGACTAGGAACAAGAAAGCCTTTGCTCGCTAATTGGGGATAGAGAGCATTGGTATAAGCATTAGTGGCGAGGATGACATTTCTAGCCTGCACAGCGCCCCTTTGTGTGTGAACGGACCATAGATCATCCCCCTGATCTATAGTCGTGACCGTGGTATTGGTCTGTAAGTTGAGCCCTTTTCCCAAGCTAAGTTCGAGCATCTCGCAGACAAGAAGGTATGAGTTTTGCGTGAATGCAGGGTATATGGTGGCACCAACAATACCGGGGATTCCAAATGCTTCTTGTGCTTTCTTGCCCTTGAGAAGCTTTTGATTCACTGCTATGCCAGCGTCTGGTCGCCGTTGACTTACTTCTCTTCGAATTTTGATAAGCTCTTCTGCCCTATCGAGTCGCTCTTGAGTCTTGAATATCTCGGCTGTCTCGACTGGCTTGAAATCGCAGTCTATCTTGTGTAACTGCACAAAGTCCGCCATACCACGCACATTAGCTTGCTCAAGGTTGTCAATCTTAATGGCTTCGTCTTCTCCATATTGTTGTACATTGCTTGGAAATCTATGCCACCACCCCGCGCGACAATGGCCACCATTTCTGCCGGACGCTGCTGAGGCTGCAGTCCGGGCCTCAATCATAAGTATCAAGGCGGTAGGATTGTGTTCAAGTAGTTTGTATGCAATAGTAGCACCTGTGATACCCGAACCAATAATGACGTAGTCGGCATAGCTAGGAAGCTCCGGAGTAGTTTGATGGTTGGCTATACGATGAGGAGGAAGTTGCCAGTACGATGTGACTGGATCAGAAACAGGAAATCCGAAAGTAGTCATAATGTTCTTGACTTGGCGGTTGAGGCTAATACGTCTTACGGATTTTGACTTCTTTTGAGAATTTATTGCGGCGTATGCTCGGATCAGACGGCTAACAGGGTCCCCTTGAGTCCAATAGACGCCCGTAAAATCAGCCAGTTCATCAGGGAACTTTTGTGAGGGGGCAGAGATCAACTGAAGAGTTAGCCAATCCAATACAAGTACGGCGGAGTTAATTCTCCTATCTTATCTCGATTAAGATAATTGCGTAAACATCGCTAAAAGGCTGGTTGCTATTCATGTACCTTGGTGATTGTAGTTGGTATTGAAAATCTTCAGAAATCAACATGCCCTCTCTACTCACTTAAAGAACCTGACCACATCTTCCAGTGGACCCTGACTTCGAAACATTGCCCTTACATCCTGCATAAGATCTTCAGGCCTTTCGTAAGCAGCGAAATGCCCTCCTTTTTTCTGTCTGTTAAGATAGACAACGGATCCTAGTTCTTTGATCCATGAGTCGGGTGGAACTTTGAGATCTTTGGGAAACAAAGAGACACCGAGGCGGACTGTAGGAATGTACTGCCGTAGCGCTTTTCTGAACATATCCTGCTCAGCATGCTCGCTCTCGTAGTATATATATATACTTGCCTGTGGACCTGCCCGAGAGAATTGGTATATTGATACCCAGGTAAGCACTTCATCGTCTTCCCAGGAATATGAATCAGTCCAGTCATGTAGCTTTTCGTATATCCATGCAAGAAGTGCCACAGGGGAATCTCGCAGAGCAAAAGCTAGAGTTGTAGGTCTAGTTCCCTGCTGCGTCTGGTAACCCAGGCCCTCCTTCTGGAACCAGTCTGTCCGCCGTAGCCCTGCCTGCTCTTCTTCGGTATAGTTGGGTGGAGCACTCTGTAATGTCGACGGGTTCTCAGTGAGGCTCACAAAGTTTACATGCGACGCAAGACAATGGGTAGGGTAGAGGAGCCCAATGTGACGGGTGATATGGTATCCCCAGTCTCCGCCTTGTGTAACTAAACGATCGGTTAGCTGATGACTGAAGAGGTAGTAAAAATACTCTATCGGCGTACCGTAATGACTATAATTCAATTGAATCATTGTTTTGTGCATTGCCTCTGCATATTGTGGCAAAGCAAAGTTTGGGTCTGATACCCCAGAGGAAAAGCTGTAATTTGGTAGTGACGGTGCTACAGCGTGAAACGGCTGTCCCTCTTCGGGTTCCGTAAGAAGGGACAAAACCTTTGTAACTTCAATAAAGCTACCAGGCCCTGTTCAGTCGCAATTAGTAAGTCTTCATGAACGTGGGAGTCATCTTTCTAAGAAAGAACTCACAGCCGTGAACAAACAGCAACGGGATTGCTTCAGGGCGACTACTCCTCTTGTGGATAAAATGGATATTGAGTTGTGCAAATCCTTCAACCGTCACATTCGTGGTGAATTGAGGCAATTGGTTGAACTTGGCTTCTTGTGCTCGCCAGTCAAAGCCGTTGTGCCATCGGGAGACAAGGCGCTTGATATCGTGCAAGGGTGCCCCATACTGCCAATCATTACAAATAGCACCGTCATCCGGCCATGTGACGGTACTAAGTTTGATCTTGAGAAGGTCAATGAATTTTTGGTCCACACAGATTTGGTAAGGAGTTATCTGAGCCATATTCACAAAGTTGGATCGTAGCAGGACCCAGCGACCATCAATGCAGTAGTAACAGTAGAGGAAAGACAATTCGGCTGGATATGAGTATTGCTATTGAAGTTTATATCGTGCAAGAATTGCCATGGCAAGCCGGAATAGGGCAAACTATTACCTGTTGCAGCGTTTTATAGGGCGCAGTGCTTATATGTACTCACGCCGTGATTGGTAACGCTGGAAAGTTTGTGGATCAACCTGTGCTCGACTTCGCAGTGCGCCCTACGCCCTACGCCCTAATAACGCCTCACGTCCCACGCCTTTTTCACAGATCATGACAAGTTGTGTAAAAGGCCTCAGTCAAAGGGTGGGCACAGCATACCAAAGTCAAGCAATCAGGACCAAAGTCAAGCAATCAGGGTGCTTCCCATCTTTGATAGTTCATGCCAGGCAAGAGACAACATAGCAACCATCAAGAAAACAAACGATGTGGCTGCGAAGCGTTCTGCCCTAGTTTATGGCGGTGGCTGTATTGGTGGTGTCACATATTACCTCTTGTAAAGAACCATGTGTTCCAGCAAAATTGCTGTTGTCTGCCGTTCCAATTTTGAACATGTAAGAGACAAAGGTTTCACCATACACCCTCCCATCTGGGATGATGCCCTCAACATTCGCCCCCAAGCCTTTACGACACCCGAGCAAACATCACTTCTACATAGAACAGAATACGACATTGTATTTGTTACAACTAAAGGCGAGTCCAATAATGATACCAACCCCGATGCCATTGCAGCTATTGTATCCCCCACACAACCATTGTGTTGATACAAAACGGTATTGTCATCAAAACACCATGGCATCAAAGATTCCCACAAAACACCATCCTATCAGTCGTGCTATACCTTGTTGTCGCCCAAGTCGAGCCCAGTGTCTTCACGCATAAGTTGCATACAGAGCTACAGAAGTGAATGTGTCCCCCAGTATTTATTTTACTGACTCTAGCGTGGTGTTATTAGCTTACCTCTTAACCTATTATAATTTCGCTAATAGTCTAGTCAGTATATACTATATATACCCTATATGTTTTACTTTAATTTTAAATATAATATCTTTAATGATTAATACTCAAGGTAGGGAATATATATATGTTTATCTATTAATACATAAGATAAGTAGAGATAGATATCTTATTGAAGAATTGAAAATAAATATACAGTTATAGACTGTAACTAGATGTTAAAAATACTTATATTTGCTCCTTTGAACACACTATATACTAGCCATGTGGTGACCCTACCCCTACTACTTTACTATTTGTCTTCTTTAGCAGCCTATTTAATCCTTCTAGAAGTCCTGCCTTTAGCCCTAATCTAAACACTTAAGTAACTACTAATATACTTGCGTCCAGCTAATTTGCATTTAAGCCATAGAGTAAACCGAGCATGTAAGTTTGTATTGTAGCAGGCACTATAGAAGGGTTTAATCTATAGAGACTCAGACTCATAGCTTAGTATTAGACAAGCCAATATTGATTGACTGAGCTTCATTCCCTGAGCTATGAGCCTCGGTCGAAGACTCACATGTCTCTAGATCCGGGTTCCTCACCTTCCACCTCTTCATATACCACACTCCACCCATTAAAATTGCCCACATGGTAAATTCAAAAACGGTCGCAGCAGGATACCCATTGCGGAATCGTGGCGCCTCAACCGTCGGAAATGTAAAGAGTGGGATCCAAATCTGATTGCAAAAGCCCAGTGTCATCATGGACGAGATAATAAGTCCCCGCTCGCCATAGTTCTCTTTGAGCGTTGAGTTAACCCAGGAGTAGAGAATCGGGGACGCCATGCCTGAGAAGCCGGCAAAGTAAAAGGCGACAAATTTTAGGGCATCGGGCGTGGTCCAGACCGTCAAAACAATGCAGGAGAAAAAAACAAAGGATGCTTGGAATGTCCAAAGCCCGCGAAGGCTAAGACAGCCTGCCAGAGTTGTACCAAGCCATGACGAGATAGCTCTGATCAAGTCAACAAATGTCGGGAGGATATTGACGAGCTCGATCGAGTAGCCAGCGTGGCGCAGCCAAAGAGCCATGTAACCGGTCTGTAATATAGTCAGTTGATATATCCGTTGATGAGGTGAAGAGGGAATTTGCAAACCCAGTAATGTGCCTGACACAGAAAGATATAGCATGAGACGCAGATCCACCACATTGGACGGCTCAAAGTATACTTAAATGTCTTCCAGGTGATGCCTTCACTCTCAACGGTGGGGATGCGCTTGAGAGCGAGAGCGTGCTCTTCTTGCGTTATGTACCACCTCCTAGGAGAGGTTGGAAGGCCAGGCCAGACAACAAATCCAAGAAAGGCTAAAGGGAGGGTAATAATACCCTGCACGATGAATAGCCAGCGCCAGCCTGCACGTCCGAAGACGCCATTGAGGTTTAGATATGCGGCAGCCTGAAGGTACCCAGAGAACATAGATCCTAGTGAGTTACCCATGAACCATACGCCCGCTCTTTTGAAAAGCTCCTCGTTCTTGAACCATGACCCGACTGGAGTGGCACATATCAGTAAATTGAGCTAGGTGCTGTAAGACCTATGGGACTTACGAATTAGATGTGTCCCGCCAAATGAACTTGCTTCCAGGAAACCAGTCAAAGCCCTCAAGATGTAGAGTTGCCAACTATGTTTGACTTCTGACTGGCAAAAGGCAATGACGGCCCAGAGTACTTGGAGTGAGGGGAGCAAGAATGGTGCCCTGTTGTAGTCAGTGGAATTAATTCTGATGTATTTTAAAGCTAATAGCCATTCAACCTACAGCTTCCCTTTTGTCTGCAACGTCATGAGAGGGATTTGACCCAAAACATATGCCGTATTGTCTGTGAGTAAATACATCAAATTAGTTATGAGACTAAAGGAATTAGAGTATAACATACAGGCCACGACGTAGTAATTCAACTCATTTCCAAAAGCGTTAAGATCCTCCCTCATGCCTGAAACATATGCATTGGTAACATTTTGCTGCCCGAGGAACTAGACTCAATTGTTTAGTATTATGTGTTAGGGGCTGTTTCGGATGATTGAGTGACTAACACGACAAAAGACTGAATGGTGTTGTGTTAGTGCTTACTAGCGAACCTGTCTGGGAATACCTTAGACTTACAGCTTAGTGACCCAAAGATCAAGATAGCTAGGTCAAGCTTTCGGAGAAGTTTCCTCTCTTCTTTTGGGTAATGGGAAGCTGTTTGGGGCTTAGCTCAGCATTAGAACAAGAGAGGGATAGTTAACTTACGGTACCAGTCAAAGACCGAGACCACCACTGCGCCAACCTTATTCTTCTTAACAGATGAAACCACTCCCATTTTATTGGAATGCTGAACAAGCTCTGCTCTGCAGGGAGTATAATAGTAAAGCTGTTAGTCTATAGTTCGGCTGGGAAGAGAGGGCCTTTTGGCTTTTTACCGGTTACATACAGCCTTATCTTATCGGCCCCATACTAGGCTTTGTCTAGTCCTTTACTTCATGCCACAATTATGGCGAGCTTACCTTCTAAGACTGAGTATCCACAAAGAATGACACGCATGATTGTATACCTGGTTCTGCGGCTCCTGATCTACAGTCCGAGTGATTAATTAGAGATCTCCAATAGCACCTAGCTACCTACATCGGAGATTTCTGGATATCTAACCTGCATTGATGAGGAGCAGGTGGAACGCCGAGAGGATTGTGGTAGTACTATGCGAAGACGCCATCGATTATCAAATGGCGATGTTACCCCGTCGGTGGAGTACTAGCACAAAATGAGCCAATGACAGACTGTTTTGTTGAGATACCGGCGGGAATATCACGGCGAACTATCTATTGCGACATTTTGCAAAATGATATCGCGACTTTGATCATCTCTATTGAGAAGAAATAGGTAGATATCTGGATACAGACATCCGGCTGTGTGGTGTGGGTAGCATAGACAGTCATACATAATTGACGGGGAACAAATAAGACAGAACAGGCTGTGATTTCTTACTCTACTTTGATTCCGATAAAATAAGTCAGGTATTGGAGTCCAGGAATTCATTCAATAAAACACACAATATTGTTAGCCACGCCAAGCAATTATCATGCCATCCGCAACGCAGCTCTATCAATACAATCACGTCCTTGAGACAAAGGAAAAGCTTGACTGGGCAGACTGTAAGCTACAAATAAAATCATTGTTATCCTCACTGACCATACTATTGTCTCAGTGCCGAATATCGACCTCTCTCTATATGGTAGCGATGAGGGTAATGCCACCCTCTCTAAGACTCTCCTCGAGGCCATCCGTACAAAGGGCTTCTTTTATGTAACCAACTATGGTATCTCGCAGGAGCAAGTTGACACTCAGTTTGCCCTTGGTCAACAGTTTTATGAACTTCCGCTTGAGGAGAAGCTTAAATACCAACCAGACCTTGATTCCGGGGATTATAATGGCTATAGACCAGCGGGAAGACGTCTCCTAAGCGGAGGTATAAAGGATAAGACTGAGGTTTGGAATATGGCTAGTACGCAAACATTTACCCAGTGATATGGACATAAAAGGTACATTCTGACATTTTACAGCCAATGATGGCCACATTACACAACCACTGCCCGAGCTCTTGCAAAAGAACAAAGCTTTGATTGAGGGCTTTTCAAAAGACCTGCACGACAAGGTCCTTGACCCGCTGCTGCATCTGATTGCTCTAGCTCTAGAATTGCCGCCAGACTTTTTCACCAAGCTACACCAATGGAACATACATGATGAGTCCCATCTGCGGTATATGAAATACTCCAAATTCACGCCTGAAGAGCTCCTGAAACTAAGTGACGGACTCTGGTCACTCGGCCACACTGATCTTGGAACCATTACACTTCTCTTCCGTCAGCCCGTGGCAGCACTCCAGATCAAAGACCACAAGACAGGCGAGTGGAAGTGGGCGAAGCCACTAGATGGTAGTCTGACTGTCAATACGTGCGACGCACTGAGTTTCTTGACTGGGGGTTATATCAAGTCCACGGTGCATCGGGTAAGTGCTTTCTCAAATCATTCACGATTGAGGCTATAGCAATGCTGACTATTCATAACTGAGCAGGTCTCGGCACCGCCCAAGGATCAGCAGCATGTTGATCGGCTAGGCTTGCTATACTTTGCACGTCCTCAGAACGACCTTGTCCTGAACACAATTGATTCACCAGTTTTAAAGCGCGAAGGGGCTCTGCAAAATGAGTTTGAGGTGGGTCGCTACAAGGTCCCGACTATGGGCGAGTTCACAACCCTCAAGCAGTCCTGGCAGCAGAAGAAGGCCAAGGCGTACAAAGAGGAAGATGGGGCCGAGATTCTCCCTGGTTTCAAGGGTCAGTACCATGTGTAATACTAAGTAGAGTAGATGGTCAAGCTATAGCAGATATCCTGGCTAGTAGACTCCAGCATGCCTAAGGCAGCCTGGCTCAGTAGCAAGTAAATACGCCAACGGCAATCTGAAAGTGTGATCATTCTGGTTTCCAAAGCTTGTAGCGAGAATTCTTGGATCAGATTAGAGTTCCCATACCGTCTGGGAGACAATTTGATCTATTTACACATGTTGATGTGCGGAATGTGCCAGGGTAAGTTGGCAACACTTCAGCAGCAGGCTGCAGCGGCGCAATGAGTACTTCAACAACGACAATCGTCGAGCTTGTTGAGAATCTTCTGTAACTAATCCTTCTCCTTGGCATTGTTGATTGCTTCGAAAATGCCATTAGTGCCAATAGTGGCAAATGTACCAATGCCGGTAGAAGCAAGATTCACAGAGGTTACATCCTTGACCATTGCTTCAGTGGCGTCCTCAGCAATATTACCGCCCGCATTATTAAGTGGCTTGATAGTATTGGCCTTAGTGCTATTTACAACTCCGGTATCAAGTACACCTTCACAAAGCGCCTAGACCAGCTATTCAGTAGAGCTATCTATTTTGTCCTCGGCCATCAAGTCGCCAATATTTACTATTGTTGGTTTGATTGAGTTTGCAATAATAGTACACCTCTAGACCTCCCTTAAATAGAGCCACAACCTCACAAATGATCACTTTAAGGTGCCTGCGGCGTAGGCGAAACACCTGTCGCAATATCAATGAATACTCCCAATAGGTTGGATGGTACCTGGGCGTATACATGGACGATCTCGAGTTGGCAGGGATCCAAAGTGTAGTTGAGAAAGACATCAAAGAAGACATTTGCTGGTAGCGGGATAGCGTGTAGAAGGCCAAGGTCCTATAACGTGTTGTTAGCGTAAGGAAGACACCCTTTGCGAACGTAAGTCATACTCCCGTAACGTTAAAAAACGTCTGGTTATCAACAAGGTCGATGTTTGCATATGTGTCAACATGCACATCAGTAACAATCTGGTAAATAATACCAAGAAAGGCAACAGATGTATCCTTTGAGTTGGACACCTGTATGTCCCCAACTTCATTTGGGTTTCTATACAAAGTTAGTATTTATCTTCCTCTACATTTCCACCAAGTAAATGCTAACAGAATAATACGCGCATCAGGACTAAATGGATATGCCCTGTATGCTGCACTGGACTTAGCTGCAGTATTCTCCTTTATGTTGGCAACAGCGAGCTTCGCCAAGTCGATACGCTTCTGGGGGCCGCAAGAGTCGACATCAAGCGAATTAGATGAGCCAGTCGCGCAATTGACAGAACCGATCAGTGCAAGCGAGCAAGAAAGAAATAGCTTAATAAGTTTCATTTTGCTTAAGCCTCACAATGTAAAATAAAGATGGATAAAGCTCAATAATGCTTAATGTGGTCAGGCTTGTAATAAAAATGATAGTATGAATAGTTGTAATATAGAAAATATTAATTTGAGTTGTCCCAAATATATATACTAGACGAAATGAAATGTCCTTAACTACTCTACTGACGCATTTTAAAAAGCACTAAGCTCTTCACGGGAAAGAAGCTCGGTCTAGCTGTCTACACCTACGTCACTTTCTCAGCTGCCCTTTTTTACTTTCAAGTAGCTACATCATAATACATTAGCACTGGCTACTAGAGTTACTAGAATGGAGAACTATCATCTTAGGAGATTAAATACCTAGGGATTCCGGAAAACCACGATATAGATATAGTGGTAGATCGCTGGATTTTGGTGTAAGCTTGTCTTGTGTTTTTCCGGAACCAGAGGAATACTTAGGGAGTCCCCAGTGGTAGAAAGAAAACACGAGAATCAAATAGAGGAGAGATCGACAAATTTTGGTATCCCTAACGGGTTCTAAGACATACTAGTTTAGTATTTATACTAGCTACTTAAGCTAAGCAAGTAGTGATTATATATGTCTTAGAGCCCCATAAGTATTACGTATGTCAAGAAGATAGAATTATTACAAGTATGTAATTATACTTGCATTTTAGGCCAAAATCTAAGTATAATTAAGTATCCTAACTTTTAACATCCCGATTGGTATCTAGCTTTCTTACACCGCTCTTTTCTTGTTTTGCGTATAGAAGCCTTATCCCCTCTCGGTCTTCAAGCAAATTAACCGAAGTGAATATTACACTCTCTTAAAAATCCAGGTTTAGGTTAGCTTAATTGGCCTTAATGTATAGCTCTTGTTGTTACCGTGATAGCCCTGTAATTAATAATTCTAGCTAGGAAACCTAAGCTTATTGTTATTTAAGCTGTAAAATCTAATACCTATAATGCTATATAGAGATTAATTACATAAATACAACTGAAGATATAATTTATAGGTTACCGAGAAACTAAATAATTCTAGATTTTAATCTCAAAGTAAAAGAATTTATTATTAATAGAAATATAATGCTTACTATATGCATTAGTTATTATCTGTCTTCTTAGTAGCCTAGACGTTATTTAATATTTAGCCTAATAATTAAAAGCGTAGAGAAATAAAGATATCTTGCTATATGCCTATAAGTAACTTATATGACTATAAGCTTAACAAGCAGTAATCTCAATACTGCTAGAGAGATCGGTTAATACTAATGCTATAGGCTCGGCTTAAACCTACAAGGATTGCATATAGCGTATAAGGCTTGCGAACTTATTGTTTTGGTTATATCGTCTAGTGTAAACCACCCAAGACTAATCACAGGCTTCTTTATTTACATAGTACTCTCTTGATCTTTTCACTAGATCAATATCATTAAGGACATTAGCAATATAGTATAGAAGGCTTAAGTTATTTCAAGAGTTATTTCTAAAATGCTCTCTAAATATAATAAGTAAAGTCTAAAGTAATTAGCAAGCTTTAGTATAAACTAATAAATTAGGCCTTTATCCTAACAGCTTCTTAGTACATCTAGAATAATATAATAAAATACACTATATAAACAGTAAATAGATTCTTTAATGATCTACTTATCTTAGAGTAGTAATCTAGTAGTCTCTAGATAACTAATATCCCAAACTATCTAAAGTGGTGTTTGTTTAAATTCTTCTCGAGGCTGAGGTTTATATTTAAATACCAAAGAAGCTGTTTAATACAAAGTATGCTTGTTGCTTTTACAGCAAAGTGTAATAAAGTGTAGCTATTGAATCATCTATATAGATCTCGGTCCATCATCGCAACAGCCTTATTCACATCAGTTTTATTGTGGTTGACTAAGGTTTCAATAATCACGCTATACTCATTCCAGCAAGCCTATCAGATGAGCGGCTCATAGTATTATTCGTCTTCAATATTAATTACATTAGGAAACTTTAAAATGATTTAGGTCACTATAGCAGAGCCGCCAGACTTATATGCTGTAAGAAGTAAAGACATCTTATGTTCGTTATAAGAGTTTCACTGGACTCAGTCGACTTCAAGGAGATATAGCGCTACGGGTTTGTTTCCTATACAAATAGCTGTATGTAGTGTGGTTAGTCCATCTGGGTCGGTAGGTTATAGGTTCCAATCATTTCCAATTAAATACTTAGCTTTGTTTATACCACCAGTGCAATAAAATATAGTTTTGTTGTACTCTTTATTTTTACAGGCGCTTTTCAAACCTAACCAGTCTAATAGTAGTTCAAAAAACCATCTGAAAGGAATATCTATATAAAGGTCTCTAGGTAGTTATTAGAAATCCGACTTTTCCGGCTGTTTGTATCAGAGTATTACAAGCTGGCCAGAAGTTGTTTGTGTGGTTTCTAGAACTGCAGCTGCATTTTCAACCCTAAGATATATAGCAGTAGAGATTTTTCTCTGTTAATGCAGGATAATTAACTACATAAGAGCGGATTTCTATGAGTATAATACAAGGGATTTAAAGATACTCAGGCTGGGCAGTGCCTAACCCTGTTACTCTTATTATATATATACTTAGAATTCTCAGTAGACCGGATCTTCCTACAGTGAAACATTATAGAGCTATAACTAGGCAAGGCAGATAATAAAAGAATACATATGTGGTTCTATATACTTTACAAATAGTCCCTAGTAGACTATCTTAATATACTATAATTACCCTAAAGTCCTCTTAAGGAGAAAATACAGGTTATATACTTGACTTATATCTTGAGGTTATAACTCTGGGAAGAGCTAAATTAACAAGCCATGTCATATATATTACCCTGAACCAGGTCCCTGCCTGACTGATTATCGAAAGCGAGACGGACCAAGGTCTCTCTGATTGATAAGTACTTTGGCCACCCCTCCTCATAAGACAGAAGTCCTTCTTTAGGATCCTTGGCGAAAGCAGCCCAGGCACCACGTATATAGTCACCGACTTTAATCTGCTCTGGGGTGCTTGGGATGGGAGATTGGGGAACTGTATCAAAGAGAGGTTGAAGCTAGCAGTCATCAGTAAAATGGCATCAGCGAGTGTTAATATGAAAACCTACCTCAGCTCCATGATACGCTCCACTGGGCGGGTCTGTCGATAGTGCCAGGTTTTGAAAGTCTCCGAAATACCGATACCTCCAAGACGGATTTCCCTCAGCGATTGCCCGAGACAGTCTAGCTGCATCTGCACATGTATACAGACGATCGTTGAAATCTTGCCAGTAGGCATCGGTCTGGTTCGGCTGGAGAAGTCTGAAGAGACCAGCCTCATTCTGATTATTTCCGATCAGATATGCTCCTTTGGAAGCACTTCGCGAAGTGTAATCCTCAAAGACGAGTTCATCATCAACTCCAGGCCCAAAGGCAGGAACAGCCCCAATTGAAGTCTCATCCGACCCAAACGCGCCCAAGATGTCATCGGTAGTCTTGCCCTTCATGCACTCGGTGACTGAATCAGTGTTGTTAGACCTGCATCCTGCGGCTGCGGCAATTCTAGACCATCTTGAAGCTGCTGATTCTTTCGATAGCGCTGGAAACCCGTCGACAGTAGCACTCATGAGAACGAAACCAGACGCAATTGGATCTGATTTATAGGCATATGAGTAGAAATCAATCATGCCTGCTCCCGCAGATTGTCCAAATAGAGTGATTCGATCGACATCACCGCCAAAGCTTGGTGCGTTTTGACGAATCCAGAGCAAAGCCTGCCGCAGGTCGAGTAATCCTAGATTAGATGCTGTGGAGGGGTTACCCGGGAAGCCGAAGATGCCTAGACGATAACTTGACCGTGTTAGTTACTGGACTTTTTGAGAGGATTGATACTTACTTCAAGGAGATAAGCATAACATCCTCCTGATCTGCGATATACTCTCCGTTGTAGTTTGGCGCTCTGGAACTACCTAGACATCATTAGATGAGAGCAATGTTATGTTTTCTGTAAGTCCTACCATATGAATAGGCACCTCCATGTACCCACAACAGGATAGCCTTCTTCTTTTCTCCAGCTTGAGGCTTGGTCCACAAATTGAGCGTGAGGCAATCCTCGCTTTGGGGTTCACCGCCTGAACCAGTACCGTCTGGCTGCACACAAGCGTATCCCTACGAGGGAGAGTATATCAGTAATATGAAGTTGGCAGACAGATCATATGACAGAGCGAGTTGCAAGGAAGTATTCCCGTAGACTTACAAAGGCCGTGGCGTTAATGTGGTGTACAGCATCCAGCTCATGAGGGGGTTCAAATCGCAACGAGCCAATTGGAGGCTTTGCATATGGAATTCCAAGATACTCAGACACATTGGTATTTGCTGCTGCACGGCCTGTTATAATTCCGTTCTGCGTGGTCACAGCTTGACCAATGCGCCAAGACGTCGGGTATCCTGGACTTTCAAGGGGCTGGGCGATGGCAATAGCCGAGAGGCAGCCAAGGGTAAGGAGATTTCTCATGGCGATAAAGTTACAAAGGACGACCAATGAAGAAGAAATATAGGATTGGTTGTTAGAGTTTACATGCAAGAATGTTAAGTATTTATCGACAACAAGTTTACTTGACTAATCTAGTTAGATAATAGACGCGTGGTACGTGGATACATGTTTAATAAGCTACATATTGGAAATCTAACAGTAGTTCCCTGCTTACGGCGGTTCCGACCCCTACAATCTGTACCTGTCAGCCCCGTGCATTAGCGCAAAAGTTAAACCGCCTCATCTCCCTTTGGACCCATAGTAGTAATAATCTCCTTGAGACCTAAGGTACTTAGACTATAGGCTGACTTAGTAGTAATAAGATGTCTTGAAGTTTATCTGCTAGTATCTAATTAGCTATGTAATCAAGAGTGTTAGGACGGAAGCAGCCTAGGTCTCAAGGAGATAAGTCCCTCTGACCTCAGTTATATGTTGCAAAGAGGGGGAAAACGAGTTTCCACTTGAGATTAACATTCCGGTACTTCTTCAAATAGGTAGTCAACAAAGCAGTGGCGTGGCCTCAAAGCTAAATGTACTGACCTTCTACTTCCTACATTAAACCAGAATATCAATAAAACTTCAAGTTACTAAATAGCCTTTCATATAATGACATTCGGCGGTGTATAGTATAGCACTATACTTCTGGTTTTCTTACAATTAGAGCCTACATTTGAACTTCTTACCTAGTCTTTAGTCAGTAATGACCAGAAGTATTGACTGATACAGAGTAGGCAGTTATAATTGCTCGATAGTCTAAGCTATTTTGGGAAACATTCTGTTGGATACTCAATGAGATTAAGACTAAACTACTCAGATACATAATGTAACCCATGACAGGTGTTCCCTAGAGGAAGTGAATCCCACAAGCGATGAAACCTGAAAACACTCCCCAGCCACCCTTGATACATACAATCTACTAAAACCCTTGATAATGACGTTGATTCTTATCAGTGACGCCTCAAACATCATGAAGCCGCGTGTAGGCCACGTAATGTTGAGAAAGAGGT
Source organism: Fusarium sp. PT (assembly GCA_021020635.1). Classification (NCBI taxonomy): domain Eukaryota; kingdom Fungi; phylum Ascomycota; class Sordariomycetes; order Hypocreales; family Nectriaceae; genus Fusarium; species Fusarium sp. PT. Next base: position 2,328,742 of record JAHMRZ010000006.1, read on the forward strand.
CGGAATACCAGCCAAACTCGAGCCGTTCGTATGGGTCTCCAGCCTTGGCTCAAATATAAAGCCTCCTGTTCTTCTTCTCTATTACCTCACTCACACGCTTAATTATCTATAAGCAAAGAAAAAACGTCCTCGGAAGCACCTACCACCATGGCCAACTTGACTACTATGAGGGCTGTGGCCTATTTCGGCCAGCCATACAATGTCTCGGTCATAGACATGCCTCTACCATCCATCATCAACCAGACAGACGTCGTCGTTCGCATCACCAGCTCCGCCATTTGCGGTTCCGACCTCCACTTCTATCACGGCTTCAGTGGTTCGCCGAATGTGCCGTGGGGTCTTGGACATGAAGCCATCGGTTATGTGTCAGAGATTGGTGATGCTATCACGTCCCTCAATATTGGAGACTATGTGATTGTTCCGGACAACGCTGACGATGGCCACTGGGGTCCATCCCATCCGCTTTCCTTTGGAGTCGGATCCCCTGACTATGGCGGCCTTCAAGGTAAGGATTTACCCTCTTCTTGAGTCTTACATACTAAAAAATGGTCCAGCGGAGTATGCCCGAGTCCCGTTTGCCGATAAAACCCTCATTCCAATCCCGATCAACTCAACCCATCGAGATACCGAGCTTGACTATCTAATGATTGCTGATGTTTTCACCACTGGATGGCACTCTCTGAGCTACTCGGGTTTCGAAGCGGGCGATAGTGTTGCTGTCTTTGGCGCTGGGCCTGTTGGTCTTCTGGCGGCCTACTCGGCTGTACTTCGAGGAGCTTCAAACGTTTACGTAGTGGACCACGTCGAGAGTCGTCTGGAGTTGGCCCGTTCCATCGGTGCCTCCACTATCAACTTCGATGAGGATGATCCCGTAGCTGCTATCATGGCTCTCGAACCTGAAGGTGTTACTCGAAGCTTAGACGCGGTCGGGTTTGAGTCTGTCAATTCGACTGGTCAGATGCACACAGGGATTGTTTTAGAGCAGATGGTCGCCGTCACATCTGTTTATGGCGGCATGGGAATTGCTGGAGTGTATAATGGCGGAGGCAATAGCACTGTGGGTGCACCCTTGGCAGGGGAGTTGCCAGCTGAGATACCAATGCCGATTGCTGCTCTTTGGCGAAAGGGGTTACATGTTGGTACGGGTATTGTTCTACCCTTAATCCAGGCCCCTCCCCTGCTTGACCTTATTGCTTCTGGAAAAGCTTCCCCGAGCTTTGTAGTCAGTGCAGAAATCAACATTGAGGAGGCCCCGGAGTATTACCAACGATACAGTAACCATCTAGAGAGCAAGGTTGTACTTCGCTTTCCCTAGATTAAAATACAAGACCTTAACGCTGACAGCTTTGCTGTCATCCTAGGTATAGTCAAGCTCCGTGCTAGTCTATTTATGCCTCTTACTCTTTCTCTTAGTGTGCTTATAAAGTGTCTTTATCTTGTGAGGTCTATTCTTTTTGCTGGGTCTCTTGATAGATACTGCTAGTTTGCAAAATGTAAAAATGCAAAAAGTAATAAGTAATTCAATAGATTATTTGTTTCAAGTTAATAATTATTAAGCAAATAGAATAATAACTTTACTATAGGATAGAATACACAGCATGGTAAATAATCACTTAATAAACTCTAGTAAGCAAATTAGTTAAGCTAAGATAGCATGAGGCCTAAAATTCTCACTTTAGTATTAAAAGAACCATATAATATATTTCCCATCGTATTATTTCTAGTTACAGCCTTGAGCATAATTAAGTCGTTCTGCATAAAGTCCTACAGTAACCAGCATATTAACTCCTGTTATTCAGAATCAGGCATCACTCAAGAAACAGATAATAACCCAAGTCATATTATTACGCTATCCTGTGCGTTTTATTGCCGGTTTAGTCTGTACAATATGAGATATCTGCTTGTTTGCTGCCAAGAATGTCTTGACCGTGTCGGTTTAAATGGTGCTACGTGAGATAAAATCAACCCTGACCTGATGCGGACCAAATTTAATGCTTAATGAGCTTGTAAGCATCTTGATGCCTGCTTTGCTGGCGTTATGGGTAGACATCGCAGCTCTGGGGATAACATTATAAGCGGCAATTAAGAAAAACATAATAACGCTTCCACCAGTGTCCTATTTTATCACCTGCTTAGTAGCCAGTTGTGCTGAGAAGTAGCTTCCTATAACTTAATCAGTATAGCTAGCTTTGTTCTCTTCAGATGTTGAAATTAAAGTTTGCGTCAATAACTTATATTAACCTCAAGGATTCTTTAAAGACCTTTCTATGACTGTTCAATAAAAGATCTACCGAGGAGATTACTAGTGATTATAACACTGCTCACATTAGCACTTAAGATCTACCTTATAAGATTACAAAATAAAGAGTTGCTATACAGTAGGCAAACTTACTAGCCGTTAAGAGTCTTAAACTTAATAGCACTATTTGTTTAAGAATAGTAATGGTCAATTTCACTTGGATTCAGCTTGCCTACATATTTCTCTATGACTTTCTTTTCAAAATGCTATATACATTCATAAGACTATCATTAGTCAATCCTATGATCCCGTTCTAAAGGTTGCATAGAGATTGCCATCTGATCAAACAGATTACTGTACCTTGAAAAAGCCAGTCCAGAGACCGGAAGATACAAATACGCCCTGGGGATCAATTGCCTTCTGCACCTCAATCAATCTTTTCTGGTTGTCCCTTCCATAGCTAGCGAAGACATCCTGTCCCTTATTCGCATAGTTTATGTATATAAATGGATGGAATACGTCCAGACTTTTAGCAGCTTTCTGGAAATCTGCGATAAAGTCTTCCGCCAAACTGTAAGCAGTATTGTCCATCGAGCTGTCGTTCCAGCTTAGAGAGAAGAGGTTGACTAGTATATTGTCAGTATAGATCCTTGTCACTTTTGATCCAACTGCTGAGAGCAGACCGATTGCTCCAGGGCGATGACTTACTAACAAGATGACCACCTTCAGCGTCCAGGCCAAGAGCGTTACCACCTCTTTCCTTGGATAGTTTCATTACCGCAGCAGGAATAGAATAAGTGATTAGCTGTGGGTTCAGCCTGGTTAAATTTCTTGTTTCAACAAGCTGTTTGAGAATACAAAGGCCCTTCTTTCCAAGCTCTGTCGACGGATAATGCGTCAGAGTGGCAAATACATTCCTAAGATTAATAGATTGTCAGCCATAGCCACAAATGAGATATTCACCATTAATACCTTGATACTCCCAGTGGCCCCTCGAAACTTGTGCTATTAGCTAGACTGTTGATGCCTCCAGTGAGATTTCCCAATGCAGGGATACTATTTAAAGCATTAAATACTGATGGGGAAAGAACAGGCTCTGCGTAGCGTTGGGTGGTTGAGATACTCCAACCATTTTGCTGAGTAAAGGTGTATCGATACTCTAGTCCAATAGCAGTGTCTTCATAGTCCTGAATTGAAAAGATCTTCTCGGCTTCTTCAAGTACCAGGCCTGTCTGGTTGTCGCCAAAGGTTCGTGAGCCGGTGTATACAGGGCCCTGAGGAAACACGCTGATATTGAACGAGGTCACGATGCCGAAGTTGTTACCACCTCCTCGAAGGGCATAGTACAGATCTGGGTGCGTTTTCTCAGATGCTGTGACAATCGTGGCATTCGGTAAGACAACCTTGTGATGTGAGCACTCCATGCTTGGCCAGTTTAACAGAACGGATCCTTACCTCATACTCCAAAACATTATCAAGTGCCCATCCATGTTGAGAAGCGACCACAGAGCTGCCACCGCCGAGAGTAAAGCCCCCAATCCCAACTTGTCCAACTCTCCCGCCAACATATGCCAAACCATAAGGATCGAGAGCAGCAAATACCTGACGACTGAGTGATCCGCCGCCGACTCTAGCGGTTGTTTTGTCATTGGAGACAACAGTATTATTGATCAAGCCAAGATCGATTGTGACTCCGCCAATAGAGACCGAGTCGTCTGAGAATCGCGAATGGCCTCCACATTTGACAGCAAATCGGCACCAATTCTCCACAAGAACCTGCAAGACTCTGGAGACCTCAATGGCAGACTCAGGTTGAACACGACAAAGATAGATGGTTTCCAGTTGCTTCTGGTCCCAGATGGTGAAACTAGAGTCATCATTCTTGTAATGAAGGCGGCCTGGAAATTCGGAAGCTAAAGCAGTACACTAGTCCAGTTAGTTAGGTTCAAATAATATCATAGCTCAGTACTAACAGCCTGCGCACAATTTGCTCCGTCATTCTGGGTGGGCAATTTGCTATTGTTGGTAGCAATCGCCAACGTGAACAATTGGCCAAGTAGGTAAAGGTACGTGAGCTTCATCCTATTTCTGATTGAGGTACTCTGTAAAAACTCTTGAGAACTTGAGAATACAGCTTTGTGGACGGCTTATAAGGAGTTCACCACTGTTGATTGCCAGATGTCAACTTTGACACGCGTCCAGGTGGTACGCCAAGCCTTCCACCGGTGGTTAATGATACGGCAACTAAGCATAAGTGCTTGCGTCACCATTGATATTAACACCGAGATCTTCATTATAGTTTGACGCTCGGCGACTATAATGTGGGGAGTCTAGGGGGTCTAGAAAACACAAGACTGAAATAGGTGAAAGATTGCTGGGTTTTGGTATGCTCTTGTCTTAATTCTCTCTGAACCTTAATGGCTGTATCCCTGGGCTTCCTGAGCAGGGTTAATCATCCCTAACCTTATCTACCATTGTCCAATCGCTGGCCGTAACGCTAATGCAAGTTTATGACAGTTGCATGAGTCTCCATAGTAACTTGCTTATTCAGGCAAAGTGTTTTACTAGCTCTGCCGGTAGTACTTTAGACTCGATCATCCCCGCCCAAGACTGACGCACCTGTCATCCACTAACATATCCGTACAACCGTATTTTTACTACCAGCTCCATTACTTTTGACCCGATCAACCCCGCCCCAGATTGACGCACCTGTCATCCACCAACATATCCGTACAACCGCATGTTTACTACCAGCTTCTTTAACTCTCCCAGCAATCATGACTGAAGAAACGGGCTTTGGCCAACATCTCGCTCTACAGGCTTCCATCCTAAGCGATCCGGATAACTGGTCCGGTATGAGCGATGCGGGCGAACGGAAGAGAATTCAAAATCGCATCAATCAGCGATCCCGCAGTATGCTCACCATCATATAATGACGTTTTTAGTCTTGTTAATAACCAAATTGCAGGAGACCGTCAGCGGAAGAAGCAACTGGTCCACCACAATGCTACGTCTATCCCTGCTCTGATCAGCGCTGTCCTGAGTCACAAGTTGGATCTGAAGATGCTGGTGGACAGAATGAACATGCTCCAGCCGCATTCGTGGAACAATCAAACTATTATTCAAGTCTTTGAGGCTATTGTGAGCCAAGACAGAAGTGCTGGATTAGTCAGGGCGAATATGCTATCCAGCCTATCACAGTTCAATTTTTCTCGGGCATTGATGTTGAATGCGGATATCATTGGGCTTTCTGATGATTTGATGCATGACGACGCTTGCTCGTTGTTTGTGGTTGCTGGACCTTGGCCGGTCGGGATAAACATCAACGCAGAAACCTTACCGCATGGTCTTCGGCCGACCAGTCTCCAGTATACCAGGGAGCACCACCCCTGGATAGACCTACTCCCGGTAGCGCAACTGAGGGATAATATTATTCAACGAGATGTGGACTCGTATGATGAGGCAGGTCTCTGCCGTGCATTCACTGGGCGTGGCCACGATCAAGGCACTGGCGTCATTGTCTGGCGTGAACCTTGGGACCCTAGCGGGTGGGAAGTCACAGCAGAGTTTGCTCGGACCTGGGGCTGGGCTATTTCTGGCTGTTATGATCTCTTCCGGTCCACGAATAGTTTGCGCGCTCAAAGAGGTGAACGCCCTCTATTCAAATTACCAGATTGACAAAACAGGTTATCGATAGACATAATGTAGGATTAATAACACGAAATAAACCTAGTTCCCCACCAAATGAGCCATACTGGCGGCAAATCTCTCTCCAACCGGCTTCGCATTCTCAACAATTTTTCGCATCTCTATCTTCTCTTCATCCGTCAAGACAATCTTGCGAGACTCCCAGTTCTCTTCTAAGCGTGACGCTTTAGTTGTACCGGGAATGCTAATCAGCCCCTGCGCTGACACCCAAGCTAGCGCCATCTGCGCAACAGTGCAGCCTTTTCGTGTAGCTAGCTTCTTGATCTCGTCTACAATTGCCTTGTTATTGTAGAAGTTCTGACCTTGAAATTTGGGAACTGTAACACAAAAGTTAGTATGGATTTAATAGTCTGGGGGTTTGTATGTAAATATAATTGCTTACCCGTTCGGCGGAAATCACCAGGTGCAAAGTCATCAGGAGTCTTATAGTCAAACTCATCAACAAGCCAGCCATGTCCCAATGGGCTGAATGCAACAAACGCTACACCTAGCTCTTTGCATGTGTCGATAAGACCGTTTGTTTCGTGCAATGTCTCAAAGGCTGAGTATTCAGCTTGGACCGCATCAATCTTGGCGACTGAGATGTTAATACACACTTAACCTAAGGTAAAATCCCACAGCAGTACGTACTCGAGTTGGCTTTGCGCAAAGTAGCAGCAGAGCACTCAGATAGACCAATAAACTTGGTCTTACCTGCGCGGCGTAGTTCATCCAAGGCGCCAATAGACTCCTCGAGGTTCATGTCTTAGTTGTCAGTATCGATGACTGCAAGTATGAATATGGCACTTTTACGTACTGGGGTCAATTCGATGGAGGTAGTAAAGATCAGGAGTAAATCCAAGCCTTTCAATTGTCCCCTCGATGTATTCTTTGATATGAGCTGCCGAGTTATCAACACTTCTGGTAGGTGAAAAAACATCAAATCCGCACTTTGACGCCACTATATCAAAGCCTGGTTAGTTATTTCTTTATTTAAGTAATGCCATTTATAGTGTTCTTACCAAAAAGCTTATCACGGACATCATGCTTTTTGATAAAGTCACCAAGTAGCTTTTCATTGCTGCCATTCTTATAGGCGACCTAAGAATAGCAAATGTAAGTAGTGATTTTTTAGGTACCAGATGTATAAGGTGCTACTCACGGCAGTATCCCAGAAGGTACATCCAAGGTCAATTGCTTTCTTGAGAACTGGCTCGGCCTCTTCAAGGTTAAGGTCGCTTCCCATAGCTGAACTGAGACCCATGGCCCCGAAGCCAGGTACGCAGACTTGGATGTTACCAATTGGTAGTGTGTTGGTCATTATATCAAGAGCTGGAAATGTTATAGTGTGGAGATGTAAGAAGAAAAATAAGAAGAAAGTTAGAAGAGAGATGTAAAATGAGAAACCCCTTAGTTTTATATCCCCTTGGTAGTGCTAGGGCTATACCAGTAGGGTGTAAGTAGAAAGTATATACTTGTTAAACCATAGGGCCAAAAACAAGGCGCGCCACTTATTACATTAGTGGCATAATTGGGTACTTATTGAACCCGGTGTGCCAAAACCAGTAGTCTCCACAAGTCAGTGTCTTGTGAGTTATCTTAGTTAATACTTCCGGTTTTATATAACCCCCCCACCCCCCCTTTAGCTTTAATCTTTTAGGTTCAAGCTAGATTTTACTTCTTTTTTCTGATTTGTTCTTTGTTTTTAATGGGTCTTAAGACATACAAGATTGTAGATAACCCTCTAACTTCGATGTAAAGAGCAAATAAAGCCCTCGCCGTATTCCACGCCCCCTTGGTTATCATCAGTATATCTATAAGAGATATCACCAGTAGTGTCAGAAGGAGCCTAATGTAGATCCACTAATTTCAGAGCTTGAGAATTATTATGAACCTCATCTTCTTCTTTCTACCAAATCTTGGTCTTGACGATAACCAACAATATGCATTGCCAGAGGTTCTTATCTTCCCTACCACTACTACCTACCCACCCAACAACCTAGAGGCGAGACCAACATTGAGAACCCATTCTGGAGTTTCCAAAACCTAGAGAAAAACAATGATAAGCCAAGAGCATTTGGAGATATGCCAGAAGGCAAAACAGAGTAGAGCATTGACGATGATGTTAGCGTGTGATTTCCAGTAAGAATCTTAGATAGCATATCTTTAGCTTTGATCCCTGTCTCTAACATTTCTAGAGCCAATATTCTGGTGTTAGCCGCTACGGCATCTTATTCAATGACAATGGCAAGACATTCCGAAGTCTTGACGGTATCAATAACTACGCCGAGGTAAATATCATCTTTAATAACTTTAATAAGAACTGGTATAATCCCAATAAGCAGGGGAAGAAGCCCGATTTCAAGCCGCCAGGGACACTAGCTAATGCTGTCGGCCGTCTATTCTTATCTAAGTACACTGACACCTATGACACATTTGCCAGCCCCAAGTATTGGGCAGAGAGTGCTCAGGAGGTCAATACTAGTTATCTGTCACTCGATTACATTTATAACAAGGTCTATATAAGTAGCTGTGATCTTTCCCCGTGTGGCGTCTCATGCTAAAGTGTTTGTTTGCATAGAATCTTACATATAGGTCTAATTTGACCGTTCCAAAGCCAGGAGACATTGGTGGTTATAGTCTCGGTCACATGTGCGACGTCCCAGTCGCCACATTCAATGCTGCTTTCTGGCTACACCACTGGTAAGTGCTGTATTCAAATCTAGAGTATAATCATCCCTTCCTAACATATAACAGGAATATCGATCGTTTACTCGCTATGTAGTAAGTTCTTAACTGGAAGGCTTGGTTTCATCAATATCGCTTTCTCCAGGGTAAGGTTCCGGATAAGAGCCAGTTTAATGATCTTCTGCCGTTCCACGGCGTTGAGTCTAACGACCCGAAAACTAGGTATTGGAGATTGTATGACGTGAGAGACTGGACCAATCTGCGTTACTCCCATAATGATCTTACGCCTAGATCAGAAGCAATCCTTATAGACAAGACTCTCAACAAAGAGCGTTACAAGGTCAAGTTAAGTATATATATCCGAGAGATTTACCCTAACGCTCAGAAGTACTATAAGATTATTTATACTAATACCAGTATTCCCAATAATAAATTCTCTAGATATGGCAACACTAAGAAGGTAACTTGCAATGACTACCTTATCAATATTATTTATAATCATTACACGCTTAAGGGCAAGTCATATATTATCCAGTCCTAGCTCAGCGGGCAAGAGAATAACCAAGGCTCTACGTTTAAGGATAATGAAAACTTAATCGGCCAAGTTTACTCTTTCGGCGGAATGAAGCACTCGATCGAGGGCTATGCTTCCTGTAGATACCAGAAAGACAACAAGGTTATATCGCGGACCTAGGTCCCCTTCACAATTCTTATTATATCGCAAGCGTTAGACAGTCACTTTTAGCACATTAAGTCGACACGAAGGGATCCAGTGGAGGAGTGTCTACAGAACCATCTTCACTAAAACTTAATGCAGATAGGAGGTGAGGAGAACCAGCTGAGGAGTTTCCCCCCACTTAGGTGTCCATCCTGCAAGGTACTGGTAAAGCTCAAGAGCTAGAGTAAGAAACTAGAGATACACTTCCGCCAATTTACGCCGTTTATAAGATCCTATATAAACCCATAGAGAACAAGCCTTGTGGACTAGTGCGTAGAAATATTTCGCTAGGAGAGGATTACAATGTTTGTTTCAGATCATTCTAAGAGGTGGCTAAGAATAGCAATTACAGGTTGTGGCTTCCACTAGAATAGCCTCACTTACTGAAGCGTAATATTATTTGCCAGGCAACTTAGCTCTATTTGAGCCCGGTAAATTAAATCTAGGCCAGTTAGGTATAATGCAATGATAACCCTTTAGCTTAGCCCACACTGGCCTCTTTTGTTAACCCAATAGGTAGTATAGAGTAAGGAATATATAATAGATTGTCTATCTAGATGGAAGTAGGAAAACCTTCAGGTAAAAAGCCCCTCATTTATCTCATGCTAAGATTTATACCTCCAGATGTATTTATCTTAATATAGTCCCCCAAAGGGCTCTCCAGTGTGTAATTAGCTGGTACCAATAAGTAGCTAGCTACAGAAGGGTTCCTTTGAAAAGGGTCCCTATAGGTTTTAAACCTAATCCTTTGCACAAAGCATTAGGGATACCTAGGTAGTTAACCACTTTGCCAAGAGGCTACTCTTTAAGCTTTTACTAGCTTAATTCACAGCAAGGGTAAAGGCAGAGGTTGTAAAGACACAGTTGGAGCCTATAACTATTAGCATCACGTATGTATAAAAACAGATGAGGATGTAAAAGGCTTTAAAGATGGAACTTACCGATAAAGGGCTCGGTGCCAGCTTGGAACTTTGTGGCAACATAGGTGCTAGGAACGCTCTGGCTTCTCGTCAAGTAGGTTAAGAAGGGGAGGAGGTCAGCGTTAAAGTTGCCAAAGTTAGAGGGTGCCACAAATGAAAAGACAGTTGTGTCTCCATTGGGACCCTTAAAAAGGCTCCAAGTAGTTCCACCAATGGTAGGCTTTGCGATAGCAGGTTTGTTTTGTTCAGAGATAGGCCCAGCGCCACCATAAGCTCCGAGCCAAATCATTATCTCGTATTTATTGGCAGCTCCAACAGAGGGTGCAAGCCAAAGATCATAGGAGACGTCTGACACCATGCCGGTACCAGTGTATCTTGGAAGTGGGTTAGTGAGGTTGTCAGAATACAGCAACTAGAAGTCTCTTACCGCCAATTCCATGTAGTAGGGACAGACTTGATATCAGAGATCTTCTTGTTGATATTCTCAAGTGCGACGTTGCTATAGGACTTAACCTTAGTAGGGTTTCCAGCCCAAGACCAGGTGGTAGACCAAGCAAAGTTCCCTTTGTTAACAGAAGTAAGGGTAGTACACTGAGAACCAGAGGTAGCGTCACCTCGGCCCCAGTTGTTATGGTAGAAGGTATAACCTCCAGTAGCAACAGAAGCGAAAGCATCACACCAGGTTGTGGCTCGCTTTTCGATAGTTTCAGAAGAAGACAAAGGTGTTGCCGCCGTGACGGTAGCCATAAAGCCGGTCATAAGTACACAAAGTTTCATTTTTGCAATCTTAAGACGTAGAATAAAATATAGTTGGGAAATAGTTACTAAAGGTCAGGCTGGTATTAGATATATAACTGAAAAAGCTAGGCAAGATAGTATTTATAGATAGATATCCCATCAGCAGTTACCTATAATAGTCTAAACCCCCTGTTTAGCTAGTTTATTAAATACGAGATATTACACAAATAGCCCTGAACCTAATCCACTCCTGGAACTAGTATAAGGGAAGGACCTTTTGTTAGTATATTAAAGCAAATCCATATATGTCCTGTTTTATCTCGTATAGGCATTGAGGCAAGGATTGCCATTAGGGTATATTCTTAGTTTGCATCTGAATTTATATACCGCTTCAAGGGACCGGCAAGTCGGCATAATAGAGTTTAATACTCTCAAGGTATAAGCAACCTAATGATCAGGCTAACCTCATTTCGTAGACCTATTAGTGGCTAGTAAGATTTTCGCGAGTGGGCATATAATTTGGCATAAGTCGAGCAGGTTGAGTGACTTGTACTCTGCGCTGATGTGGCCGGGTTGATGTGATTGCAGGAAGACTCGGATGAATTCTTTAAGGGACGGTTTAAGAACCTATACCGAGGACAATTATTCTATGTTTTGGTAGTGGTAAAGTCAGTAATGGCATTGGGATTTAATATCTAGAGCGCTATAGTAGTGGTTGTTTAATAAGAGTTAGTATTTCAGCTGGTTCATATTAATTCTTAAACTTTTATAAGTCTCAAATCAGCAGGCTTTTTGTTATATCTCACTCCGTGCTTATTTCATCAGTCCATAAATTAACAGATAGTACTAATGCCTTGATTTGTCTTATCGAAGCTCGAAAGTTAGACTTCAAACTAACTTTTGCATAATTATTGGACTAGGCGGTTTTGGTTAAAACTCCGGCAGACGGTCTGTGTCAAGAGCTCAAGTCACTCAACCTTCGCTTCAAAGAGAGGTACAAGGTCTCAGACAGGGGCGTCAGCAAGGAACTAACATCCTAGACTTTACAACCTTTACATCCTCATACTCCTCTATCCATCGAGGGTTAAGGGTAATGCTCCATTGCCTTACATGGACCATATCCTGGTTATCAATGTCTGTAAGCGACTTATAGAACTAAGTGTCCCCCTGTCTTTTTTCCGGAGTTGCCGTTCTTACCCACTTCTCCATGTTGTGTTCTTTAGCGACTTTATCATCAGCCCATGTACCAAGCGGGTCTTTACTGCAAGGATCATTCTTTTGTTCTCAATCGAAAAGGCATTCGTGAATGTGAGCCACTTGTCGCGACGCGCGTTTGCCCAGTAGTCAAGAAGTTCTCCTGGTGCTCGACCGTTGATCACGGCACCAAGAGCGCGCCCAAGGGGTCCCGCGTCCAAGAGGCCTGTAGTTAAACCCAGTCCTCCGAACCGGTTATTGCTCTAGGGAGGGTTAGGTAGATGGTCTCGTGGAATATGGTTGCAGGGGTCTCTGAGAATCAATGCTCACATGAGCTACATCTCCCGCCAGCAAAACGCCCCTTTTCTTGAAAGTCGAGGCACATCTCTGATGAGACTTGTACTTACTCAGTTCCACGAGCTCGTATTCCACAGGCCAGACTAGAAAAATGTGCTTACAGTACTTATCGATCTCGGCCCGAAACTCATTATTTATCATTCCCTCCTTAACACCAAACGCACAACACCACAGGTCAGCATCTGGATTGCATACGATGGACCAGTGCACGTGGGTCCATAATAAAGTTGGCGGTCAAAACCCATGCTTTATGAAATCAAAATGTACATTGGTTGCGACAAAATCTTCCTTGGGCCAAGAGAAGCCATCAAATGCAATGTTTAAGAGTCTCCGGACGGCTGATCCAGCGCCGTCGGCTCCTACCAGCCTGCTGCATGTGTACCTAGTCTTGATTTTTCTGTTAGTGTCTAAAGTCACGACTTCAACAGTATCTTGTCCAGCGTAGGGGTTAATCTGAATGACCTTCTGGTAGAGCTTGATCTCGGTATTGTACTTGTTAGGGAGATGGTCGACCAAGATTTTGGCCAGTTTGGATTGCGGGCAATTGAGTCGGGCAGGAAATACATCGGTATGCTGAGTCTTTGTGATAGAAGCGACCCTTTTCTTATTCTTCCAAGAAGTCATGACATCATTGAGATAGACTCTTTCTGAATATCGTCGAGGGTACCAGACTCGACCAGCTCTGCCTGAGCACAAGGCTAGTAAACAGCTGCGCGGGGAGACTGGTCGACTTAATGGTTTCTCTACAGGATCAGTACTGGTACATTAAGTTTTGTCAAGTTTACCGCAGTAATTAGACCAATCGGGCCTGCCCTAATGATTATAACGGGATAAAGTTTTTAGTTAGGGGAAGATATGACTTTATTGATGACAACTTGAACAAAAGTTAGTGTCTTTATAGAGCGTAGATCCGATATCTTGATCGGAAGAAGGTCTTATAATAGCTAGCCCTAAGATATAATAGGAATACCTATAGGAAAGCAAGCAAGTCAAATCTCTCCTCTTTGTCCTACATACAAGAACCTGTATCTTGGCAGATCTAGGGTATTTGAAAACAGTCTGCTGAGCTGACCTCACGCAGCAAACCTGCCGCCAAGACACAGGCTACAAGGGTTGGTAGCATTTAGAGTTTAAGATTCATCATGGCAAGCATAACACACAGGTAAGTGAGACCAGATAAATAAGTATTTATTTCGATCTTTGTATTGGAGATATGTCTACTCTTGAAACTATTTACTCTTTCCGTTTCATGAGACAGGAGGGGCTTGTTGTTTTGAAACCATGAAATGACTTCAGAGTGATCTTAGAAATATTAAGTAAGGGTCCAATACCTATTATAGTCTTGGCCTGGCTAATTGGAAATCAAAGTGTTTCAGTCTGTTATATATCGTTGAGATAAGCTTAACTATTAATTTACTTACTCTCTTCTCATGCCTATCTTACTCAAGATAAGACACTGTGGACTGACTAACTATTCTGGGATAGCTGCTGGAAAAGCGGGGTGCAGGATGTCACGTAGGTGATTAGCCCGCAGCCGGCCAACATTGGGGAACATGCATTCATACTCATCAAAAGCCCTTATCTCATAGTGAGCTCCCGACTTGATTCAATACATGACCGCCAGTTGTAGATCCAGTGGCTATGGAACAACAAAGACGTGTCTCCCGAGCGTAAGACCCCAAGACAAGCCAGGGAGGGACATACCGAATTCGTCTAATGTTGGATGGGATAGGTGTGACGAATGTCGTCGATTGAAAGAGAAATGTGAAAGCGGCTTCCCGTGCCGCAGGTGCTCACATCTCCAACGACAATGTAGATACACAGATCCAACCCCGAAGCCTCGTGAGTTTCGTGCCTATATTCCGAGGTGAGTAGTTCCAACCACTGCCGAAGGCCAGTCTGACGACTCGGAGAGAAAGCCGTCGGAGACCGGATATGAGCCAGTTGATTGAACGATCAAAACACATGGAGCGGATATTGCGTCGCACCATGCCGGGAATCTCGCTTGAGACCGAGAATCTCTCGAATATAGCAGACAGACTCGAGGCCGAGCACCAGAGTCTAATTCCGGCTTCAGATTGCCCGAGGGACCTGGAAGGGCTGGGGGACAATTTGGAAGCATTAGAGATCGACGATGAGGCGTGTACGATGCAACCAGTTGGAGACACGACAGCGCGTTCGTTGACCTTATACTTGACTTGCACTAAGCATGGGTACTGAACCATCACAGATTTCTCAGGGGAATTCTCGTATTGGAACTTCTCCATGCGAATAAAAAGTCTAATCGAGAGCCAGATACAAGAGCCAGAGAGCCGCCAAGTATGTCATACTACCAACATGCAATGCTTCTCATTTATGCCCCATTGACTAATAATGTGTAGGAGGGCAATAGTCGGAATGACAATTCGGATGCCTTTCCACGTGCGCATCATCTCCGTCCTGGGCATAATCACTTGTCGGAAGCCATATCATCATTCCCCCCTCCCAACATATCAAACTTCCTAGTGACAGTATTTTTTAAGTTCACAGAGAGCTATCTCTTCTTTATTAAAGAGAGCTGGGTTTTTGAGAAACTGGATTTGCTCTACAAGAGCCCTCAAGGTCTACCCCAGGCTGGTAGTGAAGTCACAATCAGCATCCTCCTGACAGTCCTTGCCATTGGAACGCAATACGCTCATCTTGAACACACGGACGGTTCTGATAACACCTCGACGTCAGGCCTCTTGGAGGAAGAGATAGGCGCCATGTTCTATCAGCAAGCAATTCGGCTGCTCCCCGAAATTATCGAGATCTCGTCCCTCGAAAGTGTACAGGCATGCCTGTTGTTTGGATATTATTCTCTGCCGATTGACGCTTCTGGCCTGGGGTTTATCTACATTAACCTGGCTACTAGGCTGGGGATACAAAATGGCATGCATCGGAAGTGCAGCAACAGCGCCTTTAACGCAAGCATTATCGAGACACGAAATCGCGTTTGGTGGACGACGTACGTTTTGGAAAGGTAAGCTATAGCTTCCCCAGGCTGCAAACAGAATGTGCTCTGCTGACTGGAGAGAAGAAAAATATCTATCTTCCATGGCCGACCTATCTCTGTGTCTCGGTCAAATATCGATGCCAGTCTGCCTATACATCAGGAAGGTTTGCAATTAGATGATTGGCGTAAACAAGCTTCTTACAATAGAGTTTCTGTACAGCTGATGTACTTCCTCGAAGATATGTATCACGAGATGTAAGTTGAGACCTAAGCTCGACGCATAAAACAAAATACGGTTCCCTATAAGTAACTGACATTCATATAGTAATGTCTTGCGTAACTGTCGAAAGCGAGAGATAGTCACAATTGTATCGCGACTCGTGGCCAAAAAAAACGGCTTGACTACATGGTGGCACTCTCTCCATCCGGATACAATCGACGCGAATGAGCAACCAACAATGACACAGTCACGTTCGGCGATGCACCTAAGACTTGATTACTGCCTAGTGCGTATGTTTATCGGGAGACCGTTTCTATTGAAGAAAGATACCAAAGACTCTGCGACAAGCCCATCCGTCCCCGAAAACAGCCCCGGGACCAACGAGAGAAGTGCCTCGAAACTCGTGACTAGCCGAGAAGAGCTGATAAGCGACTGCATCAAAGCGGCAACAGAAGCCCTCGATATTTGTCAGCAGCTACGGTCCAGTGGGATGGGTCTCGCTCGGGCCTCGTATTCCGAATACAGTGCGTGTCGAGCGTCGTTGCTGGTGCTAATTGCCTACTCGATCCGCAATCTCTCTGACCAATTCCGCAAGTCCTTATGCGAGGGATTAGATATGATACGGGAGATGTCTACTGTTGGAGAGTCGGCACGGTCTGAAATCTCGTTGATCGAGTCGCTTGAGCGTGCTCTCGCCCGCCTGCACGCTGGAGCACGACCGAACGACACGGGTAGCCATAGTCAAGCGTATTCCGATTCGGCATACAAAGCATTCCGCAGCTGGGGAGCCAACTTGGCAGGCAAGAGTGGGCTCGACGCTACTACAGCAGTAGCTCCGAATGCCTCAGGTGGTCAAGCAGAGATAGACTCCATGTCTGGCTGGCCCATAGACTTCCAGGCTCTGTCCAGCATGGACTTTTTCAGTGCTTATGACCCTATGGCTGATCCTCTACTTCAATTACCCGTCTTTGGTACTGAAAATCTCTCTCCGACTGATGAATGGGTTACCCAGTCCGAGATGGAGATACTTGGGCGATTCATTACAGGACCTCATGGGGGAAACTAGGCAATGCAAGCGAATTATTAAAATAAAGTTCACTGAGCTTGTTTAAAATAGACAAGAACTAAAGAGATGCTTTTACAATCCCCTTTGCCATCTCCGGTAGTGTATCAGCTATAACCTCCATCTGGGTGTCAAAGATCTCAGAGCAGGGGTCCTGTTCATAGATGGTGCAATAAGCACCGCGGAAGCCAACCTTGACTGCAGCAGACACATCCCACATGTGACCAGCAGCAAACCACTTGATATCATCTGGTGCGAATCGAGCTAGAGTTGGCCTGTATGCAGCCAACGCTGGCTTGGCCACGCCCTGTCCATCGCAGCTGATGAGGTTCTCAAGCGGCATGTCAACGCCAGCGCGCTCAAAATATCCACCCACACGCTTGACATCGCCTGTTGTCAAACACCACACTGTGAAGCCGGCGTCTCTCAATATTTGAAAGCACTCTTTTGCTCCGGGTCTCAGCTCGAGGTCTGAGTATGCCTGGACACAAGCATCTCTTTCTGCGTCTGTGACGAGTTCTCGTGGTGCTACAACACCAATCATGAATAGCGTGCGGTAGAACAAGGTGCGCAAAACTTCCTTGTATGGACGGTGGCGCTCAGAGACGGAGAGAAAGGTGAACTCCAGCTCGGCTGCCGTCATCCAAGTGTAGCCAAATGCATTGGCCGTAATGTGCTTTGAGGCTAGCTTCTCGCCAATGACACGGTTGATGCCTTTATAGAAGGCGTCGAATGAGACACAGGTGCCGACGACGTCGAAGACAACATGCTTTTGATTGGCCATGATGGAGACTCAATGCCAACCTCGGTTTGGATCCTTGCAGATGGAGGAGAGCGGGGAAAGAGGGGAAAGAAGTTTTGGCGAAACAAGATAAGAAGCAGATAGAAAGGGCCTGATGACCTGCTTTACGTAGTAGACAATTATGAATTATCTCAAGAGGAGACGAGCTACAGCATCAACAACAACGTGAAATGGTCTCTTTTAGACTTTTATCCAATGATGACTGTGACACTGGTACTCCGTACTCCACCGCACCGGGGGGTTATCACCATTTCATCTTGATCTAGCCTAATAGAGTAGGACCGGTCCGGTCAGATATAATTGGCTCTACCCCCTTATCGCTATCAGTCACTATTATCAGGGGATCCACATTTGGTTCTTAACTCTTATGGCTCGGATTGGAGATATGCTAGCGGCTTTTAAAGTAGTCTAGCGGTATCTTGAGATGTCAACCGATAAGAGCATGCGATTGCCGCTGTTCCGGTTTGTTATCCCTCCCCTAGAACTTATCTATGGAGAACATATACATTAATACATATTAATAGTTTAAACCAATAAACAACAAGCGAATTAATTGAAATAGATAAAAGAAGTTCTATACTCGCTCTTTAAAAGCATAAGCACAATAGGGCATAGCTGAGTTCCTCTAGTGCGAAGTAGCTTGCTGGATGCCTAAGCAGCCAAGCCATTAGCCGGCTAGCTGGTATGCTTGAATCTACAATGCATTCTCGGCAGTTCCCACTGGTCCTATTTCCCCACAAAGTGTGCAGTTCTTTTAGATGTCCGATTGACCATCCTGCATCATTGTTGCACACACATCAATAGAAGTCTTCTGTGTCATTCCTGATTGTATTCTCAGTTTTATTAAGAGGATTCAATTTACAAGTTGTTTGCATTTTACACCGATACTTAAAGTCTCAGACAGGAAATCTTGAGTTACAGCTTATGAGGTACCGGGTAGGTCGTAAACACATAATAATAATACCAAATAAATAATGACTACACAATGTCGGAACGATCACCACTTTCAAGTATATCAGATCTCCGCATATCTTAAGCCTATACAGCAGAAATTCCACAAAGCTACTTCTCTTATTTCTAAACGTTCAAGACCACAGAAAATTCAGTTTTGCCATTCCTCTCCGAGGCTTTGGCTCCACCTTTGGCTCGCTCTCGTAACGATCAATCAAATGACGAAGTTGAACGTCTTCCAATGGAATAATTTTGGTCTTGAACCAGAGCTTATACCCGAAATACATAAATAGAGTAAAGGGCAAATTGAAGTAGTTTGAAATAAACGTCTCGATCTCCCAATGTCCATGGATAAAGGTCGTGTAGCCGCCAGTGAAGAAAAGCAGAACAAACAAGACAAGAGAGGCGTAGGTTGTATAGGGCTGGAAAGGAGCGGCCCAAGGGAGCTCCTTTTGACGATTGATTCCTTGCTTGTTGCAGGCGTGGACAAAGCGTAGATAGACGATGCAGATGGTAATCCAGTTGACTAGCGTAGAGATGGACACGAGATCCTGCAGCCAGGTGAAGACTGTGCTAGCCGAGTCGGACAAGGTCATGTATCCCAGGGCCATGAAGAGGCCATAGAGGGAAACAGCGACATAGGGGATACCGAATCTGTTGATGCGCAGGAAAATAGACGGGGCTTGGCCTTGAGCTGCCATTCCGTAGAGGATTCTAGAACCGCCAAGCATGTTGGAGTTACCCGCTGACCAAGCCGAAGTGAGCACGACAGCGTTGATGATGGACGGTATAGCCTTAATGCCTGCGTTTTGGGCAGCAATGACAAACGGCGACATGGATGCGTCTCCCGTCCATGGTACTAGCTTCTTGTCGGTGGACGGGACGACCAAGCCGATCATGAAGATGGTCACGACGTAGAAGAGGCCGATACGGATAAAGATACGTTTGGCAGCCATGGGGATAGACCGACGAGGGTCTCTTGTCTCAGCGGCAGCAAGTGTAATGTTCTCTATACCCGAGTAGGCGTAGAGCGCATTGTTCAGCGTCTTCCAGAAGCCCAAGAACCGACCAAGAGACCCAGCAATGTCGAGGTACTGTACCATAGGCCCGTAGGGACTTTTCCAGTACTCAAAGCCAATGGCCTCACCCTTTGGACCGCCACCGCAGGTGATGACCAGCGCCATGATGTTAACGCCAACAATGAGCATAATCTTGATTATGGAGAAGCCAAACTCGAGCTCGCCGTAGACACGCACAGCCAGCAGCGAACTGACAATCATAGGAATACCGAGCACGGTGATCCAGATGGCGCTGTTGATGGTAACCCAGTACTCGATAATGACGGCCGCCGCAACAATCTCGGCGGGGATAGAGACCATGTACGAGTAGACTTGATTCCATCCATTGGCAAAGGCAAGAGCAGGATCGCAGAAGAGCTCGGCGTAACGAATTACACCACCACTCAGAGGCGCCAGAGCACCCATCTCGCCAACGCCGCAGACGACACTCGAGACAGCCAAGCCAATAATAAGATATGCCAGGAATGCACCGAGTGGACCAGCATAGGCAATGGCTCGCCCAGAGCTCAGGAACAAGCCAGTACCAATTGTGCCCGCCAGAGCAATCATCTGAATGTGCCGTTGATGTAGACCCTGCCTGAGCTCGTGAGACTCAATGACCGTTCCAGCCATATTCTCGACATCGCTGTCCCGCTGTGTATTGGTTACAGGACTATCGAGTTTCTTTTCCGAAGGCATAGTGTCGACTTTGGGAAGTTGGGGCGAAGTGTCGTGAGTTGACATTTGGCTTTTGCCAAGACAACAAAGGGGGTTAAATTGGAGACTGCTGCACAAGCAACTAAAGCAAAGAAAGAAAGGTTCAGTAAAGTCAAGATAGTTTCGCTGAGAAGGAGATAAATGGAGGATCTTAACTATTTGTTACCCCGTATTACAACACGGTTTTATGTCTGCCACAATTGGCCACGGCTTATCAGTGGGTAGACAGCCGTCTAGAACCCTAGGCAAGTCTGGGGAAGTTTTTGCTAGGGTGATAGCTGTAGATCAGACCGGGGTCGACCGGCTATGAAGATATGAAGAGTGCAATGAGATCATAAGACCAGATTGGCTGGCTGTAACTCTTTAGAAGTGTAGGAACCCTACAATCCTAAATGCTATGGTACTCCCACTATGGTGAGCGATATAGTGTTAGCGGCATTGTCCACCGGAGCCGGAGCGATTTGTCCAGATTGGGTAACGCCGGCCCGGTGGACCCCAACTCCGGTCTATCTAAATACAACCAATCTGACAAATCCAAGCGAATTTAATAGCACAAGCCCCCAAATAACATTTAGCTAAAGTAAATCAGTGTATGCACCAGATAACCTCCATATATAACATATCTGAGATACTGAACTTGTTCCTGTAAGCAAACTCTCATCACATCATAGCGCAACCATGGCCATCTTAAACGGTAACACATCTCGCACCGCCGGTACACCCGAGTGTATGCCCGGGCCGAACCCAGCGCCATGCTTTTGGCAACAAGAGCTGCCACAGGATTTGAATGAGCTACGCGATCACCGCTCTTCAGAACAGCTACTTGACTATAGCGACATCATCATTATCGGCGCTGGATTTGCAGGACTCAGCACAGCGCACCATCTTGTCCGCGATGCTGGCGCCACGTCTATCTGCATTCTCGAGGCACGGGGCATCTGCTCTGGTGCCACTGGTCGTAACGGCGGACACTGTAGGCCAGATCTCTACGGTCATATTCCCACCTACATAGATCGAGCTGGCGAGCGTGCCGGTGCTGAGATTGCTGAATTTGAGATTGCCAACCTACGTGCCATCAAGAAGATCATTGATGAAGAGAAGATCGATTGCGACTTCACTCTTACCCGATCGATTGATGTCTGGTGCAATGAGGACTCGGCCAAGAAAGCAGAGGCAGTCTACCAATCAATGGTGTCTCACAACTTTGAGTATATGGATGATGTTGTGTTTTATACAGGCGACAAAGTCGAAGGTGTAAGTGGCCGGAATACACAGATTGCTTCTTGCGAGGCCCAAAGACGTTATAGATAAATATACTAACTGAGCCATCTGCCAACAGATTTGCGGTGTCAAAGGCGCTGTTGCATGCGCAAGCTTTACGGCCGGAACCATGTGGCCCTTCAAATTCTTGATGCACCTCACAAGAAAACTCCTTGCTGCAGGCGTCAATGTCCAGGCGCATACACCTGTCACTTCCGTGACGGCAGATCCCTCGGGTGATGGTTCATTTATCGTCGAGACGCCGCGTGGCAAGATGCGAGCAGGAAAGGTGATCCACGCCAATAACGCCTATGTCTCAGCGCTTCTCCCTGAATACAGCAAAAGCATCATCCCCTGTAAGGGCATTTGCTGTCGAATAACCGTCCCAGAGGGAACTACAGCACCGTTATTGAACAACTCGTATATCAACCGCACTAAGGATAACACACTATCATATTTTATTCCTCGACATGATGGTAGCATCATTGTAGGCGGTGCTTCATCACTATTCCGGCCGTTCAAGGAACAGTGGTATGACAATGTCGACGACAGCGTCCTCATCGACTCTGCAAAGGACTACTACGAAAACTACATGCAGCAAACCTACCGTGGCTGGGAAGAGACTGGTGCTAAAGTGAGTAACATCTGGACCGGCATCATGGGTTACTCATATGACTCAAATCCACACATTGGTAAAGTTCCCAGCAAGGATGGGCAATTCATTATAGCTGGATTCAATGGGCACGGCATGCCCGTCATTTGGTTGGCTGCCAAAGAGCTGGCCCGGATGGTAGCGCAAGGAACTCAATTTGAGGAGGTGAAACTGCCTCGCTTGTTCCAAACAAGTCAGTTCCGCATTGATCGGGCACAGAGCGGTAAGGAGGAGGATGGTGATATTATAGGCACCGGTAATTTTAGCACTACAAAGCCATAGAATGACAACTTAAAAAAAGATAATAAACATACACTTATTAACGTCTTTCGTGGGCGTGTTTATACGCAGAGATCCTGACCTGCTGTGTTTCTTTAGATACAGTATTTGAGATGTTGTCTTGATAACAATTGATCAAGTATAAATGAGCTCACCATAATCTCATGGGGGAATAAGAATCTCAAGGAGAATTACATTAGCTATGCATAGACCCCCACCATATTAAAAATTTTTAAAGCCGAGTTCAAGTCAAGAAGAACATCCTAATTACTTACTCCCTTAACTATTACATCATTAAATGTATAAGGATAGACAGCTTCCTCGATGCCGTCCCTCACCTAGTCAGCACAAGAGTAGGCTATTAGACTGTTTAAGAAATAAGTATACACCCAGTTAAGTGTGATTTAACAGCCGCCTGTGGAAGTAAGGGTGATGATCGGGCAGCAAACTTAGGCATTACTAGTTAGAGCCATTTGACAAGAATGAATGTTGGAGGTAGTAGCTTTCCATTATGTAGACAGAGCATTAGAGGTAAGATTAGTGTTTCCCAGTGGTAACGAATTCACCAATGGCCGTTTGTGTTTCATTGGTGTTCCCACACCAAGTAGTGACCTGCAGTTGGTCGCCGGCTTATTTGCTGACGGGCTTGAAAATTGACAGCTGATATGTACTGTGGCGGGCAGAAAAGTTCTAAATTTGGCAATGCGAACTGTTCACAATCTTGGCATTCGTTCTTGTGCAAGTCGCGGGCCGGATCTTTAGACAGTTCATATTGTTCCCAATCACATTTTCTGTGACACCTACGAGCATATGACTTGAAAAACCTCTATTTCCATAAAAACGGATTAAGAAAAGCACTAAATGTAATGAATATGTACATTCTCCTCTCTAACGGGCTCTCTGGTACTTTTACCTTTGCTACAATGATACCAGATAGACACTCCAGGATAACTGAATCGTGTAGAAAAGCATATTTCCTCCTATGCAGAAACTACCTTCGCCGTCATCATTGGAGCCCACAGGTAGTACTCGTCAATATTCTGGAGCAAAATACTCGTGGGAGCCTGGCCCGTTAAACCGTTGTCCTTGGCCTTCCTAGAAACCTTCTCTGCATCCCAACCAAGCATACCTTGCCCAATAGTTGTCCAAGCACTCACAAATTCGATAGCTGACACTTCACCGTTGGGGCTAGTCCATTGAGAAGCAACCTGGCTCCACTCACTGCCATCCGAAGTAACCGTAGCTTCTGCTTCGAAAGTTGGCACTAGGGCCACAGGGTCGGGAAATGAGACTTGGGGAACGTCTTCGACTGCCATTCTGATGAAGTTGAATGGATAAGTTAAATCATGCGAGAGAGCCGGGTTGGGACGTTGAAGTGTGACTCCAGTCAGGTAGTTGGTAGTTCCCCCTGTCGTACCATCTAGTAAGCCCGGATCGTTCTTGTGCTCAGATGGGTCGATCTCAGAATCATCTTGCGAAAATTAGTCTCAATGGAAATGCGGCTACGCTGGACTAGTTGTCAAAGCACTTACAAACACCCCAAAGACCATTGGGTAGATTTTTCGTGATGGAAGAAACATTGTTCCATATCGGAACATCGACGGCGCGCTTACTGTCGGCGTGAGTCTCGGGCTGCGCTTTATCTGTGGAAGGCTTCGTCTTAGGTGTAATAGTGACCGTTACATCAGACGTGATGGGCTCTGTCACTTGCATGGGCTTGGCATAGATCGAGTTATTGGTACCTTGTACTACAGTTGATGCAGGTGCTGTACCAGAGAGAACGCCAGTGGCAATGGTAGTTTGACTAGCTGGAAACTTGCAGGCAACAGTAAAAGCAAACGTCGCTGCGCGAACTTCCCACGAGTCTCCGCTAGGTACCGAAGTCACGGCACCCTTGGGAATGAGGCCATTGGCAACCGAAAAAACGTGCAGTTGGCCGTTCTGGTTAGGGTCGTCTGATGCAATGTTGTCGCTTGATCCCTGAGGAGACGGCTCTCCCAATGGTTCCGACAGCGAGCAGATCAGCTCTAGGAACTCGGCCTGAGTCAAGATCGGGTAAGGATTGCTGGAATCTCCAAATTTGATGTTGAAGTCAAATACCCAAAAGTCCACATGGACTTTGCCGTGTATGGGAGGTCCTTCAATCTCCAGCTCGCAGGATATTGATATGTTGACATGCAACGTGACGAGCCATAAATCCAGTGTGTACTTAACACCAACGTCTATCCCACCATCTGCGATGAAATGGAAAGGTTTGAAGTTGATGAGAAAGTCGATATACGCATCCAAGAATGCAGATAATGGGCCGACAGAAAGTGTAACATCGAGCCGACCACCACCCATACATATCTTAGGAGTAATGGTAAAATAGGACTGGCCAGTAATGCAAATCTCATCGTTGAACTGCCAGCTGATCGCTAATCGAGGAGGATTAGGATACTGCGGAGGACCTTTGAACTTTTGAGAAAATCCTCCGATCGTGTACACCCAATCTCCTTCCATGGAGGGCTGAGCATTGCCAAACCAAGAGTATAAAGCAAACCCTCCTGTCAGGTGACAATTTGGGTCCAGGATGTAGGATGAAGGCGTAAGTTGCCCATCAATCTTTATGGTTCCGGCGCTGTAATCAACTACAGCGGAAATTCCCATCTGCACGTATGCAAATGACTTAGCTTCTCCGTCAACACTCGCAGGAATAGCAGCTGTAGCAAGGCCGTATACTCCAAGTTTGATAGATGGATCCCATTGAACCACCACTACCGCCTCAACGTTGAGAATCTCAAAGGCAAAGACACTTAGCCCTGCAGCGACCCAAAAGGAGCCATCTTGCGGGAAGAACCAGCTAGTGGCCATAAGACTGTTGATAATGTCACTTGGCGTGGTATTTGACTCTGGAGTTGGGGTGATCGGAGGGGAAATGAGTGGGAAGGTTAGAACATCTGCGGCAGTAGGAGCTTGAATGTTCGTGTTGTACCCAAAACCAGCCACCACGCCTGTAATCTCGGCAAACTCTAGAGTAACAAGTGGCCCATTGAGCATGGCGTATACAAATGCAGTTGTATAGCTTGGCGGCCCAGTCATTGTTCCGTAGAACCCAGCTGCTTGGAACATGTAGGGGGCATACGTCAAACTTGCTGCTCCTTCGTAGCCGGAATCAATAGATTCGAACAGGCCAGCAAACTCGAGGGGTGGTCTGTCAAATGCAGCGGCCATTCCTTGGAGAGAGAAGGTCACCATGCTGATGTCGATATTATCGAGAGATGCGCCTTTGGCAAAGGTTATGTGAATTGCTGCACCGAGGAGGGAAAACGCGACCGGGCCGAGGGTGACGGTAGCATCTAATTTGATGGAGAGAATAGAACCATGGTGGGAGGAGGAGTATCCGAGGCCGATGTTTCGGATCGAAAGACTACCCTTAGTCTTTTGGCTTTCTACCATTCCGGAATCATTCTCAGAGGTTGATGTAGACTCGTCTGGATCCTCAGGGGGGGCAGTTTTCGCGGGAGGCTTATCGCTTGTCGGAGAGTCTTTTCCTGAAGCAGAACCTTCCTTGGCGGCGGAATTACCAGCGTCCTCGGGGTCAGAAGCAGGGTTATCCTCTTGAGGCTGAAGCTTGGGACTGCCCTTCGTTGGTGATTTTGATGGGGGCGTTGCAGTTGGAGTTGGAGTAGGAGTTTGAGGCTTTTCTTTAGGTGCATAATCGAGAACCACGCTCGTTGTTCCATTCTCCTTTGCAAGAATCATAAAGTGCATGCCACTTGTGATCACTACATCTGTCGGGGCCTGCTTCGCCTTGATCTGTTTGTACGGCACCGTCTCCGGACCATCGGCTGATAGTATGTCATTGATGATACCGAGATCCGCGACCGTCATTCCATCCCAGCCTTTCTGCGGTTGAACCCATACTAGAGTGGCCTCGTCGAACGGCTGTCCGATGTTACCGACCAAGGGGACGCTGACGGTGGGGAGTGAGCCGATTGAAGCTTGGAAAATGTGTTTTGGGGGAACTTTGTTTTTGACGTCGGCTGCCAGGCAATATTGAATATACTGGAGTGTAAATGTGCCAAACTCCGTAGAAATTCTGATGTCAAATGTGAAGAAAAGGCCAGTAGCACTTTTTGCTCCAGTAGTTGTCTGCGCACTTGGAGTGCTTCCAGGATCTGTAGAGCCTGTGATAGCTGCAGGGGGCATAATAGGCCTCATCGCTATCTTGATGGTGTCTTGAGAAGACTTTTGCTGGATTTTGATACCAGTCACAAATTCTGGTAGATCCCCGTCAGTTCCGATCAAGTCAATCAGCATATCTCCAAGAGTGGTCTGCTTGTTGTTGCTCGTTGTTTGACTGTCATACGTAGCCTGAGCTTCGAAAGTCCATACTGGGCCACCCGTAGCGTTGGGCTTGTTGATGTAATTCAGTTGAAGCTCGATAGCACCAAGAGCAAATGTGGCTTTCATAGATAGAGCATCTGCTTTGCCATTGCTGTCGTAATTGTACGTCACTTCTGCTGAGTCGATAATGATGCTCTGAATGATAGGAGCAACTGCGTCTTGGATGTTGGCGTCGAAAAAGCATCGAGGCCCAGAGGTTGGTAACTGAGCCTTCCATCGTCCAAAGGCCGGTCTCCCCTTCGTAGTCGATTGAGCCCAGAATCTGGGCAGCGCCTGAGTATTCTGGGTTGGCAGTCGGATTGGCTCTCAGGTATATGTGAACTGCAAGTGAGGCAGATAGCCCGGATGTCTTCGTTGTCGGTGAACTAGGAGGCGATCCCTTCGCGCTTGTTGGGGATGGGGCTGGTGAGGATGGTTTGGTAGTAACTACCGCCAGGGCCTTTGGTGCTGGTGATTGAAATGCTACCGGCTTCGGCGTAGCGCCTCCTGAGGTTGCGTCACCGGATGTTGTGTTTCCTGAAGCCTTTGGTGAGGATGGTGTACTCGTTCCTCCCGCGGCCTTTGTGGGCGCAGGCTTTGTATCCCACTGGTATGACATTGCCAAATCAACTCCTTCTAGAGAAACAACGGGTACCGAGGGCTCAACCGCTGGATCTGCAACAACGCTAGCAGTAATTCCGATCAGGTCTTGTGTGATCAAAAGCTTAGCTTGGGTGACTAAGGTTGGAACCTGACTAGGCAAGTTTTCGAACCCATCAAGTTGCGTCAAATCGAGTCGCCGTGGGTACGTCTCCCAGTCCGGAACATTGAAGGGTTTGAAATAGGCGTAGTCTTCAAAATCAGGTAGAAGACGGAAATCATTCTGGTGGACGTCGAAGAGTGGTGCTAAGAGCCGTGTTAGCCTGTTTCATCATGCGTGGAAGATCTCTTACGGGTCCACAGATCGGCCTCCAAAGACGTTCCAAGACCGTTGCCACACTTGAATGCTAGTCTGAAGAGCAACATATCTTTTCCACATTTGACTTGAAGTTGTATGTCAAGTAGCAATGAAGCAAAGGATAGAGCTCCCCCAGTGCTCTGGTTGAATTCTATCACGACCCAGCGAACATACCAGTCGCCTAGATCGATTTCGCCGGCTTTGTTTGTCAACCATTGGTTGAATGCGAGATCATCAGCGGTTATGGGAAGTTCAGTCGTCAACCAGTTGAGGATTGTCGTGAATGATGGTCCAGAAGACGAATCAGGAGAGGGTTTTGAGGATGAAGATGAAGACGAGGGTTGGGGCGCCGGTTGAGATGGTGCTGAAGATGGCGCTGGAGGCGCTGATGTGGGTGATGTTTCACGCTCTGGTTTCATGATTAGCTCAAGAACGACGGTACTCTGGTTGAGTTCTAGGTTGACGTCAACCTCAAAGCCGTAGGTGGAAAAATTGAATTCCATGGTTAAAACCAGTGAACCTTTTGAGTGGATTTGGATTCCAGTCTCGTTGGAATTCCAGATACTTGACCTTCGAGCTATCAGGGATGCACCAGTTACATCAAAATCACCAATAAGGCTAAAAGCGCCCCTGATAGCTGTGTACTCGCTCTGTGTGACGTCAAAGTCTAGGCGTGCCATCGTCTTGTAAGCTGCTTGAGGTTGGAACCATATTGCATTTCGATTTCCCGGGGAACTGTCTGTTGTTGTGCCTTTTGTCATGTCTCCTATCGGCAGATCGAGACTCAACGAGGCAATAGTGTTGGACATAAAACTTCCTTGGGTGAGGTCGTCAAGGCCTGTCCAGGCAATGACATCTGAGACCTTGATAGTACTACCAGCCTGTATTGGGGAGGTGTCTAGTCTGAACATAATAGCTGTACCACCTAGGTGAATTCTAAACTCTGTTGGGATAGCGGGAGAGAAGTTTACACTGAGAACTAAAGGGTCGGTCGTGAAATAAAGTTTCGGGATAGTCAACCTAGGAGTAGCTTGAGTTAGTTTCAGCGGCGGTAGTTAAGTGAAGAATTAGAGACCTAACTAATAGGCCGGTAGTAGTTTAGGCCAAACTACTAACCTTAGAAAACAATATAGGCCAATAGGGGTATAGAGAAACCCTATTAGGTAGGTTAAGGCTGATAATAAGGGGGCTAAACTATTAACCCTAAACTACTAATTATATAAATAGTTAATTATAGACTCTTAATTAACCCTAAGTCTCTACTTTTATCCTTAAGGTAAACTAAGATAGAAAATAAGAAAATAGAAAAAGTAAAGTAAGAAAAGAGAAATAAGAAAAAAAGGAAGAGGCTAGGATAGTCTATCTATCTATTTATCTATCTATTTATTTATATTACCTCTCTCTCTCTATTTATCTTAATTTAGAAAGGCTATAACTAATTTATTAGCTTAACTTACCTAACTATATAAATAATCTAGCCAATTAATTATAGCTATAATAGCCTAGTAATATCTATTAGACTTACTACCTAATAATACTAATAATAATATCTAGATAATAGGGAGAAAAATAAAAGGGTTAGAAAGAGAAAAAAGTAAAGAAAGATAGCTTCTTTATAATAAAGAATATTAGTTACTAATCTATACCTTCTATAGCTATATAGTCTATTTCTATAACCTAAAAGGCTATCTAAAGGATTATTACCTAAATCTTAGCTATTAAGTCTATAGTAATCTTATCTACCATTATAAAGACCTACTATTAATACTACTAAAAGAAGGACTAAGAGAGGATTAATTAGCCCAATATAGCTTATTTAATCTAGCTAAGCCTATTAAAGGTCTCCCTATCTATTAGGGTTTTATATATATCTAGCTAGGCTATAGGTACCTTATGTCGAGCTAGAAGTACCTATATATATACCTTAATGATAAGTATAACGCTAAGGTAGCCTAAAGGAAGATCTAGATAGACCTCTAGGCCGCTATATATCTATAGACCTTCTTTATCGGTCTAAAGAGGGTAATCTATTACTTTTATATTTATAAAGTAAAAAGAGGGGAAAGAGAGAGAAAGAAAAGAGGGGGAAATAAAAAAAGAAGAAAAAGAGAAAGAAAAATAATAATAATTATCTAGCTAGAAGACTAAATAATAATTATCTATATCACTAAAGGATAGTTACTATAGTAAGAGGAATAAAAAGAGATATAGAAGGTTATAGATAAAGGTATCTTAAGGTATAAGATAATTAACTAGCTAAAGTAAACTAGCTAGTTAGCCTACTTTATCGGTAAGAACCTAATAGATATTTAGGCCTATAGTAAGATACCTAGCTAAGGTAATAAAGGCAATAATAAGATATTATAATATATAAATAAAGTTCTAGATTAACTTTTCTTTAATTATTATATCGATAGACTAAAGAGTATACCCTTAATAACCTAATTACTACTAGTTAGCCTATACCCTTATAATACCTATAGCTAATTATTTAGGCCGCTATAAGAAAAGACCAATATAGACTAATATCTAGCCTATATAAAATAATTTCTATATTACTACCTTAATATATTATTGCTAAAAGAAGAAATACTCCTAGCTAACTATAGCTTTTACTTTATATTAATGCAAAAGGCTAGCCTTAAGATACTATAGGCCTATCTATAAGGGGAGGCATTAGAGTTAGAGTTAGAGTTAGAGTCAGAAGGGGAGGTCAAAAGAGGCAGGCTATTATATAGCTATTACTACCGCTATAGCTATAATAGCCTTAATAGTAAGAATAGCCTATAAGAATAAATACTATAGGTATTAATAGGCTTTTAGATATAGTAGCTCCCTAGAGACTCTTTCGATAGCCTACTATAGTACTTTATTGATATACTAAGGATTAATATTAAGATAGAGTAACTATAATTAGCCTATCTATTTACCTATATACTTATTAATCTTATCTTTATAAAATAGGTACTACTAGAGAAATAAGCTATATCTACCTAAAAGTAAAATAGTATAAAAGACCTTATCTAATAATTTGCTTAGGTCTAGGATATATAGCTCTATAAGGCTATATACTTACCTATAGGTTATATACTTAACTTACTTTTATTTAAGAAGAAGATTATAAGGAAGATAGAAAGTAGGCTTATAATATCCTAAAGTAAGTAAGATAAGATAATATACTTTATAGGTAGGCCTATCTTAATAGATAAGCTTTAGACTATAGTAGCTAGGATAATAGTTAATATTAAGGATCTCCTTTAGGGTTAGCTAATATTTAAAGAGGGTAATAATAAGTACTTTATAATCCCTTTAGTTAGTATTAAGAATAATCTTATATAGATAAGATAAAAGTAATCCTTTATCTATTATAATAGTCTCATTAATAAAGAGGTTAAGATATTAAAGGACCTTATTATAAGCTCCTAGAAGACTAATCTCCTTAATTAGATAGGTAAGTAGAAGTAGGTAGATATTAGAAAGTACCTTAAGCTAATTAAGAAGTTTAAGGAGTTCCTATTACTCCTTACCTATATTATAGAAGGTTAATCTAGCTAAGGGGAGGAGATTATAAGGCTATACCTTATTAATAGTATTAATAGGGACTATAATATCTTTATTATTAATAGTAAGGTTATCCTTATTATATAATACTATAAGTCCCTTACTTACTTTAACTTACTTAAGGTTATCCCTTACTTCTTACCTAAATAGATTAAATAGCTATTTATAATATATATAATCTATATCTAGCTACTAATAGATTACTAAAAGGCCAATAAGTAAGAGCTATATAGGGAGAAGATAATACCACTAAGTGACTTTATTTAGTATAATAAGGTA
Organism: Fusarium sp. PT; assembly: GCA_021020635.1. NCBI lineage: Eukaryota > Fungi > Ascomycota > Sordariomycetes > Hypocreales > Nectriaceae > Fusarium > Fusarium sp. PT. The sequence continues at coordinate 2,360,425 of JAHMRZ010000006.1, forward strand.
GTAAGAAGAATACCCTAAGAGAGTAGCTAGATATCTATAGCTATAGAGAGGTAGATATCTTACTATATTAGCTACTAGATTATACTCTATAATTAGCGCTATATTGTTATTACTATTAGTAAGAAGTATATCTATAATCAAGAGGCTAATTAGGCTGACTTTAAGGATAGTAAAAATAATAATTATAATAAGTTAAAGTAATATAAGGCACCTAATAACCTAGCTACCTCTTATACTAAATAGATAGCTACTAACTATAATATAATAATTAATATATTTAAATACTTAATAGCTAAGTCCCTAGAGATCTTTAGGTAGATAAGCTATTACTAATATAAATTCCTTGGCTATAATATTAGCTTATTATTACTACTATTATTGCCATTAGGTAAGAAAGTTAAACCTACCCCTATATAAAATAGAGAGGTAAAAGATAGTTATTCCCCTAGAAAGTAGGCTAAGGTTATATCTCTTAAGGTATTATAGGTAGATATAATAAGGATAAATAAGAAAGAAGAGTAAAAAAAAGAGGAGAAAGAAAAAGATATAATTATATAGGCACTATAAGTAATACTATATAATAATACTATCTAATTTTAATTACCTTAATAGAAAGAGGCCATAAGGCTAGCTATAGCTAAATAGAGCCTACTTATAGCAATACTACTAATAGGTAATAGTAAGAGCTTAGTCTTTATAGTCCTAGCTATATTAGTAAATATAGATATTATTATTATAGTAGCTCTATATACTAAGCTTAAGAGATAGCTTATTTAGCATTATATTAATACCGGCCTAGATTATAAGCTCTAGCCTAAGGTATAGTTATCTTAGCCTAAGGTTATACTTATATCGGCTAAGGCGGCTATAACCAATAACTTCCTATAGTAAATAGCCGATTTAAGTATTAATAGGAGGCTAGACTATATAATTATTAATAAGTACTATCTAACCTTTATGGCTACTAAAACCTACTACCTAAAGCTCTAGGACCTTATCCTCTTATAAAGCCTAGGTTATCTCTTTATCTTTCTTATTAAGACCTTACTGCCTCTCTAATAGTATAACTTTAAGGAGGCTATATAGCTATAGAACCCATTCTATATATAGGCCTTAAGTTACTAGCTAAATATATAATATACTATCTTTTATATCTATAATAGATAAGGTATAATAAAAGTAAAAAGATAGATAGAGATATAATTATTAGACCTATCTATAAGAGAGAAAGACATTATATACTATATTAGCTAGGCGAAATATAAGGCCCTTACCTATTAGCTTAACTACTATTACTACTATACCTTATATAATAATAATAACTTATAGTTTATTGCCTAATATAAAGAAGGTTTCTAGGCCTAGATTTAAGGTAAGGCGCCTTATATAGTAATAATAGTAGCTCTAGGAATAGGTATTAATATTACCGATATTATCTATATTATCTACCTTAAGGCCCCCTTTAGTATTATTAATTATACCTAAGAGGCTAAATAGGCTAAATAAACTAGAGAGCCTATAATAATTAAGGTTATTATTGAGAATAAAGACTAGCTAGATAAGGATACTATAGGTAAGGCCTATTTAAATATAAGTATATAGGAGATATATAGGCTAATCTAGACCTAAGGGTATTAATATTAACTATTTAACTAATATCTAGATAGTAACCTTTAGGACTATAAGGACCTTAACGGCAGTAATAATAATAAGGCTAAGGTTATAAAATATAATAACTACTATTATATTAAGCTAGTATAAAAGAATAAGTTATTAGTATAAGGAATTATTATCTTATATAATAAAGGTAGATAGAATATCTATACCCTTAAAACTCTTAAATCTACCTTAAAAGAGGTTAAGGGGCTTAATAAGATAGGCTATTATATCTATTAGATATTTAGTAATATCAAGAAGGCTAGATATATATAGGGTAAGTATTACTTAATAGCTAGAATAAAAGACCTATCTTTTACTAACTATATAGTATTTTAGGGTTTAATTAACTATAAAAAGGACCAATAGGTAATATTCTTAAGCTATTTCTACTGCTATATATTATAGGAGCTCTATTAAGATAGCTATAAGATAAAAAAGGCCTTATTCTAGCAATAGAAATATATAGTAATTCCTATAGTATTAGTTATAACTATTAAGGTAGACTTATTACTATAGATATAAGAGGTAACTAGATAAGAGTTTAAGAGCCAATAAGACTATAAGGACTAATTAGGTTAAAAGTATAATAAGTTAATATATAGGCAAAAGATAATAAATATAATAGTAGTATTTCTTATAATACTTAATTAGAGGTAAGATTATATTAAAGGTATATAAGATTTAAAAGAAGAGAAAAAAAGTTAATTTAAAAATAGACTTAAAAGGTATTATATAATAACTAAAGTAAAGAATATAATAAGAATAAGATATTCTTTATAATATAATAATTAATAGTTAACTAAATATAATAATAATTAATTAAATATAATTATACTTTATATCTTAGCTAAGTAAAGAATAAATAATAAATAACCAATATAATATAAATAAATAATATAAATAAAGAAGCTAAGGTTTTATAAGTATTCTTCTTTTCCTTTTCTTTTAAGTAGTCTTATTATATAGATATCTTATCCTAGACTCTTACTATAGATATATATAGCCTCGGCTTATATATAAGTTATAGGATATAAGATAATAAATAATTATTTAGGATAAGAGGGAAAGAGAATCCTTAAAGTATAACTTTTATTTATATTACTAATAAATATAATCTTAAGCTAAAACCTTATATTTACTTTTAAATCGAGAAGAAAATATAAAAAAAGGTAATAAATAATTAATAAGATACTTAAGAGTATTATAACACTATAAGGAAAGATACCTATTATAATAATAGACTAAAAGATTAACCAGTTTAGATATAATATATCTAAACTACCTTCTATATTAGTATATAAGGTAATATCCTTATAAGTATAAACTAAGGCTAAAGCTAAAAGGTTAAAAAGAAGACTCAAAAGAGAGGTTAATATATAACCTTAAGTATAATTATAACCCTAACCTTATAGAAAAAAGAGCGGTATTATATATAACCTTAACCCTAAGGTAAAACCTAGATTTTCCTTTAACCTAAGAAATTAAGAGAGTTAAGGGTATTAAGAAGTAGTTATAAGAGGATAATAAGGAGTAGTAACTAATATATAACCTTAACCCTAGTATTTATTATTTATATTGATAGCCTACTAATAATTAAGTTTATATAGGAAATTTTATAGTATTAATAAGATATAGGTATTATAACGATTAAAATAAGTAGGTATTAACAATTAGTATTCTAGGAGCTATAGTAGCTATAGTAAGCTTAAAATAGGTAAAAATATAAAAGAAATACTTATAAATTAATTAATATTAATATCGATATATAAACTTATAGCATTAATAAATATATAGTAAATTTGCTTTAAGGTCTTTTTTTTTATAGTTATTAGGCAATAGGGTTTATAAATATAGATTAGTCTACTATAACTAACTAGAGTGTATTCTTAACTTATAAAGTTTAGTGATAGCTATAGCTATATATCTTATTATATTTAAGTTATATTTAGCTTAAACTGTTAATATAGAGTAAAGGGGTTCTAGGAAAGTATTAATACTATATAATAGCTTATAATATATAAAGGTAAAGTTAAGACTTTAATTTTATTAAATTTATTTATAATAGAGTATTTTATTTATAAGTTAGAACTCTAGCTTCTTTACTACTATATATATTAGACTATAGTTATATATAGGCAAATAAAGCTATATCTTTATAATACTCTATATAATCTTAATAGTCAGGAGATTAAGATTATATAAGAATAGGTATCTAAGTATAATATCTTTAAGGCTTAGCTAGAGGCTTATATTAATCTACTACCTAAGCCTAATAATATACCGCTAATTATAGCTTTAGGTCTATTAGGTATAAGAGGTATTTAATATAAGTTTATCCTAGAATAAATTATATTATCTTAATCTAATTGCCTATATATAGATATAAAGTTAAGATAGATTTAAGAATATCTTAGGATTAAGTATAATTAGAATATAGAACTTAAAGGTAGATATTATTTAGCTACTATAATAGATAAAGAAAGGAGTAATAGTCTATAGAGAATAAGAATTTATTATTAATAACTATTCTCTAGTAGGCTAGAAAGTAAGTTATTTAAAGTAGTAAAAGAACTAAATCTTAAATAATTAAGGGTTTAAGACTATAAGTTATAAGTTAGACTTTAGTAAGCTATTAATATATTCTAAAGTAAGGGTAAAGATATTTAAAGTCAAAAGGTAAAGTATATTAATATAGAAAATAATATTATTATACTAAACCTATAACTTTATCGGCTAGGTTTTACTCTCTATCTAAAGGACTTTAGTAGGAAAAAGGACTTCTTAAGAGACTTAATCGCTATAAAATATAAAATAGATCTAGATAATCCGGTTAGATTAGATAATACTTAACTATACTTTATATATATTATATTTAATTGGCTGATTAACTATATTAAGGCTATTATTACTCTAAATATTATATCTTAAAATACTCTATTTAAGGTAAATTATAAGAAACTAATAAAAGAGAGGATAAAGCTATTCTATTTCTAGTTTAAGCCTAAGATATAAAAAAGGTATATACTTATTATTAAGTAGTTACTTACTTATATTATTTAATATATATCTTTTAAGGATAAGGTAGATCGGCTACTATTTAAACTTAATATATAGTAATAAAGTGCTTATAATATTATAATAGAATATATAGATAACTTAACTGAGGCTTAAAAAGAGTATAATGGTAATCTAAAAGTACCTAAGATCACTAGACTTCTTAAATTATTAGAGACTATTATTCTCGAGTTATATATTTCTATTCTTAACTATTTTATAAAAGATATAAAGTATAATAGTATTCTTATTAGCTTCTTAACTATTTTTAGTATATAAGTAGATAATATTTAGGAAGGATATAGAGGTTTTATACTAAAGCTTTTTATTATTATAGCTATTTCTCGTCTCTATATTATTAAATATACTATAGACCAATAAACTAAGGCTATTAAGCAAAAGATATAATAAGGCTAGAATTAAAAAGAAGCTAAAAAGAATAGCCTAAGCTATTTCTTACTAATATCTAAAATAACTTAACGGTTTATAGTAGATAGAGGGGAGGGCTAGGAAATAATACTAATATAATTTATTATCTAGCTCTAAAATTTCAATATAGCTATATAAAATAATATAATAGTATATAGCTTAATAAGCTAGGATTATAATAAAAAAAAGCTTATCTATAAAAATATCTATCTCAATATTCTTAATATATAGGCTATAATAAGATTAGCGGTTTAATAGTTAGAGACTATACTCTATAAGGACTTATTATTCTTTATAGAATTCTCTAAGTAGTCTCCTGCTGAACTTAGATTACCTAGGATCCTATAGAATAAGCTTCTAGATAATATAATTAATAAAATAGTTAGGTATTTATTTATTAATAAATTATTTTAATATAATAGAGATACTAATAGAGATTAAGTTATTAAGAAGATCTTATAAAATAATAACTTAAGAACTAAATAGGTTATATTAATAAATAATAGCGGCGGTATAGAGTTAAACTCTAGGCTAGTATATTAATATAATCTTAAGATAGAGAAAGTATTAGAGTTACTAGTAGTTCTTATCTATATAAATAGTAGATTTCTACTATAAGTATAGGAACTTCTCGTCATTAAGTATTATTATATTAATAATAGAGGTATATATAATATTATATATAATTAAGGACTTATTATAATTATTATAGGGGTATATAAAGGCTTTATAATAACTAGAAGGCTTAAGATTATTTATTATTTCTTACCGCAAGAGGTTAATACTCTATTGATATACTACTTATAGCTTATTTTATTATTCTAAGAAGATATATAAGCCAATATATAGAATAAATCTAGCTTTAACGCTAGGTTATAGGCAATAGAAGGCACTTAAGAGAGTAAAAAGAGTTAGGATAATAAATAGGTAGATAGGATAATAAACCCTAGCTAAAACTAGATAAGCTAGGTTAGGGAGGGTATATAAGAGAATAATTAGTTATTAGGCCCTAACCGATAGGCCGGTAGTAGTTTAGGCTAAACTACTAACCTTAGAAAACGGTATAGGCCAATAGGGGTGTAGAGAAACCCTATCGGGTAGATTAGAGCTAATAATAGGGGGGCTAAACTACTAACCCTAAACTACTAATTATATAAGCAGCTAATTATAGACTCTTAATTAACCTTAAGTCTCTACTTTTGTCTTTAGGGTAAATTAAGATAGGAAATAAGAAAATAGAAAAAGTAAAGTAAGAGAAGAGAGATAAGAAAAAAAAGGAAAAGGCTAGGATGGTCTATCTATCTATCTATCTATCTATTTATTTATACTACCTCTCTCTCTCTCTTTATCTATCTTAATTTAGAAAGGCTATAACTAATTAGCTTAACTTATCTAACTATATATATAACCTAACTAATTAATTATAGCTATAATAGCCCAATAAAACCTACTAGACTTACTATCTAGTAATACTAATAGTAATATCTAGGCAATAGGGAGAAGAATAAAAGGGTTAAGGAGAAGAGAGGGCAAAAGAAGGTAGCTTCTTTATAATAAAGAATATTAGTTATTAATCTATACCTTTTACGGCTATATAGTCTACTTCTATAATCTAGAAGGCTATCTAAAGGATTATTATCTAGATTTTAGCCATTAAGTCTATAGCGATCTTATCTACTATTATAAGGGCCTATTATTAATACTACTAGAAGAGGAATTAAGGGAGGATTAACTGGCCTAATATAGCTTATCTAATCTAGCTAAGCCTATTGAAGGTCTCCCTATCTATCGGGGTTTTATATATATCTAGTCGGGCTATAGGTACCTTATATCGAGCTAGAAGTGCCTATATATATACCTTAATGATAAGTATAATGCTAAGGTAGCCTAGAGGAAGACCTAGGTAGACCTCTAGGCTACTATATATCTATAGACCTTCTTTATCGGTGTAAAGAGGGTAATCTATTACTTTTACGTTTATAAAGTAAGAAGAGGGAAAAAAAAGAGAGAGAAAAGAGGGAAAAGTAAAAGAAAAAGGAGAAAAGAAAGAGGAAAAAGAGTAATAATAATTACCTAGCTAGAAGACTAAATAATAATTACCTATATTACTAAAGGATAGTCATTATAGTAGGAGGAATAAAAAGAGATATAGAAGGTTATAAATAAAGATATCTTAAGGTATAAAATAATTAACTAGCTAAAGTAGACCGACTAGTTAGCCTACTTTATCGGTAAGAACCTAATAGATATCTAGGCCTATAGTAAGATATCTAGCTAAAGTAATAAGGGTAATAATAAGATACTATAGTATATAAATAAAGTTCTAGATTAACTTTTCTTTAATTACTATATTGATAGACTAAAGAGTATATCCCTAATAACCTAATTACTACTAGTTAGTCTATACCCTTATGACGCCTATAGCTAACTGTTTAGGCTACTATAGGAGAAGACTAATATAGACCGGTATCTAGTCTATATAAAATGATGTCTATATTACTACCTTAATATATTATTGCTAAAAGAAGAGGTACTTCTAGCTAACTATAGCTTTTGCTTTATATTAGTATAAAGGGCTAGCCTTAAGACGCTCTAGGCCTATCTATAAGGGGAGGCATTAGAGTTAAGGTTAGAGTTAGAAGGGGAGGTTAAGGGGGGCAGGCTATTATATAGTTATTGCCGCCGCTATAGCTATAATGGCCTTAATAGTAAGAATGGCCTATAAGAATAGATACTATAGGTATTAGCGGGCTTTTAGATATAGTAGCTCTCTAGAGACCCTTTTAATAGCCTGCTATAGTACTTTATCGGTATATTAGGGATTAACGCTAAGATAGGGTAATTATAATCGGCCTATCTATTTATCTATATGCTTATTGGTCTTATCTTTATAGGATAGATATTACTAAGGGAGTAGGTTATATCTATCTAGGAGTGGAATAGTATAAAAGACCTTATCTAATAATTTACCTAGGTCTAGGATATATAGCTCTATAAGGCTATATACTTACCTATAGGTTATATATTTAACTTGCTTTTATTTAGGAAGAAGATTATAAGGGAGATAGAGAGTAGGCTTATAGTATCCTAAAGTAAGTAAGGTAAGATAATATACTTTATAGGTAGGCCTATCCTAATGGATAAACTCTAGACTATAGTAGCTAGGATAATGGTTAATATTAAGGATCTCCTTTAGGGTTAGCTAATATTTTTTAGGGTTAGGGTTAGGATAGGGTTAGTATTAACTATCTAAGCTTCTGCCTAAGTACTTTCCTCTAACTAAAATCTAGCTATAAGAGTGAGGGGAGATATAAGAAATAGGAAATAAGAGATAAAAGAGAGATATAAGGATATAATCCTAAGAAAAGAGAAATAAGAGAGAGACTTATAGTAGGTATAGAGACCTATAAGAGGTCTAAATAGCTAAAAAGAAGGTAAAAAGGACCTATAAGAGGTCTAAATAGCCAAAAAAGAGAGGATATAAAGACCTATAATAAGGTCTAGCTAAAAAGACCTATAATAGGGTCTATTCTATAGAGGGTCTAGAAAGACCTTATAGAGGGTTATCTTAGCCAAAAAGAGGCCTAAGGAGACCTAATAAAAGGCCTAGGGATATCTCGGGCTATAGAGGCGGCCGAGGTAGCCCTAGTCCTAGTTAGGGCTAGGCCAATAGCCTGATCTAGCTGATCGGCTGCTAGAGGACCTATAAGCTCCTGTAGCTTTTGGTAGGTCTTAGCGGTCTCTAGGTCCATAAGGCCACCTGCAGAGAGAATTAGAGGGTGAAAATAGGCACCTAGGTATCTATATTTCCTCTTTTTCTCCTCAGCAGCTTCCCTTAAGGTGCTATAGGGGTCTTCTTTAGCTGATTCCTTTGAAATAGCTACAATTTGGATATCATAGAAGTGGCGGCTAGTTCCTAGGGTAATAGCTAGGTCGGCCCGGAGACTAGTCTCCTTTTGGACTAGTGGCTCTTTTTCGACCTCTAGGGTAGGCTGGCTGCTAAGGGCTCTATAAAAGGCTCTAGTTACGGCATCATGCCGGGCTATCCACCTTCTATTAGCGCCCCTACAGGTATCCTCATGACCTAAGGCAGCTATAGCCCCACAGGAGCTACAGGGTAGGCTAGGTGGCTTGATTGGGTAGAAAAGCCGGCTTCTAAGAGCTTCAGCGATCTCAGTATCTGCAAAAGAGAGGTCTTTTCGGGTAGGCAAGACACTAAGCCACTTTCGGCCTAAATAGCTAGTATTTTCTAGCCTAGCTTGCTTATAAGAAGTAGGGTAAGTCTCTAAAAAGTAAGCTAGTCTAGCCTTATTGGTAGCCTTAAGGACCTCTTGGGCTGATTTTCCCGGCTTAGGGGAAGAAGGGTCTTTTTGGAAGGCTATAGCTAGCTGAGAAGCCTCTTTAACCTTCTGTAAGATCGGGCTAGCGGCCTCCTTAGCTGCTTGAAATAGGGGTCTAGCTAAGTCACTATAGAGAGGGATTCTAAGGCCGCCCTCTCTAACTGGAATAGCTATAAGGTCCGGATTAGGGTCCTTAGGTATCTCACTAGGCCTTCTAGCCACTATAGCCTTAATAGCCTGCTGAATTAGGCTATCTATTTCCTGCTAAAGGTTATCTAACCCAATTGGGTCTAGCTGCCTCTGTAGGTGCCTTAAAAGAAGCTGAATACTTCCTCTAAGAAGAAGAAGGCTGTGTTGCTTAGGGAGGTCCTTAAGGGCTTCTAGAGCCCTCTTGAGGGTCTCTATCTTTCCCTGTAAGAAGTCCCTCTTAGGGGCTATAGGGCCTATATAGGTGCCTAAGGCCTTAAGACCTTCTGATTTTAGGTCTTCTAGCGGCTTTTCCTGGCTTTTAGCTAGGTTAAGCCTAAAGGGGGATTTTTCTAGGACCTCTCTAGCTACCTCTAGGCTTCCTTGGGCCTTATTTAAGATATATAGGTCATCTAGATAGGCCACTAAGGTCGCTAAAGGAAGCTCTCTAGCTAAGGCCTCTAGGGTAGGCCGAAAAGCGAGAGAAAAGAAAAGAGGTCCTAGAGGGTCTCCTTGCCTAACCCCCTTAGCAGAGGCTAAAATAGAGCCATCTTAAGAGACTAAGATAGAGGGGCTATTATAAGCCCAGGTAGCTGCCTTATAGAAGGTAGGGGCATAAGTAGCTATAGAGCTAGCTATAGAGGCCCTTTCCACTGAATTAAAGGCATTTTCTAGGTCAATAGAGGCTATTTCCTTATAATCTACTTGATTTTGGCCTGAAATAGCCTCCTTAAGAAGGAAGATAGCTGGCTCGACCCCACCCGGGCTATTTACCCCTAGCTGAAAAGGCAGAAGCATCTCAGGCCTATAGCTACTAGTAAGGATAGCTTTCATAGCTACCCTATAGATAAGATCCCCTATAGCTATAGGCCTAACCCCTCCACCGGGCTTTTCAAGCCCTATAAGGCGGCTTGCACAGAGCAAATTAGCCCCTAGGGCTGTGCCTTGCCTAATCATATCAGCTAGCAGCCTAAGGAAGCCCAATACAGGGCTATCATTATAGGTCACTAGGTCCAAAAGGGGCCTAGTCCAGCCACTAAGGCCAGGGGCTTTTTCCTTGCCAATAGAAGCTATAGCTGCCTTAATAGCCTCTAGCCTAATTGGCTGCCCTGCTTTAGGCCTAGTTTTCCCTAAAAAAGGGTCTTTTTGGCCAATTGGGTGCTTTTCAAGCAATTTGGCCCTAATGGCTGCCGTATTAGGTGCTAATGGGGTAGGGTCTATAAGAGACCTAGCAGCCCGGCCTAAGAAGCCTCTCTCTAATAGCTTAGTAGCTCTTTGAGCCGGGCTAGAGGCTATAGAGGGTCTAGCTAGCTTGGCTGGCTGCTGTAAGGTCTCTTCTAGGCTCTCTAGGGTAGGAATAGAGGTAGGAAAAGCCCGTAAAAGTGGGGCTAGACCTCCCTTAGCCAATCCTAGCCCTAGAAGCCTAGGCAAGATAAGGAAGTTAAGAAGAGCCTTTTCAGTAGGTCTCTTTAGAAAGGCCTCAGCAGCCTTATGGGCTGTTAAGGTGAAAATAGCAGCCTGCCTAGTGTGTAGCTTCTTTTCTGGTATAGGCATCTTTGACCAAGCAATTAGCCTCTTAACTGGGCCTTTAGCCAAGATAGAAGCTGTAGCTTGGTTGTGTAGCTGCTCTAGGGTAGGCTCCCCCTCGAGGTCTAGGGTAGCTAGGTCTTCAGCTGGCTCTAGGGTAGCTTGAGGGCTAGAAGACCTTAAGGGGGATAAAGGTTGAAAATGGCTAATTGAAGGAAGAGAGCTACTTCTTTCCCTAGCTAGAGGGGAAATTGGCTCTATAGGGGAAGCTGGCTCTATAGGGTCTCGAGAGGCCCAATAGGAAGCCCCTAGAGAAGGTCTTCCCCTTTCTTCATAGCTAGAAGAAGACCTAATAGAGGCTTGAGAGCTTCTAGAGATAGGTCTCCTATAGGTAATAGCCTCCTCTGTAGGCTCTATAGGCTCTATAGGCTCTAGAGGGGCTTTAGAAGGGGCCTCTATAGAGGCTAGCGAGGGCGCTATAGAGGGAGGCCTAGAAGGAAGGCTAGGCTGTTGCCGAAGTCGCCTTGTGGGCCTCTGTAGCTGTGGTGAGGGGGTTCTCGCTGGCCTTTTTTGGCCCCTTTGGCTGCCTTGGGCTGGTTGGGTGCTTATGTCAGTAGCCGAGCTAGCCCAATAGGGACTAGTAGGCTCTCTAGAGGCTCTAGTTACCTAATAGGACCTTGGCCTAGGTAAGGTTGAGATATGAGACCTTCCTTCTATGCCGTGTATTTTAGCACAGTGGGTCCTTATGCCGTGGCTGCCGCGGCAGGCTGTAGAGCAATTAGGGCACCTAACTAGGCCTATAGGCTGTAGCTGCTGGTCGGTATAGGTCTCGGAAGGGTGTTTTTTCCGGATATGCTTTAAAATATCCCTATAGCTGCCCTTATAGGTAGGGCATACCTGAGAGGGTATTTTTAGGGGTTTTTCCCTCTAGGGTAGCTTTAGAAGCTAGCCTAATTAGGAAGGTAGGGTCAAAAGAGGGAAAAGGGGAAAGAGGAAAGAGAGAAAAGAGAGGAAAAAGAGGCAATCCGGAAAGAGAGGGTTAAAATCCCTAGAAAGAGGTATATAATAGACCTCTTAGGGGTATAGGGTAGGCTCTTTAAAGAGGTATAGGGTAGCCTAAAGAGGTATAGGGTAGCCTCAATAGAGCCAAAAGAGACCTCTAGAAGAGATAAATAAGGGTCTTTAAAGAGATAAAAGGGGGTCTCTAGAGAGGTATAAAGTAGCTTCCCAAAAGGGTATAGGGTAGCTTGCCAGAAGGGTATAGGGTAGCTAACCCAGAAGGGTATAGAGTAGCTTCCTAAAATGGTATAGGGTAATTAACCTAAAAGGGTATAGGGTAGCTTCCTAAAAGGGTATAGAGTGGCTAGAGAAAAACCGGAAAAAGACCGGAATATCCCGAGAGAAGCTTCTAGAAGAGAAAACCAAGGAAATCTAGAAAACCAAAGAAATCTAGATAACTAAAGAAGCTTCTAGAGAAGCTAGAGGAAAAAGAGCAAAAAGAGATAAAAGAGGGAAAAGAGACTTCTATAGAGAGGAAAAGAGGCTTATAGAATAAGCACTATAGGGTAGATAAAAGAGATACTTAAGAAATCTCAAAAAGAGATAGCTAAATAAAAGAGATAAAAGAGAGATAGAAAAGAGACTTAAGGAGGAATAAAGAAGTAAAATAGAAAAGAGATATAAGGGATTTATATAGAAAGAAACTAGATTTCTAGGTATTTCTATAGAATTCTTCTTAGTAATTCTATTTTAAGAGGAATCTTCTAGAGAAAACCTAACCTAAACCCTAACCTAGACCCTAACCTCTAGAGAGAATCTTCTAGAAAGATATTACTAAAGACCCTAGTTAATTTACTAGGGACCTAACTAGGGACCTAAGCCTGACCCTAATCTAGACCCTAACCTCTATAAAATGCCTCTCTAGAATCTCTATAGAGACCTTTAGGTCTCTATCTTTAAAATCCTCTATAGAAGATTAACCTTAAGCCCGACCTTAAGCCTAACCCTAACCTAGACCCTAACCTCTATAGAGAACTTCTATAGAGAAATTATAATATAGAGGCCTAAAGGCCTCTATAAAGATTGGTAAAAGTCGCTTCGCTCCTAAAGATTGGCTTAGGGTGGACCTTAGGGTCAGGGTGGACCATTGGGTCAGGGTTAGGGTTAGGGTTAGGGTTAGGGTTAGGGTTAGGGTTAGGGTTAGGGTTAGGGTTAGGGTTAGGGTTAGGGTTAGGGTTAGGGTTAGGGTTAGGGTTAGGGTTAGGGTTAGGGTTAGGGTTAGGGTTAGG